>JBBBVU010000012.1:14306081-14322826 GCA_037177055.1 Atherinosoma microstoma | reverse complement strand
GAAGGGGAAACTTTTTTTCCCCCCCCCCCCCCCCCCCCCCCCCCCCTAGTTCATACATTATTAGTTCCTACAGGTGCTAGACATTGTTAAGCATTATTATATAAGATGTGTTTGTGTATGTGTTTCCTTTTCTAGTCCTCTGTTAACATGGAGAGATGTTCAACACATTATTGTAAAGACTTCTAGAGCTGGACATCTAAGTGCTCCTGATTGGAAGACCAATGCTGCTGGTTACAATGGTATACACACATGCGCGTGTGCACACACTTGTACATACACTGTTCAATGAACATGCATGTAAATTATTCTACACATGCCATAGGAGACATTAACCTCAAAACAAAAACAGAAATGTTCTTGATGTTGCTTCAAGAGCCTTGGTGTGTGTCGGTTCAGACCAAGGGGCACATTGTTTGATAATTAATTTCAATATCTTATTAGTGATACCACACTGTAAAACTAACCAGTTAAAAGTGAAAGGCAGTTTAAATCATTTTTAGAAATAACAGCAAAGAAATAAACTTGCTCCTGGGTGAAAATTTCATTAGGCTGCTGTGCTTATTATTTACCTTTTTAAATGCTTTAACAATGTTGCGTTTTTTTTCATGTTTTTGTAGAAATATAAGAATTTAATGGGTTCCCAAAATTTTCAAGAGTAAGGGTTTGTACATCAACTTTTCTTTTGACCTTCAAAGCCATCAACAAAATATAACAAAGAATAGATACAAGTTAGTTAACTGGTCATGATTTTAATAAGCAATAAAAGAAAATACAAAAGCAAAATGTTTGTGCTTGATAGCTTTAGATGAGTTTGCGTTAACAGAATATTACATGCAATCAGTTTTCATAACTCAGAAGTATGAAATCATATGGGTGCCCCTGGTAGGAATAAATCTTTAGAAGAATAAAAAGATAGATGAGGAAATTTGCACAGGAATAGATGAATAAATGTGGAAATTTAAATGCAAATGTATGAAAGAATAAATAAACGTGGAAATATGAATACACAAAACAGAAATATTTTCATTGATATTCAGTTTGTCTGTTTTTATAAGTAATTTTTTTTATTTCTTGTATGTAAGTTGCTGTCATGATTTTCTATTTTTTTTAATTTATATTATTTAAGTAATTTGTTTATTTCTATCCCTTTATTTTTCCTTTTTTTCTATTCTGATTTATTTCAAATTTGCTCATTGCTTTGCTGTTTTCATTTAGTCTTTCCTTTTTAATTGAGCCTTTCCTCTGAGCCATTCAGGTTTGAGCCACATTCAGGATCCACACCCCAGTCCTGTGAACCAGTCAGTTTTGAACATGAGCCATCTGTTTTCTGTTTATGAACTTTATTTTTATATGAGTAGTATATTTAAACTCTTTTCTTAACAAATTTTGATGTTCTATTAAGGTAAAATAAGTGATAGACTAAATACTCTCATACAAACACAGTTGATAAACAAGAAGCAGGGATCTTATGCTCAAACCGTCAGCTCAGAGGACCAAGGGGTAGATGCTGACTTTGGCTCAGACCAAATTCAGTTAACTCTTGCAAAACTCTTGCAAGGCTGGAAACAACAAAGCAATAAAGAATTAGATGAAGCAAAATGGGGAAAATAATGACAACTTAAGTCATATTTATTTGAATAAATATAGAAATCTAAAGAAACCAGACGATAATGTAAAGATATGTAAAAGAAAATAAGTGAAAATTAATTTAAAAAAAAAAAGGCTTTTTTGTGTATATAATTCCACGTTTATTTATTTTTCTATGTATTTGTCTTTACATATCCGCATTTATTAATTTATTTTTGTGGAAATTTCCTCATTTATTTTCTTATTCTTTTGCAGATTTATTCTCTTTTGTGGCACTCCTATTATTCCATACTGAAGAGGGGTGATGAGCTGTTTCCAAAAATGTTTAGTTCTTGTTTGCTAACTACTGCGGCGCCAGCTGCCATCTGTCAGAGTCCATGTGGTGGGTGCTATTTTGTAACTTTGAGTGTGTGATTAACACGTACCTGCATGTGTGTGTTGTGTGTGCTGGAGAGAAATCAAGAGAGTGAGAGCTGAGGGTCAGCCAGGCTGCAGGCTCAGCGTACCTGGAGATTTTCCAAGTGACAAAATGGGGAAAGGAGGCGGAGAAGTATGAAAGGAACTTGTATTCGATTAGCTGCACACATGAGTTGAGTGTTTTCCCAACATTATTTTTCATTTTTACCACATTATGTAACTTTGAATATCAAAGTCTCTTTGAAAAAAAACAAAAAAAACCAAGAACAATTTGTTCTGAAGTTTTGGTTTGTCGACACGTTTTGTAATATACTGGAATCATACTTTTACTTAATTTGACTCCTTCATTCACATGACGGATAAAAGTGAAGGAAGTCATCAAAAATAAACAATCTTTTCCCAGAGTTTTAACAATAAAAAAAAAAAATAAATCCTCACTGGTTTGTAAAGCGACAGTCAGCACAGGAGGGGGTCTGATCAGTTGTGACTTTTCACTGTTTAACTGTTTCTGCAGTCAGCCACCTATATGGCTTTGGCCTGATGGATGCTGAGGCGATGGTGAAGGAGGCAGAGGGATGGAGGCAAGTCCCTGCTCAGCACATCTGTGTGGAGAGTATCGACAAACAAGTCAGGTAAGACGGACACGAAAAAAAACCAACTAACTTTTCAACACAAGTTCTCCGTTTTAAGTCTGTTTTAGAATGGACCTGCTTACATTAGACCTATGTATGATTGTTCAATGTCTCTTTGGAAAAAAAAAACAACAACAAAAAACAAAACAAAACGACATTGGCACTTTTCTGCAAACAACAAAAGGAAGACTTTTTACAAGAATTTGGAACAGTTCTTCCACACTGTATTTGGAGAATCATCAAGTTGGTCTCACCTTGTACACAGAGAAGTTACCTTAATTGAATCACTGTTATAAAGCTGGAAACACACTCTTGTCTAAAATGTCTTTCGAGGACCTGATGTGTCCTGTATGCATGTGGACTGGTGCACTCGTATCTTGAGGGGTTGAGCTCAATGGGCCAAAACACACGGTTGTCTCCACATGAAATAATTCTGCTTAGTGTTTTATAGTTTTACTTCAGTTAACATTCATGTATATGCTCTTTGATTTATATAAAGAAATCTGCAAAACACGGGTTTGTGTACGGAAGCTCCACCAATAACTGTGTGAAATATGTTTGCATTATGAATGGAGAGTGGCTATTTTCGTGTTCCTTGCTTAGAACATATCCCTTATTTTGTCTCGGTTTGTTCGACTGTCTCAGTTGTACAATCTTTTCTTTTCTTACTTTTTCTGTCCCGGGTGTTTTGCACTGGCATGTGTTTCAGAGTGTGGTTGTGCAAGCTGTACCTTGATAGGGGCCAAGCATTAGTTCTGGCAGGGTGGTTCTCACATAAGACCTTTACTATGCGCGTGTATACACACACACACACACATGCTCACACACACACACACACACACGCTCACACTCTTACATAGAGAGAGCCAGGGCTTCACAGCTTGTTGTTCTTGATGCAGCTGGAAGCCTGAGCACTTTTCTGTATTAGGCTGGCTGGCTGGCTGAACTTGAGCCCTGAACTGGTTTGCTTTCAGTTGAAGGCTCAGTGGCCAGCAACTGCAACATTATTAGTGTCATTCTGTCTGTTCTGCTCCAGTGCACAAGTCAGTCCATGAGGCTTATGTAAAGTCTAGCTTGTGTCAGAGGCAGTCATCCTCAGGTCTCTGAACTCATGTCGTGTAAAACAAAAAAAACAACTCCTTCATTCTTAGCAGTGTTAATCTATCCATGATGCAATGCATGTCTGTGTTGTGTATCTGTGCTTTTGAATTAAGATGTTTTGGAGGTAGGTATATGTACATATTTGTCGGCACATCAGCAGGGATACTGTATGCGAGTGCAGTCTGTGCTGCTTCTTGCTGCATAGAGTTAATGCATACGTCACCTCCCTGCTGTATTCCCTCACTGCCTCTGGCTGGCCCTTCTAAGTTTAGTAATGCCTGTCTGCAGCTGATCTCTGCACTCTACTTGGAGTATGAAACAGAAAAAGTATGTGATCTTTGTGCAATCAGGCTGGTGGTAATCAGCTGTGCATCTGCTGTGCTTGGTCTCCTGTGTATGTTTCAGCTATCTGAGCTGTGTAATTGAGAGGCCAAAGCTGTTATATCAGCTCTAGACTCCCCAGACAGTTGTCCAAAGAGACTGTTTTTATTCCATCATGTCTGCTTCAGTTAATGTTTTCCTGTTTTTCAGCTTCTTTTTTTTATTTTTATTTTTTTTTATGGTTTATAGTGTCTTTTAATCCCTCAACTGGTTGGGAAGGTTTCCAGTTTGAAAATGATCTTAGCTGAAAAGCAAATGGAAAAAATGATGATAGATTGTTAAAATTGTGGGCACTCTTTAATATTCAATGCATAATGAATTGGTTTTAAACAACTCTCGCTCCTTTTATACTAAATGGTTGATTAAACCAACGTTGGCGGCATTTCTAGATGGAAATGATCAGTTTCACCTTAATAGCCTTTCATAAAACAAATTGACGTTATTACTGGTAATTGATCATCAGTGGACATCTATTACATGGTCAGAGTGGTAAATAGAGAACATTTTTAATAATCAAATAAGCCTCTGCCTTACTCTTTGTCTCTATTAATCTATCAGCCAGTTGTGAGTATAATTATATTCATGCATGACAGAACTGAAGCAGTTGATCATTATCTCAGTATAATTACTGCCTGAAAGATAAACATCTGTGCTGTATCACTTTGTCACCAAAACATGTCATTACTGTGATTGTTATCCTGGCAACAGGGAATTTAATCGTGATGCTCAATATGGGATAAAATGGCACATGCCACTGTCAAAAATGATAACGGCAAGCATTTTAACTGTTAAATTATTAGCTAATGTAATTCATCCCCCTTTGTTGTAGTTTCCATTTAGAAAACCTTGCTTGTAATCCAGCTAATGCAATGAGTTTATGTGCAGTTGCTGTGCAGCAGCACCGTGCAATTCTTTTTGCTGGCAAGATGGTATTCATTGTTTCCTTTTTCTGGAACTGTCCCTGTTTTTGGTGTTGTGTTGCTATTGTATTAGATCATACTACAGATGTTATTCAAGGGGCCATTAGATGTTTGTGTTGGCTGCTCAGAGGGCTTTCTGTTGCTGAGCTGTGTAAAGCCGACAGAGCAATGGTGTTTGTCTTTGTTGAAATCAGTACATGTGATTATTCTTTGGTGGATTGAGGATAGATGTTGAGCTGTCGGTCACTAACTGCATTTTTTTACACGAGTAGCCAGAGCAGAGTCTCTTAGAGGAGTGAAGCAACCACATTTTTCAGATCTTAAGTAAAGGTCTGGTATGTCATGGCTGTGGTCACGGAAAGTGAAATTTACTAGCTAAATCTTATTAATTGGGCTACTTTCTGAAGATTGTGGGCTAATCAAATAACAGAGTTAAAACCACTATGTATAAATTTGATCCCCCAGCTTTTTGTAATTAGAGTTGATTGTGAATGATCCTAGCTTTATCAGTTCATGAGGAGTTTTAAAAGTTGTTTTCTCCATCTTACCCATTATCCATTTGCTGCCTTTTGGTCCTGCAGAACCATTCGTCCAGAGCATGTGGTTCGGTCAGTATACAAGGCGACTGGCTGCACCGACAACCCCTTCAACCATGTGATCTACCTGGAGCATGTAGTCGTACGCATTACAATTACACACCCTCGCCGTGGAGACCTGTCAATCAACCTGACCTCACCCTCAGGGACCAAGTCGCAGCTGCTTGCCAACAGGTACAGAAGTGAAGATTTGTACTTATCTGCAAGGTTGAAACACATTTACAGATTTAAATGGATTATTATTTATTTTTTTCTAGTTTGATTAAGTATATTTTGTAATGACTTTGTAGTTATCACAATCAAACCTTTGGAGTGCTATGATAGGCGCAGTAGTTCTTATTAACTGAGAGATGAGTGAGTTGTGTCGTTAAATATTAAGCTATGTGAGCTATAGTATTTCTCCCACAAATAACTTATTTTGATGTTCCTCTTCTAATTTAGGCATTAAAAGTCCAATTTTGGTTCAGTTGATACTACTGTGATAGCATCAGCAAACACTGTTAATTGCTAAGTATGATGAGGCTCCAAGGCTGTGACAGCAGTTTTTAAACTGGGGAGAAATTTACACCATTTACCTGTCTTTTTGAAGATGAGGAAAACAATTGATTCTGTTGCTCGGTTTTATTAAAACTCTCTGTTCAGCAGAGATAACATTAAAAATGCTCTGTAGACTGCCTTTTTACTCTCACAGATCCTCTTACTTGTTCATGAGTGTGGATTAGGATGATACATGTTCGGAATTGCAATTCTATATTTCTCACAGGGAACCTATTTATTGTTTTCATTGGTGGATTTTAAACAAAAGTTGAACCCCAGCTTTAATATTTTAACCTCCAATTTGAACAAATGAACTAAGCATGATAAAGATCTGTGTTTTAAGCATTCAGTTAAAATTTCTGACAATTTTATTTAAACCTTTGGACCAATCAGAGTTAAAATTTTCAGTTTATATCTGGAAGTGAACCGTAGTCATGTGCAGTGTTTTGTCCATTGTTTATTAGAAGCTGTAAGTGTGCTTTATGGAGTTGTGGTGATTGATTGTTCTAGTATTTACAACCCCTGAGTTGATTCCTAATCAGATATCATTGTTTTATCTGTGTGTTTGTGCATGGCTGTGTATTTGATGCACAGGTTGTTTGATCACTCCATGGAGGGCTTTAAGAACTGGGAGTTTATGACCACCCACTGCTGGGGAGAGAAGGCAGCAGGCGACTGGGTCCTAGAAATCTATGACTCACCTTCTCAACTTCGCAACCAGAAAGTGCCTGGTAATAACCCAAAAAAATTTTTTATTGAATAATGTATGTCTTCATACCTACTGGTATTTTTGATATTTATCAAAATGACAAAAAACATTTGATAGACTAAGGTTTTTATCAGGAGTACCAATAAAGATGGTCATGTTGCTTTTGAGGCTATGAACTAAAATTAACACAATATCTATTTTTCTGTTATGAAAGTTAAATCTGTCTAAATATCTTCCGTATTGCCTGACATTACTTTTGTTTTCTTTTGTTAGTATAAAGTAAACTCTACGTAGATATCGAATATACTGTCACTGAAAATCTAAATATTCTCAGCTTATGCCATCACCTGAAATATCTGTTTGTAAGGGATTATTTTTAAAAGGAGTCTCTTTCTTAGGCAAGCTGAAGGAGTGGTCACTGGTTCTGTATGGCACATCTGTCCACCCATACTCGTCTCAACACATTGATAAGCCTCGCTTTACAGACATGCTGCCGCCCATCGATGAGCCATTATCCGAGGACTACAACGGTTAGTGATAACTCCTGAGCTGTAATTAGAGGAAGCTTTACAAACTGTGGCAGACAGGAGCACTGTGATTTAAGAGAACTCTTAGAGAAAAAAAATGTTTTATCAGAACTGAGGCCATGTTGCACATTATAGCTATTATTTAGGGCTTCACCATTGAAATGTTTGAGTGTGTGTTTCCAGGCCCCTGTGACTCTGAATGCAGTGAGAATGGCTGCGAGGGTCCTGGACCCCACAACTGCATTAACTGCCTCCACTACTTCCTCAAGTTCAAAAACAACACCAGGTCAGATTGCTTTGTAACAAAAGTAATGATACTTTTCTATAATTTTTTTACTTCATTTGACAAATAGGTTTTGTCAAATGAATCAATCCGTATTTTTGCTAAAGTCTTCACCTCCCACCTGGCAGGATTGTCTTTGTTGGATACTGTGCAAAAGTAGTGGTTCAAAGCAAAAAATAAATAGATAAATGAGTGAGGGAATGAATGAATTAAAGTGAAATAAGAAAAACAATATGAGATTTAGGAAATTATGTAGTGCGCACTGTTGTTTTTTGGCCTAGCGACAGATTTCCTGCAATATTTAGGTCAGGAAACTAAAATATATGGCAAATCCAGTCCTTACTTTATTTTGACCACTTGAGGTAGTTCATTGTGGACTTTAAAGTGTGTTTAGGATAATTGTAAAGTTACACAAAATGCGTCGTAAGTGCCTAGTCATCATTAGGTTTTTTTTAAAAGGTAGTGTTGCATTTGCTAAAACTATTGGCCATTACTTCATTGAATTCCCATTTCTTTTAACGGAAATAGTAAATGCTTCACACAAGCCCAGACCATGACTGATCCATCTTTGTGCTTAATAGTGAGCAAGGTGTTCTTTTCAGTAAATTCTGTGCTCTCCTTCTTTGACCATTCCTTTCCCAAAGTACTTGTTTCTGAAATTCATAACATTGTTCAGACATAGACTTACACACTACTTATGTTGAATTATGTGCTGAGGATACAGGATGTTGTGGGTTTACAAAATTTTCGTGAAGGTTTCTTGGATTCAACCCCAACTGTTACTGCAATTTGCTGTTTTTTGTTCTTGTTTTATTTCTTAATTACAGTAACAATACTTGATACTTTCCTGTTCATAAAAAAAGTTTCAGCATGCTAAGTTGTTCAAATGTAAATGATTGTTTGCACAATGTTTCAAAAGGCAGCTTTATTAAAGTCTGCATTATCTTGCCTTCTCGGATGATAACTGCAGTCAAGCCATAGCCCCAAAAACAGATTATGGTTTGAGACCTTGGTAGAAGTTATATACAGTACAAATATTATACAAAACCTGATTATTATGTTGAAAGGAATATTTCATTTTTAACTTTACATCTATTTTAAATCAGCCCGACTTTTGGCCAGTACTGCCCAGACTTTGGCATTTTCTCCCCCTTATTTTTGGTTTTGTGAAACAAACATGCCACTTAATCTACTAACTTGTTGATAAATAAGTTTGAGAAGATAAAAAGGAGAAGATTTTTAAGAATTCATTTGTATCATCTCATCAATTTTCAAATTCAAAGCCCTGTAAAAATGCTAAAATTAGGATTACTCTAGCTGGTGTAGAATTACTTTTATAATACTTTGCATCTGCATTTATCTTCCTTTTCTCACTATTGAGCCAAAAACCCATACATGTAGGGAACTGATCACTTTCACCATGAAAGTCTAACAACAGAGATGATGTTTCCTGACAGTCATATTATATTAGACCTTTCTCAGTCTTATTTGTCTGTATAAGGGTGTGTTCGTGTGTAAATGCAAATGTGCGTATGTGTACATTTGTGTGTGGCATTAGGATCCCATTAGGATCAAAGTCTGTGGTAATTGCCTTTGTGTCAACTTGTCTCTGTGCTAATAAAAGGCAGACTGATGCAGGTGCATGAGAATGTGCAAGCTTAGCTGTAGTTTATCATTAGCCCATTTTAGAGGTGTGCTGCCCTTTTCTGCCACCACAGGGAGCAATTGATGAATGAAGATTTAGGGGTGGGGTGGGGGTTGCAGTTGTGTGTAATGTTCAGATAATTACAACCCTATGTATGTGTTTGGTGTTCTGCACTCCCCAAATGGTGTGCAAGTCATTGGAACCTAACAGTTTTTGATTTTTTTTCATTTTGTATGTTTCAAGCAATAAGACACAAACCAGTTAGAAACTAGGAAAACATTTTAAACTAACACCCTGTGTTTGATTAGTAATTTATTAATGGCATAGTAAGAATAGGTTTCCTTGATTATTTGTTTTTAAACCAGTTTAATGTAATTGTGTATGTACACACTGAATTGAATTAGGTTATTAATTTCTTTTAAATTCAACTCTGGTTTCTGAGTGAATTGTAAAATGTTTGAACTGTTAAATTGCATCCATATGCAAATTGATGAATTGATTTCATGCATTTATAAAGAAGAGTTAAACTCATCTTAATGTGTAGTATGGCATGCACAGAGGTTTATATATGCAGCAGCTT
This sequence comes from Atherinosoma microstoma, assembly GCA_037177055.1. Lineage (NCBI taxonomy): Eukaryota > Metazoa > Chordata > Actinopteri > Atheriniformes > Atherinidae > Atherinosoma > Atherinosoma microstoma. The sequence goes on along the minus strand of JBBBVU010000012.1, from coordinate 14,312,911 downwards.
CAATTTGGTTTCCCAATTTGTGGCTGAAACTCATGTTTTCTAACCATCCCTATCCACGTCTGACTATGTTTCCCCATTAAAGTCATACAATCCTCAGATCTTAGTGATTTTGGTGACAATAATATATTGATCGCTCATTGTAATGATGGCCAAAAATGTTTAAGCTTTAATTTAATTCAGCTAACATTTGCCTTGACAGTGTTGTCAGGAAGAAATAGTATAAAGTTTCCATTTAGTGATATCCTTTGGATTGCATTACACTATTTTTGTAATTTCTATAATGGTATCATAATAATAATCATCAATAATCAATAATCATATCAGAATAGCAAAGAAAGCAGTTGTTGAAGTTTCAGAAAAATGCATGCCAATGTGTTCTTTCACACATGGATTACATGTCTCACAAGTGCCATATGTGTTTCTTGGCAGAAAATTCTGTAGTGTGCGAATAAAGCTTAAAGTGTGTGTGTGTGTGTGTGTTTTGTGCTCTTGAGGATTTTGGAGGTCTTTTTCACCTTAGAAAGAGAGCCTCTGGGTGAAATGCAGAAGTAAGAAAGGGTTGGGAAGTTATGCAGCAGATGTTGACCTGCACGCACAGAACTCAGTCCTTCTAACTCTGCATCTGTCTGCCTCAACTCATTAAGAGATATCGTTACAGCAAATATGATTATTTCTGCTTCACGTGACTGAAATTAGAGCTCATGTTCATGGCACTATTATGTTCATAATGCATGCTTTACAATTTTAGCCTTTAATTATGGTATTAATCTGTATGAAGCTTGGTAATCATCATTAGGGGAAGCTAGAACCATAATAAATCTATACATATTGTTTTCATGCATTTGTCTTTTGTGATCCTCTTTTTCACCCGGACTTCCTCCTTTCCTTTTCATCTCTTCTTTCTCCAGGATGTGTGTTTCCGAGTGCCCTAGTGGCTTTTTCCGTGACGATAGGAAGCGCTGCAAGAAGTGCTCCTCCTTATGTGAGACCTGTGTTGGTAGTCGTATGGACCAGTGCACCACATGCAGGGCTGGTTTCCACCTCAACGAAGGTTCCAACACATGTGTTGCCAACTGTGCTGATGGCTTTTACCTCGATATTGGTACGTTCTCCTGCTGTCCAAGCTGCTGTGCTTGCAGCCACATTTTCATGTAATGAAGTCAAGAATTAGTTACCTGGTTCTTGATTTTCCCTTATGGTTTTTTGGTCCCAACTTGGGTTTTTTTGATAAGGTCTTATTTTAGTTTTTGAAGTTGCACTTGTTTTCTTTAAATGTGGTTAGATTCAAATTCAATTAAACTTAACAGCTATGGGGATGCTGCAGGAAATTGCTCCCATTCTCTCAAAGGTAGATAATGGCTGCTCTGTCTAGATTGTTCTGCCAGGTCTTTTGTTACTTTGCTGTCCATCGATTAAATTATCAAGGTCCCAGGTGATTCAGATAAGAATATAGTAAAATCAACTACAGGGTGGATAGAATTCTCCATAAATCAGGAGGATTACTGAACTTTTATTTAAAAAAAAAACATGTCTGCCACCTGCTCTGAGCGGAAAAACGAAAAAACAGCAAAACTGCTTTCACTCACCAGCCCAGAATCATGCCATTTTATCCTTGATGTAACGTCTAGCCACTTGTTTGTTTTCATGCACATGCAGAATTGGACAGGACTAAAAAGACTGTGCTATTAAGCCTTTTTTCCCTCCAGTTTAAAGTGGATTGAAGCCTGAAATAAAACAGATCTGCTGAAAGACTGTTTTTGGATTATGTTAAAGATAATTTATCTTTGTTGACCACAGGCTTAGAATAAACATAGTTATGCAGTGGTATGCATAGACAGTATGTACTAAATCTATGTATTTTGGGTTTGACTTCTGTTCAAGCTACACTGAATGCCAGTCTGGATGAAAGCAGATCAGGAACTAGAGACTGAAACCATGTATATCTTATAATTATGTGTACATATTTGCAGCCAAGTAAGTATAAGTCCTGGCAGAGTCTCTGGCAATGGATCTGAAGTGATCTGATCCAAGTCATAATATTTCAGTAGGCCAAGATGTAGTGGATACTTTTACTCTTTGAAATGTTGGCACAGCTGAACGTTAGGGTAATTTTAAATAAGAAAACTAGTTTATTTTCTTTGTAATCACTTTGGCAGGAAAACAAGGTGAATTTCTTTTCAGGTTCATCATTTTATTCTTTGTGCTCAAAATAATCTCATAAACAATGTTATAAAAGCTAGGGAATGCGTTAAATGTCTCATTTTCTGAATTATCTATTTTGACGCTAAAGTAGATACTTTCTGACCCTCTGACATACCCAAAACAAAGTCAATTTGAATATTCATACAATTCAGTATGAATGCTAATGGCATTCACTTAAAATCTTTCATTGGCTTTTTATTGTTTAAAATGTGTGCAAATTACAAAAGCACCCCAAAAGAGTTTCCATTGGCCAAAGATGGTATTTTCCTAATGCTTAATCAAAGATACTGATCATAAAAAGCTAAAAGTATATCAGTTAAAATTGGCACTAATTTGTAGGTGCATTTATCAGCCAACAAGGCTGAAAGTGCATTTTCCTTTTTTGGATGCAAGTCTGTGGTCCATATTTGGCATTTTGGCCATAATTTTTTTCACATCCCTGGATTCCTACCAGGAATCATAACCCTCTGTCTCTTTGTGCTGATAATATTGCAAATCCAAACAAAACAGCAGCGGTCGTGTTGTACAAAAGTAATTATTTTTCTGAAATGTGAAGAACAACACCCCTCAGTTATATTCAGTCAAGCCGTTGACTTAAGAATAATAAAACATATTATTCAAATGACTTTGGCAATTGTTGCTGCTGCTTAGGGCGAGGGACCATGGTGTCTATGTGCATTGTATCAAAGTGTGTCATTGCCAATTGCCTTTTGAAATATTAATCTCTTTATTTTTTCCATCTTTCAGACTCCAACATTTGCAGGAGATGTCAAGAGAACTGTAAAAGGTGTACATCCTCCAATATCTGCACAGAATGCAAACCAGGGATGAGGTAAGCTGGGAGCCATATCTTGCAAAGCCTAACGAGTCAATAATTTTAATTAAAAAAACGCAGATCATTTAGTGTTTTGGTACTAGTTGAGTTCAGTTTTGCCATTTCTGCATTTGGATGGTTGAACAGAATTATTCGATTTTTCGTGACTTTCTAAAACATTGATGCCTGCTATATGCAGTAAATGGCCTTCTGTGTGGAAGTGAGAAAGATAAGAACTTGTATTGCAAACATTTTTCACAATTAACTCACGAGTTATCCTGTTTTAACTAGCAAATACAGCATACAACACTTCAAGAAAGCAGGGTCCCTGACATCAGCTTTTTGGTTCTACTTATGCGTGTAAAATGTTTAGAACACCCAAAAAACCACCCCAAACATGGTCAGACATCAAGGACAAACGGAACATTTTGTTTCAAGCAAACCTCATTTACAGTTTGCCCCTCACACCTTCAGTTCTGTTTTGTTCTGTAGCACAGTGAAAGAGACAGGGACTGAACTAAATCCTGTGTTTATTGGAAGACCTGCTTAATTTTCTGAACTGTAGTGAACCTTAATGTATCCCTATAATGTATACTGTTTGATTTATAATCCATCTCCCTAAATATATGGTTTAATTTGCCACCAAGTAATCCAAAAATGAAGTGGTGGGGGTAGGTGCTTGAAGTATATGTGCAAAGAAAAAACAGCCTATGCTACACTTTCATTTGGGCTGTGTGCTTGTCATATTATGTGGAGACCTACAAGAAATGGATCTGTTGTTGGTTGTAATCCTTACTTAGGGAAAACCTCTGATCTAAACTCTGAAGTGTTTTGACAAGGTCCAGTTTACTTTTTGGCAACTTCCCTTGCACTTGACCCGAGAAAGGATACGTAGTTTATAGCTCTGGAATTCCTGATAGGTCATAAAGGAACTTGAACTGGTTAAAATGTATTGCAGTCTTGAACCCAACTTTAAGTGTAGCCAGAGGTGGAGGTGGGGACATTTGAAGGCCATAATTTCTTCTGAATGCCTTCGAGATCACAGTGAGACACATTTTCACACACTAGTACATGCATACACTCACGCACAACCTTCCATCTCTCATATAGTCCAGCATTAATGCTCTGTTAGGAGGCAGGGAGGAAGAGGGGACCAGATCGTTTCTGGGAAACGTTAGCTAACGCAAACCAGCTGTTTTTCAGCTCAAAGCAGTGAGCTCACCAACCTGTCCTCTCTGTGACTTCACAGAACTGACTTTATAACCTCTTAACTTGCTTCCTAACTGACTTCTGTCCCTATATTTGGCTTTTTCAAATAACTTATGTTGCGTTAAAACAATAGCACGTTCACAAATTGTGAGATTTTCTGCATATTATTCAAAATAAGAATCAAAGGCCAGGTGCTGTTATCTACACCACCCAGGGGATAATATTACTATTTTTGCAGGTCCCCCCCCCCCCCATTGTATGTACAATTGTTAAATTGTGTTAGACAGACTTTCACTTGATGGTTTAGATTTTTACTTTTTCATTAATACTTTCCAATGAAGTAAATTATGAATGTGTCGTTTGTGTCATCACTTTACAGTCTTCAAGTAAACAAGTGTCAGATGAGCTGTGATCCGGGGACTTATTACAATGGCCACAGAAGGACGTGTGAGCCCTGTCATCGGGCCTGTGCCACCTGCGCAGGTAGCAAGTCACAAAAACTCAGCAACAAACTACACCTGATATAGCCATTATTTTTAAAACATTTTTGTTGATGATATAAATTAATGCTCTAACAGAAAAGTGTTTTCATATGTTTTTTTCAGGCACGGGTGTAGAGGGATGCACTAAGTGTGCAGAAGGCTACTTACTTGAGGACTGGAAATGTGTGTTAACATGTACCGGTGGCTATTACTTGTCAGAGCAGACCTTGGACAATGGGCAGGTTCAGAGGTCCTGTAAGAAGTAAGTCAGCACACCTTCCAACAGTTTCTACACAACTCCTCCTCACAACAAGGAAATTCATTTGCAAAAAGATCATGAAATTTCTCTCCATATTAAAATCCAGATTAGCCTTTTTGGTACCACTGTACCAAAAAGGCTAATCTCGTCAAAAAAGCAATTCATATCAACTAACATCTGACTTTTGAGTGCAGTTGGAAAAGTATTTAGTCGTTATTTAGTCCAACATAAAATGACTGGCTTGGCACAGCATTGATAGGAACACAATGCCCGGGTGAACATGATCATTTTCACTCAGGATGCTGCGGTTGGGACAAAACTAACACAGCTCACTTTTTCTTTACAGAAAATATAACAGAAATGCATGAGATGGGAGTCCAAAGATAATTTCAGGGGGTCGCCAGATCATTGTTGAAAAAAAAAAAAAAAGGTGAAATGAAGCAACAACAAAAAATTTTTTTTCACTTGTCAAATAAATTTTCGTTTTTTATTAGGGCTGTCAAAATTACCGCATTAATGCAAAGAAATTAATCTGTGAAATAAACAAGTTAATTTTTTAAAACATCAATGCATAAATAAAGTTATTACTCATTTGCCATTGTCTCGTCAGGAGGAGCTGATTTTCAGCATGTACAGTAGATGTTTTGTTACAGCAATGAAAGAAATCCACCAAAAACCCACTTTGCGAACACCAACATATGTTATCTTGGGGGTCTTGCCTCAAAAAGTTTGGGCAAGGCAAGTTTATTTGTATAGCACATTTCATGTACAGGACAATTCAAGGTGCTTCACATAAAAACATTAGAAACAATACAGCGGGGTGCAGAAAGCATTAAGAAAAATTTAAAACAAAAGTAAACAACAAAAGTGAATAAAGAAAGAAAGAAAACCTCAGTGAAAATATCATTTGTTATCGGCATCACCTAAGTCGCATGACCTAAATCGCATTGTCTAAGCGGCATCACCTAAGTCGCATGACCTAACTCAGAGCACTGAAGGTCAACATAGTGAAAGAGAATTTTTTTTTGCAGTAGTACTTGTGTTTTTTAAAAAATTCTTAAACATACTGCTTTTTTGTACAGCATACCTTATCAGGTCAAATGTTTGTTGTGATAAATCTTTATTTAAAACTAGAACCAAGATCATAATAATTCTGCAATTTCAGACACTGACTACGTCACATGGTCAAATTATTAAAATGTTTTCCCATATTCTGATTTCAAAAGAAAAATCCAACTGAGCTGTATACATGCATAACTTGCAAAAACTCCCCTGGGATATAATGTAGTGGGATATAATTCTTGACCCTGAAGGCCCATTTATGCTCCCTGACGTACGTAATAGGTACGTCCGTTTCAAGCGTCGTCGTATGTTGACGCCCTACATACTTCCATGTGTCTTTTACGTTGCCATAGTTATGGAGTCAATTCATCCACTAGTGGGCAGTGCTGAGTTCAGTGGTCACTCCCACGTTCTGACGTCGGTTTTCTAATTCGTTTTCTTGTTGTTGTTGTTGTTCTTCTTCTTTCTCATGTTCTTTTTTTTTTAAACAAACCTTTATTAACATTTACATCTATATACATAAGTGAATGCCAGGGGTACACATTATATTCATAAAATAAAGACAAACATGAATGGAAAAATGCGATGTTAAGACATATGACAGCAGATCAAATTGATCAGAAAGAAGAGTAAAGGAAGGGGCGCACTATATATATATAAATACATATAGCATTTAGGATGCATATTTTCACATAGGAGCCAGAACTACATTCAGTTTATCCAGAACAGTTTGTTTTAATTATCTTTTGATTTTCCAGTCCTTTTATCGTGTTGCTGTACTGTATAAATTCTTGGCAGAAGT
>JBBBVU010000012.1:14266348-14291320 GCA_037177055.1 Atherinosoma microstoma | reverse complement strand
AAGACAAGGGTGGAAAAAAAATATTATAACAATTTGCATAAAAGGAAAAAAAAGGCTTTAGACTGGTGGATAAAATCAAATTTAATTTGGTCATATGGGGCAGGCAACTTTCTCAATGTCCAATAAATAGTATTAAATCTGTGGTGATGGATTTCATTTGTGCTTCTTTTGAAATTGATGGCAGTGACACGCTTTAAACCAGTTGGGATGGGCTCATGTTTACCAATGTCCAGCATCCCCTCTTCTTTTAACAGGAGTCTGTAAATGTCCGAGGAAACAAGTTATGGACCTTTAGGAAATGAAGATTGTTCTATTCTTGTCTGATATAAGAATCTGTTCCTGGGTCTTCTTTATTGTATGTTGTGTTTCATAATGCACCAATTGTTTTTAGGTGGTGAAAGGTTTGGACTGCATTCAAAGTCCAAACCTCTGCTGCTCGAGTCCTCACTAAGACCAAGAAGGTAGACCACATCAGTCCAGTTCTGAGGTCTTTACACTGGCTCCCTGTCCATCAGAGGATAAACTTTAAAGTTCTGTTGCTGGTCTATAAAGCTCTGAATGGTTTAGGACCACAATACGTCAGTGACCTTCTGACCCAGTATGAACCCAGCAGACCCCTCAGGTCATCTGGATCTGGTCTCTTATCAGTTCCCAGATTCAGAACCAGACATGGAGAAGCTGCATTCAGCTTCTATGCTCCACATGTCTGGAACAAACTCCCAGAAAGTCTTAGGTCAGCAGAAACACTCTCTGAAAGACCCTCCTGTTCTCTGCTGCATTTACATAGTTTTTATCTGAAAGTCTAAATCTGGACCGTTTCTTTTAAGCTGGAATTTTAAACTTGATCATGTTTTCAGTCTGTTGTCTTTTCTTAATCTTGATTTTAGATTTTTTTTTCTCTTCTGTTTTAATGTATTTTTCTGCAATATAAAGCACCTTGAATTGTCCTGTACATGAAATGTGCTCTATAAATAAATTTGCCTTGCCTTGCCAAAGTAATACTGTTGTTGTTGATGTAATCTGTGTTCAGCAATGTCTTCCAGAGGTATGCAAGACCTTTTTTGAAAATGATGTCACCTGAATGGGAGCATAAATTGCTCTGAAACCTGTACACACCTTTCAGCATTTATAGTATCTTTCTAAATGTGCAAGTTGTCAGCTCCACAGGCCAAAATGCAACCTCAAACCATTAGAGATGCAGGTTGTAGAACTAAATACCAGCTGGATGGTCCCTCTACTCTTTGGTCCAGACGATGTGTCGTCCTAAAAAATATTTAAAAAAATTTAATTTTGACTGACCACAAAACAGTTTTCCGTTTTACCTCAGTCCATTTGAGATCATCTTTAGTCCAGAGAACCAGTAACATTTCTGTGACCATGTTCACACGGCTTCCTCTTTGTATGACAAAACTTTAACCTTCATTTGTGGTTTGAACGATGAACTGTGTAGAGCTCAAGCATCTTGTATCAATATTCAGGTAAATCCATTGCACACAGAGATGACTCTACATTCTTTGAATCTTTTGATGATATTATGTACAGCAGATGATTCAAAGTCTTTGCAGTTTCATATTGAGGAATGTTATTTTGATTGATCCATAATTTGTTGACACAGTTTTACAGATGGCTGAACATCTATTAATCCTTATTTCTGAGTGACTCTGCCTCTCAAAGGTGCTCATTTTATACCCTATCATGTTATTGATCTGTTGCCAATTAACCTAATTATCTATAACATGTTTCTCCTGCTGTTTCTTTTAGTAGTTCTTACCTTATCAATATTTTGTTGCCTCATCCCAAACTTTTCTTTGAATATGTTGCTACCATCAAATTCAAGATGAACTAATGCAGTGTTTGTCATGAAATAGTTAGATATCCCACTTTGAAAAAAAAAAAGATTTATTTTCTATGGTCTTCAGTGAATAAAATATTGGTTTATGGGGTTTGCATTTGAATTCTGGTTTTGTTTACATTTTACACAGAATCAGAAAAATGACAAAATTACATTTAATTTCAGAAAAGATGTAGATATAGCATTTGTTTTCTTCATGAATACATCTTATGTTTAACAAATATGACAGTCAGCATTAAGCAGTTAACATTTACTCCAGAACTAAAACAAGGAACATGTTTTTGTTTTGTTTTTGGTCTTCTCACACATCAGTGATTTTATTTTCCATCAGGTGAGATTTCAGATGTGGAGAATACGGACTGTCTCCCCTGTGATGAAGGCTGTGAGAAATGTAAACACAGTAAGTGGATAGTTTCTTACTCCAAAGTTTTCTTTATCAACCAAAAAGCAGAAACTAAGTTCACGTGAACTTCAGAAACAGAATCAATCACATGGCACAACAAGATCAATGAAATCAGCCTTGTTTTCAGAGGTTGGATACATTTAGGATCAAAACATAAGGATTTGCTGAACTAGAGGCGTTTGACAGTTTAATTGTTTATTGATGATGTTGCCACTTATTGTTGTTGCACCTCATGGTTTGTTGAATATTCTTACTGCCCCGAAATATATAAATTCAAAACTGAGTTTAGTTGTGAAAATACAAGTTTGTTCTGTAATTGATGAAGATGGTGTTGAATACAGTAAAATAAGAGTTGACATGTTTTCTCTCACACATTGGGAAATTTTAGTAAACCACACACCATAAGCCCCCCTTCACAGTTAATCTGATTCCATGCGCTCTCACAGCTCACCATTTCAGTGCTCAGTAAGCCACATAAAGACGAAAGGACTTCCTTCTCTCAGAGATGATTATCACATACCAATGAAAGTTGTTATTGTAAAGTGAACTAGTCTGAGGTGGAGACGAACTGTTATTATGTCATTATGCTTTCTGGCTGGAAGATCTTTCTTCAGTCTTGCTCAGAGCACAGCCTTCCTGCCACCCAGCCACAATTTTGCACGCTAAACAAGTCAGTCAGCAGATGAGAGATTTAAGATGATTGGCACTCGGACATACTGCTTCAGGCTAAAATGAGGATGAAACAGGGGGTGTCTGAGGCTGCTAGCGTCTGACATGCATGTGTGCATGCCTAACTAGGTTTTACCATGTGATTGTAAGTTTATGTCTGGTGAAATTTGTAGGATTCTAGGTTGTTTTGCTTCATCCACACCTTTCTGTTGGGGTGTATAAGTAAATAGGCATGGTAGGGCCCGATGTATTTGAGGATTAAGACATGTACTACTAAATAACTGAACAGGCTTTTTAGTTGTTCCAAAGTGAATGGGCAAAAGAAGCTATTGACATGCTATGAAATCATTGCACTGTATGATTTTTTTTCTTTCCTGTGGTTGCAAAAAATGATTAAATTGGCTGTTTGGTTAGTTTGTCAGGAGCTTTTGTGAGAGATCTTATCAATTCACCAGCCTGACAATCTGTGATAAAATGCAACAGTTTCTTGTGGGTCCTATCATCTCAATCAAATTAATTTCAACCCTTCTTTTAATTCATCAGCAGTTGTTGGGCCTTTAATCCTCCCAATACATGTAATTCTTTATCAGCTAGAAGTTGGAAAATATTCCATAACTGGATTAATCATGTTTCTATTTCTATGTGTAATTCCCGGAATAGCATTGATCTACATGCCTTGTGTAGCCTAATGATAAGAGCTTTCTCAAGCTGGTGAAACCATCATATAATGTCTTTTCATATGGAATTAAAGATCTTATCCTGCTCTGCTCTGGGTTGGTACATGTGACCATAAGAAGAAGTAAAAAAAAAAAAAACCTGAATCCATGATACCCCATAGTGAGGCGATCCAGCAGCTTTGTTAGGAGTGTTTTAGTATCATTTGGGTCCACCATTCCGCTTAAAATGAAAAGTCTTTAAGTATGAAGGTGTTGAGTTATCACCCTTTGTCCTGTGACTAAACATTGTGTCCTTTTTTGAATAGGTCTCCAAGATAATGGAGCCCTCATCCATGGTGCAAAAGAGGTCACTATATGGTTAGATGAGATGAAAAGGATGTGATTCACCAAGTCTGAACCCAGCTTTTTGCCTGTGGGAGATTTGAGGCTAACATGTGAAACAGCACTCTACCATCATGAAAACACCAGTTAAAGTAATATTTTTTGGAAGAATGGCGTTTCAACCCTCTAGCAGAGTTCCACAGACTTGTAGGATGAATGCCAAGTAAACATGAAGCTATTCCGGCCGCATGTGGAGGCCCAGCACCTTCCTGAGACACTTGATATGGTTTTTTCCTTTAATTTGTCACCCATCTGTATACATTACAGATGCATTTTGATTTGTTTATACTTTTAAATACCAGCTAATACTGATCTTTCTGAGTTATGGCCCTTGAGGAAAGCAGCACTAGCATAGCTTCTTTAATTTGAAGCTTAATTGCTGCAGCTCAGGGGCTGTTAAGCTCATCTAATTTTTCATTTGAGGCAGTGGAGCCCACCCATATCAGCAAAATAATTCCTTGAGGATTTCTCGATAAGCACAACACTGTCAATTTATCTCACATCCAGTTTTAACTAATAAGTTCACCCATCACAATTCAACTTTATGCTTTTAATGGGACTGGTCTTTAAGCTTGATTGTTTGCATATTTGTATAGCCGGTATATGCTGGCATGACATTAAGCTTGTGATTGCATGTATACTGTAAATTTGCAAGTGCTTGCACATTCCACAAGTGAATACTTCAGGATGTGTATGCCAGCTGAAGTCCCCCCCTCCTCCGGCTTGTACAGTTAATATTTATGCGGGCGCTATTTTCTCTCTCATGGACACGGCCTGGAGGCATGATTTCCGGCTCCTCTCTTGTGCTCTCTTCTCCGATGCCTCTGTCCCTCCCACCTTTCCTTTCTCCCAGTCTCTTTCTGTGTGACTAATTGCTTTCACAGGTAGTGGCTTGTCGACTGCATTGAAGCACAAACCAGAGCAGTGTTAAGTTGTGGGTGCTGGAAGGAGACAGCAAGAGGAATGGGGTGTGGGGGTCGATGGAGGCTTTTCTGGAGAGGATGAATGTTCCAAGGGAAAGTCTGCAGAGGCATCTTTTAAAGCCATCCTTTACCTCCTTTCCCTCCTGTCTGATTCTTTATTTCTTTCCCTCTTGCCGCGCTGCTTGCTCTCTCTGTCCTTGGAGATGTTTTGGCATTGTTGGACAAAGGGATGACAGCGTGGCTCTTCCTGAGTTACCAGTTGGATGGTTTTGATTGACAGTGGGAATTAATTAGTTTTAAGGAAAATTAGCTTCCTCCTTCAGTGTGTTTATAAAAACAGCGACACACACTCACCTGAATTACTTATTAATGTCCACTGCGATATTCATTTGGACTATAATAAAGAAATAATCACACCAACAAATTGTTTAATCAAGCACTCACATTAGACTTGATTTTGTTTTGAGCAAAAGCAATCCTGCAGTTCAAGCAGAATGAACAGCACACACAGATGAAAACAATAGCACCATCAGACCTGTTTTAGAGAAGAGAAGCTTCCAGATACAAAAGGAAATTACCTTAAATACTCTGACTTTTCATTTCTTTTAGGAGCCTCTTGGTTTGATTTCTTAGTTTTGTACTGATCACAGTCAGCTGATGGTTGACCAAAGCATGGCTGTATGTTCTATAGTGAACTGAACAAATTTCATGTGTATTGTTAGAGTGCCTCCTGCTGGTATAAAAAATCATTTCTTTTACTTTTTTTTTTTTTTTTAAACACAGCGGATTCAAAAGATCAGGAGCAGAAAACTGTCTGCCTCAAATGTGAAGCTGGTTACTATCAGTAAGTGTCCTTAGATGGCAGCAATGTTTCTTACACCCTACATTAAGTGTTCACATTGATGCTATTCTGTCTGTCCTCTAGGTTAGGCACTGACTGTCATCAAACCTGTCCAGATCGTACCTACAGCGTAGAGGACACCATGGTGTGTGCTCCATGTGAAAACAAACATTGTGCAATCTGTGACCAGTCCCAGTGCCACTGGTGTATCGAGGGATTCTATGTAAATGGTAATGTTTTTAACTTTTTATATCTTCAGACTAAGATGCACTGAAAATATCATATTCATATTCATTCCAGATATCAAATTCATATGGCAGAATTATGGGACACACTATTATTTAGGTATGTTTGACAGGATGGAGCACTGTTTCTTCATATGCTGTAACTTTAAAAGAAAGGGTAGTTTTACTGTCTGCTCTGCTTTCAGATAGTAGTTTTTTAATGTCTTTAGTGTATCACAGTGAAAGTCTCAATTTATTGGCTTTTAGAGAAGTAAAAAAAAAAGACATTCTCTTGTTTATGGTGAAAAAGGAAGACACTGTACAGAGGAAGTTGTTGTACCTTTTTGTGTGTCCAGATGGAGACTGTGTGGATCATTGTGAGGAAGGTTTCTTTGTGGACGAAATGAGCCAAGAGTGTGAGCCATGTCACCGCAACTGTCGCACCTGCGGAGGGCCACGATATGACGACTGTGACACCTGCGAGGACGGATTCACATTGAGTAGTGGGGAGTGCCTTGAGGGCAGACAACTCACCGCTTGTCCAGAGAAACAGTTCAGAAACAGTACGGCATATGCTAATTACCGGTATATCTCAGTACTAAATGCCTCTAATGCCTTTTCAGGGCAATAAATACATTTATTCTCTAAACTAAGAAATATGAAATGTCTAGCATTTTAAAACTAACTTTTTGAAAATAGCTTTCCTCTCTTAAATACAAACTGAAATGAAAGTAGAAATCCTGCTGTCCGTTTATGCACGTGACAGTTAAATATGCATCTGCTGTTACAATAACATATTCTTAAATTTCTTATTATTTTTTCGTCTTTCTTGACTCACTGTTTGTCATCAGGTCAGGATGAATGTGAGTTGTGCCACCCATCCTGTAAGACATGTTTTGATGCAGGGAAGGAGGACTGCAGAAGCTGCCACTCAGGTAAACTTATAGTACGTGCTGAGTTGGAAACAACACAAAGAAGTGTTGTCTTGTCATAATTTGCTGGAACAGATTCCATCAAAGCACACATATTTTCATCAGGTGGTGATGTGACTAAGTGATAAAGATTAGCATCTACCTTGATTGCATATCATGACATGCTATAGAACAACAGGAAATACAGACCTGCACACTGCCCCCAAGATGTTGACTGCTGACAACCTGTTTTTCCTACTTTAAAATTTTTTTCTTTTCTTGTATCAGTGGCGTTATTAGATTTATTTTTTCTGCAGGAATGTTTTTGACAACTCGTCAGACTTGTGTGTCTCACTGTCCATCTGGGATGTTTGGTAACATGACATCTTGCAAGTGTGAGGAATGCTTGACCGGGTGTATCACATGCCAGGACGCCAAAGCCTGCCAAAGGTGTCGGCTAGGACTTTATCTGCAGCATGGAGATTGTGTGCTGGAATGTCAGAGGTGCTTTTCATGTTGTCTCACTACTTGATTTACACATAGACATGCACCATGCAGCAGCAACTGACACCTCTTTCTTTTTTATTAAAGAGGGTTTCCACAAAATGATGAGTGCTACCCATGTGCCCCAGAGTGTGGATCCTGCAAGGAAAGTCCTTCCCACTGTCTGAGCTGTGAGAAACAGCTGTTTTTACTGATGAACCACTCCTGTGTGCCACACTGTCCAGAAGGCTTTTATGTCAACAACACAGAATGCCGTCATTGCCCAGATCAGTGTAGAGAATGCAATCAGGATGGCCTCTGTAAAAGTAAGTGTGCTCAGTGGAGCAGTGAATGGAAGGGTGGAGGATGTGGAGAAGATGATTAGAGATACTGATTTGAAACTAGAAAATTTCAGAAGAAATTTTGATGGGTGCCAATGCAGGAGAGTGGCAGCCATTTTCCAAAGATGGGGCACCTATGTGGCTGTGGTGACAGTAAAGGTCCTAGTGAGTATGAGGGATGGGCTGCAGAAAGACACTGACATGTAGCTACACCTACAATATGATGTATAGCGTGTGTGTGTGAGAATGAGAAGTATATGGAAGTGTCTATGTAGTACTGACGCACGCGTCAGTGTATAGACACTGAATGACAGCACTGTATCACTGACGTCCATTATGAACCAACAATAACTCTGGATCTGTGGCAGGATGTAGGAGGGCCTGGGCGGGGATTGAACCCACATCCTCCTGGGTGAGAGTCATGCACGCTGACCAATCAGCCAAAGGGATATCCCTGTGGCCAAGTAGCCAGGGCACATGATCAATCGGAGGCATAGTGACAGGACCCACACTGTCACAGATCGTTCATTACATGCATCTGATCTTTCCTAAAACGTAACTTGTGATTGTGTTTAAAATCGGAAAATATATCAAAACCAGTTACACAGCAGCTGCGTCTTTGTTGCATTTTCCATCATGGCTGCCCCCATGATTCATATCTTAGCCAAAAGATATATCTGAGCAGGCAGTAGCTGCATCAAAATTTCTTCTGAAATTTTCTAGTTAGATTTGATTTTGAATTTAAGTTCTTGCAAAGATTGAGGAAGACGAAGGGGGAAATGTAAAGAAAAAAAACAAAACAGAATTTTGACAGAATTACAGAAGTTTAAGCTGTGGTACTATTAAAAATCTGTGTATTTTAGACATATACAAGTGCAGGGCCAGAGGGGTGGTCTGGGAAAGCATGGGTCACCCCTAAAATCTGACTGGCCTCCCAGGTGCCACCCCATTTTACCCGGGTAAACCTCAAATTCCAAAGTGCAAGTGAATGCAGCACGTAATGTACTTGTGTGAGTTGAAATCATGAAATCACCAGATATGATGATTGCAAAGTTAAATGGCCAATAATGCCGAAGAAACACTGATAAAACCCATTTGGCTCAAAGCAAGTTTTTGCTATTATCCAAGAAGGAAAAGATTGTGTACAGCTGTGATTAACGTCTACAATGAAGGATAATCCTGAAAAAAAATTTTGATAAAAAAACAAACATTATGAAACACCATTAACTGTTTTTACTAATTTTACTTTACTCTTTAGATCACCCTTTAGTTGTAATAAGTTAATTATTTCCTAAACTCTAGAACCCACACAAATAAATAAATAAAGGTTTAATTTACATGTGCCACCCTTTTCCCAATCTATGCTCCTCTTTGGCCCACCTATCAAAAAGACCTGCCAATAGTACATAACAAGGATTTGATTTTATAATACACCAGGTTTTCATTTTTAATCAATGGCGAGTAGATATTGTTTTTACTTTAAAAAAAATGAAAGAATGAGCCAAATTTCACATTACTTGGAGTATGTTAGAAAGGATTTATAATAAGAACAAACATGAGTGATTCCTTTTGGCTGCAGTGCATTACATAAGTAAATTAATTACCCTCCTTAAACCAAAAAAATTAATTGGCTTTTAGTCATTGTGCCTTCTGCTGGAATCAGCTCACCCTCAAACTCTGCTCTGTTTCAGCTAATCCTTTTTTAAAATGTCTAAATTTGCCTAAATTGTTTTACAATTAAGATGCCTTAAGATGTAAATCCATCATGATGACTATAATTTTAAACTTCTGCTGTATTGAATCATGATTCACCTGACTGAATGAAAGAATAAAAAAATAAATTACCCTTGAATTGTTTTAAAGTTTAAAAGACTACAAAAATGATTTATTGTTTATATATTATTGATATTATCATTATTATTATTATTATTAGCTATCATTGATAAATCATTTGAAATGAACCAAAATTTGATAACTTTGAGCTGATAATATTTATAGTTATGAACCTACAGATATCAGTAGATTGTGACTAACATAAGATTTCTGTTATCTTACATATTATTTTCTTCTGTCTTCCAGAATGTGCAGATTACTACTTCCTCCATGAGGATAAGTGTGTAGAAGAATGTCCTGAAGGATACTTTAGCAGTGAGAAACAACATGAGTGTATGCATTGTCATGTTGATTGTGCATCATGCGACGGACCAGACATTGATGACTGTACTATCTGTCGCAACCTGAAAGCTGTCCGTTACAATGGAGAGTGTCTGGCTACATGTCTGAACAACACTTACTATGATAAAAAGACAAATGAATGCAGAGGTACGGAATTTGGAAACTGGCCACACAAAGATAATCATAACGAGTAATAGATCTATAAAAATTACAAGATTTTCTCATTCATGTTACTTTTAGATAACCATGTTTAATGGTTTCTTATTTTCACAGAGTGTGACAAGTCATGTCTGACCTGCTCAGGCCACGGACCCTCAAACTGCCTCAGCTGTGATTCTAACAGACTGATAGATGCCACTGGACACTGTGTGTGGTACAGTGAGTGCTCCCCGGACTCATACATGGACCAGAAACTGGAATGTCGGCCATGTCACATGTTCTGCGCTAGCTGTTCTGGTCCAGGAGAAGACCATTGCTTCAGCTGCAGCAAAACACACTTCCTACTGAGTGAGTCATAAGTACCAGAGAGGCTGTAGGCATACATTCCTGTGTGCTTCTTATTTACTTTAAAGGTCTTGACATAATGTCTGTGTTCATCAGACCGCACCTGCGTGGAAAAGTGTCCTCTGGGTTACTATGCTGAGGACAAAGAGAATGTGTGTGAGCACTGCCACTTCAGCTGTGAATCTTGTGTTGGCCACCACAGTGTGGACTGTGTCACCTGTAAACCTGGATTTTTTAAGCATGGCAGCAGCTGCGTGGAAACCTGTCCATTGAGGTTAGAAGACACGCAACAGACCAAAGAAAGACTCCTCACTTGTCTAGTGGTGCCCATCAACTTAACAGACACTCTCCCTCCTTTTCAGTTACTTTGGCAACATGATCGCCATGGCTTGCGAGCGATGTGACCCCTCCTGCACCCAGTGTTCAGGTGGTGGTAACAGAAACTGTCTGAGCTGCCGGGGAGGCTTCGTCCACATGGAGCCCTGGGGTCAATGCCTGAAGAACTGCCCTGCAGGCTACTACAAAGCCAAGAAGTCCCCAACCTGTCACAAGTGTCACCCAACCTGCAAAACCTGCAGCGGTAAAAAAAGCCCGTCATAGCTTATTATTACTGTGTTTGCTGTGGTGTGAGATGTGAGAAGTTAAAACAATCAAAACAACAACATGTGGTCAAGTTCTTTGTAGTAAAGCATCTCTTCATTAGGCAACTTTTTAAATTAACAATGAATGCTGATTATAAATGTGGTGGAACATGCATGACATAATGTACTTCTGATGGGCTTTTGGGTGACATTTTCACGTCCAGTTCAGCCATGTGTTGTCATATAGTGCTTTGTGTTATATCCTTTTCCTTACAGGTGGGGGCGCTTTGGCTTGTCTGTCCTGTTATGACAATTTCCACTTCATGAGTGGGATCTGTGTCAACCCTTGCTTCGTAGGCTTCTACGCTGACTCACAGGTTAAGAAACTTCGTTACTTGATTTACAGGAAGTGTTTTTGTGTATATTAAAGTTAACTTTAACATTTGACTGATGAATAGTTCCAGTTTGGCTGGGCTTCAAGAACTATTTTCAGATCAAGTGTGTGAAGGGGGGCTGCAGACTCATATGTATTCTTTCACTGCTCCAGGGTTCAGATAGTGATAAACCAAATTGCAAACCTTGTGACCCATCTTGTGAAGGCTGCCATGGTCCCAGCAAGTGGGACTGCACATTGTGTTCTCCAAGCCTGATCTTGTCTGATGATGGCAGATGCTTGAGTTGCTGTGGAAATCAGACATTACGAAATGATAAGCCAATACCCTGGGAGTGCTGTGACTGCAAATCATCACGAGGTAATGAGGAGCCCTGTAACACACATTTTCCTTTATGAATGCTACTCATTTGTCTATTTAAAGGACACAAGTTTCATCTAATGCTAAATTACACAGAATTTTCCAAACTTCCTTGGTCTCTGGCACCAAAGACAATAGAGCGATTAATTGGAAAAGAGGGCTGTGAATTTACTCATGACAAGCAGGGATTCAACTGAAAAAAAATCCTCAGAAAAATTATCCCACATTATCATGCAATCACCCCCCAAAAAGGCCTGCAAGTGTTGGTATATAAGGGTACCTTCAGAAAGAAATCCAAATATAACAGATTATTGAATAGTAAATGTTTACATTAGTAAACATATAAACAAGTATGAACATCTTCAATCTTCAAATGAAATCTGACTCCCGTGTGCTTTACTTTCACATGACCTTTCCTAAGCAATTAACCACTTTTGTCTTTGGGAGCGCTTAACCACTGAGTAAGCACTCCCAAAGACAACAAGGAAACTGTCAAAGATCTTGAAATTGATGTTTCATCAGTATCGGTAGACTTTAATTACTATACAATGTTAAATGTCAAAGCTTGAAATGTGTACCGTAGGTGTAGGTGGTTGCTTTCCTGCGTCTCAACAGCTAGCTAACAGCTAGCTCCCCATGTTGACAGTACAGATGCCAAAAATGCAAATCCTTTAAGGAGACTTCTGCAGATGAGGCGAAACTTTGAAAAATCCATCCACCAATCAGAATATGAGTTTCTCTCAAAGTTCGATGAGGACGTTTAACTTGGTTTTCACTGCTCCAAAGTGTCATGCAAAAGCTAAATGGAGAGTTAGGGAAATGCAGTTGCAAAGAAAACTCAAAAATGTCAGTGGAAAAAATGGAAATGGAAAACCTTTTTTAATGTATGAAATGAAAAGTTATTTCTAACCAAATTCATGAATTATGTTATATATTTCTCCTTTTCCAAATAGCATTTGAAAATACATTTACAAATCACAGTATTTAATAATTAATTAATATTTCAATATGCAATTCCCTGTAATATTTCAATTTAAAATGTGTAATTACATATCACTTTGCAATTTGATTTCTTTTTGTATTAATTAATTGTTGAATTTGAAATGCTTTTAGCAATCTATATTTTAATTTCACAATTAGCTACTCATCATCAAGACCCTCCTGGTCCTCCATATATGAGTGTTTTGTAAGTGCAAAATAAGTCAAAATCATAAAGAACACAAAAGACATGGGATGGTGATTGGCACACTGACCAATGGACTACTGGGGTTAGAATAAGTTTGTCACATGCAGTGTCATTTTTCCATGTAACCTATAGTATGTTCCTTCTTCTTTCCAGTAGGGTGCATCCTGGGAGTCAATTCTAAGATGGTGCCAGCTGGCGATTTAGGCAGCACTGCTAAGGTCTTTGTCACAGTTTGTGTTCTGGTCATCCTCTTCTTGGGCGGAGGGATCTTCGTCTTCCTCAATGCTCGATCTAAGATGCTTGCCGTCACACCCAAAACCAGAGCTGGAGGGTACGAGAAACTGGTCACCAGTGGAGGATGTGTGTCACAACCCACCACCTCTTCATTCGGGGAGTACAGTGACAAAATTGTTGAATGTGAAGATGATGAGAAAGAGGATGATGATGAGGATATTGTGTACATGACAAAAGATGGAACGGTGTATCGTAAATTTAAGTATGGACTACTGGATACCGATGACATGGAGCTGGAGTATGATGACGAGAGCTACTCATATAGATGAAAAGAAAAGCTGAAGTGGACGGAAACCATTCTTTACATATTTCTGCAGTTTAAACATATTTTTTGTTTGGAATAAACACATATGTGTTATTTACCCATGTGATCTTTATCGAATCCTTTTTTAAAGTTGTAGCATTTCAAATTTGTGGAGCAGGGAAATATGTATTTATTCAAGAAATATGGATATAACAAACATTTTGCCCTTAAAATTCTTAAACCTCATTACCATGGTCATGGCAATCATTAGCAGTTCATGCAGACTTTTAGTCATATTAAAAGTGTACTACATTTGTCTTACAGCAGAGCATTGGATACACTGTTCAACCGCAGTTGTGAAGATTCTACAGTTAATTGCCAGACCTGTTTGTTGGCATTACTGTGAGCCTTGTTTAATTGAGCATTTGCTGCAAGAAAAAGTTGGGAACACATTTTGTGTTATCTACACATTATATTTCTTAATCTGTAAAACGTGTAACAAAACTTCATCACAGTGAAGCTTTAAGGTCACTGTGCAGCTTAGTTTTCTATATCCTTCCATAAATGGAAAGCATTTGCTGTTAATGCGGCTAACTATTGGGTCACGGGGGCAGCAGCCTAAGCAGGGAAGCCCAGACTTCCCTCTCCCCAGCCACATTTGCCAGCTCATCCGGGGGGATCCCGAGTTGCTCCCAGGCCAGCCGAGAGATGTAATCCCTCCAGCATGTCCTGGGTCTACCCCGGGGTCTCCTCCTGGTGGGACGTGCCCGAAATACCTCACCGGTGAGGCGTCCAGGAGTCATCCTAACCAGATGCCCGAGCCACCTCATCTGGATAACTCCTGTTTGATCATTTTCTATAACACAACATGGCACAATCGATTTAAATATTATTTAACATACGCAAAGAAAAGGCACAAAACAGAGATGACATGATGTACGGCTCACTTCATAGCTGTCTGTGGACAATAGACAATTTCACTCCCGAGCTCATTCCACCCCTACATCCTCTATTATAGGTGATGTGCACAGGTGGGTGCAATTATTTGTAATTGTGGAATACACACCCAAAGCAGCACACCCACCACCCAAGTGCTAATCATGTGTGCACCTAACAGCATAATCAATAACATAATATAGCTTGCATACATGGCCTCTACATTTGCTGTCAGCATGTGGTGACTTGTACAAAAGTTCTTTTAGATCAAAACTTTGACTTGGCCGTCCAAACAACATTTATTTCATTATTCTTTAACTATACTTTGGTGGAATGACTTGTGTGCTAAAGGTCGTTGCTGAGATTCATGGGCTCTTATGCCTGAGTGCAGTGTTTTCTTTTTTCCCCCTAGACATAACACATCTTATTGAAACAAAACATTTTAATTCTGAACAGTATACAGAATATTTTCACAGAAACAATGTTGCTTGTCCACGTGAACCTCAGTTGAACACAGATGAGAAACAATGTTTCTTCTTGTGAAGCTTTAACTTTTTCTTACAGCCCTGCCATCCACAGCCCTAATTTTCAATGTTCCTCAATGTTCCATTTTCAATGGTTTCATGAACATTAACTTCAGCCAATGGCAGTTTTAGTTGGTTGGAGACTACATTTGGTAGTACCTTGCAGACAATTACAAACCTTTATCTTGGAGTCTCCTGTGTTGGCCGGCCACTACTTGGAAACAGTGGTCTTGAATGTCCTCCATTTGTACACAATCTATCTTGTGGATTTTTGGAGTCAAGACTCCTTACAGATGGTTTTGCCACCTTTTCATGCCTGATGTAAAAGAATAGCTTTCTGAGGTCTTCACTGCTTGCTCCTTTGTATATGATGTGATAAACTTTCACAAACTTTTTTGTGATGATTAGATTTGAGCTAAAAACAGTGACAACTCACATCAGATTGTACTGCCACTAAATGAACACATCTCACTTTAATTTCACACTAAAATCAACTTTTAATGTGACTGATATTCCTTGATCGATATATAACAAAGTTTAGACATATTGGTGAATTGGATTTTCTATATCTACATAAGGGGATAAAGGATTCTAAAGGATTCACATAATTCCAAGCACCGCTTTAGATGCATATATGCCACATCCGGGTATATATCTAAGAAAGACACAACTCTCAAAAAAAATGTCGGCTTTTGAAATAGCACAGAGTAACCCCTCCAAGTCAGGTCAGTTTTAGTTACAGTTACTGGCAAGGCTACTCTAGATTCAGATGTGTAAATTTCATCCAGGACATCTAACATATCCCATGGCTTCAGGGTCAAAATGGGTGTGAATTTCATACTGGTTTTCTGTTTGGGTTTAGTAGATGTAGACATCAGTGATATGGAGCTGTGAATTTGTTCTGACCTCAGCAGAAAGTTGCATGAGAAATGACTTCCCATACTTTCCCAAAATATTTTTCCTTAAGCATTGCTTTAGTGTTTTGACTGCTTCACTGCTTGCTTGTATTGTCTTCTTAAGATAGTGATACGTTTGGTTTTAAATCTTTGGAAACTGTGCATAAATAGATTTTTTTTTCTTTTTCTGTGATTCCTTGAGATGTTCTGTGGATGACTGTTTCTTAATAAAGCTGCATTTTGATCTGTGTAAGACGTGTGAATAAGGCTTCATAACTGTGGCTGGTTAACTTGATTTGTTGCAGACAAATATCATCCTTGACTAATTTCTGTTAAGTTTTTATAGAGCAGAGATTTATGCAGGACAGTGAATAATCATAGTTCTCCCACTCCATTTCAGGTCATGGCTAATGTGCCCTAAAGCAAGACACATCACCCCCCAATTACTCCCTGGATGCTGCAAATACAGCTGCCCACTATTCTGAGTGTAGATTTTTTTCTTAATGGTCATAGAGGGATAATGATTTCATATGGGTTAAATGGAATAATCAAACTGCTGTGTGTTTCATACAAGCTGCAACCTCCGACTGAGGAATGAGAAGCCTATGCTGAAGTGCTAAAAATTACAGTTCCCCCCTCATCCACTGGGGGCTGGCTCCAAAACCAAGCAAATCCCATGTTAAAAAGGCCAACTTCACAGGGAGTAAATTTATTTCTAACTTATTCATTTAGGGGCGTGTTAGTTCATAATTGGGGACGTGTCCTTTTGATTGACAGGTGCCAGATATCGCAAAAGGAGGCAGAGGGGAGCACAACCGCGGTTTATAGCCAGCTAACAGCGCACCTTAGCTTTAGTCCGACTACCTCCGTTCATTCATTAGCTCCAGGTTAGCTTTGTTAGTTTGTAGCTACAGGGAGCTCAGAGATTGATGGGTGTCAATCATCCGTCCCCACGCTAACAGCCCCCGCCCCCCCCGAAGTGCCACTTCGTCGCCCATTTTTGTATTTTCCTGGAGTGATGAGACTTGACGCTGTCAAGATGGCGAACGTAGGAACCTCAAAAGGGGCCACTTTTCAGCTCTTCAGAAAGCAAAGGGTGACGTGGTGGAAGGTTCGTCCACATTTTTTACAGTCACTGGTCTCATAGCTTGATGGTAAATGATTATGACAATAAATTCTTTTATTTTTCATTTTCCCCTCTATATATCTTCATCACTAAGTTCTGAAACAGATATATCAACATCCTGAGGCTGCTTTCTTGCCTTTGTCCATTTGATAAAGACGGAAAATGCTCGCGTTTTGTGGGAAAAAAAGCTAACTGAGATTGAAGGAGCTATAGTGAGCTTTATTTTATTTGAAGAAATAATTTTATCAAATCATAGGAAAAAGCTTCAAAATGCCTCTAACAGCCTATTTTTCATGGTTGTTTAAGAATTGTTGATTTTTCAAAATGAAAATATATCAAAGTACTGAAATATTAGATTTATTTCTGATATCTTACTTATTCACACTTCTAATGGCTTACATTTAAGTGATACCACGTGCAAATGAATTTAACTGGTTTGAATTTGTCATATTGTATAAGTTTCATTCAAACTGGACTATAATTTTTAAACTTGTCTAAATGATAATTTTTTCTTAATATAGATATTAATGTAAACAATGTTTTTCACACATTTACAGGCTAAATACACACCCACGACACACACATATAAATAAATTATATATATATATATACACATATATATATATACATACATATGAAATGGGTACATTCTGAAAGCATAGAAAAAGCTGAATATCCCTAACTTTTTGTGTGCTTGCATGTGTATATATATATTTATATATATGAAATGTATATTAATCTTGCTTATATATTTAATATTTCATAACTTTGCAACATTGCAAAAAATGAACATGGCCAATACAGACTGAAGATGACAACAGCCAAAACATATGAAAATAGTTTTCTGTTGCTCCTCCATATTTATTGTATTTGCAATACCATCATATCTTAAAGATTAAAAAGAACATACAAATGTATTTGATCAAAATTTTATTTGCTAAAATTATGTAAAACACATTGATGAAAACACAAAGGAGGTGAGTCTTTCATTCTTATGTGCAGTAACCCAGGTCCCTGCTTAAACTACAGTAAACTATTGCAACAAATGACACTGGAAAATATGAACCCTTTTGGAATAGCTAGCATAAGAGAAAATGCAAAGGTTATAAAAGCTTCCATCTTTCAATCTTTGACAGCGTTGAAGCAACACATCTGTTTAATTGTTTCACTGCCTTGGTAAGGAACAAAATATACAAAAATTTGAATGACAGCGGAATAATAAGCAAAACGAGCCAAGTGCTTCTTGTAACCTTTATGTGATGTCAACGTTCATAAAATGTAGCCACATCTTTTACTGCCTAAATAAACACCTTTAATAAACAAAAAAAGAAGAGAAATCCATACAGACTTCAGAAATCCAAAAGTCACATATGCAGATTTAAATATTTAATAATTTAAAACCAATTTTACAGGGGTTCAATTAACTGTACATTTGTAGTGTTAGGTTTCATTTTCTAATTCTCAGGTACACACACAGGCTTGAAATACATTATGAGATACTCCTGTTTTTAGGTGGCTTTGATATACATTTTCTTTAGAATTTGAAAACTCCCAGCACCTATACTGTAGAGAGGGAAATTAGCCACTGCATGCATGTTGTACCACTTTCTGTTCAGAACAGTTAACTATTTAAAATTCCTGTTCAACCATTTAAAAGACCATTACTGACTATTGCTGTGCAGGACATCTGTATGCCCCCCCCCAAAAAAATCTTCATATCTAACAATGTTTAATGATAACTGTGATAAAAAGAACAATTTAACGACGTGTAAGGGAAGTTGCTTGCTTATTCAGGGAAGTGATGAATAAACCTCATTAGGATTAAGAGAAAGGATAAAACCAGAAGGAACTTGAATACTGTAAAGTTAACATGATTTTTCTAACTTAAATATCCTTTTTGCACAGATGGCGGAACAATTTGCCAAAATGGTTGCATAATCTATCCAACTCTGTGGCTATTGATCTTGTTATAAAAATTAATGCTACAACCTTTTCATAACCATCTCAGGATTGAAATGCATCTCAACAAAAAACAGATGAGTCATCAATTTCCAATATTTGCAAGATAACATGTTAACTTGAGTTTATAAAACTTATGGATTGTTGATTACATATATATTACAAACCTGTCTTTGTCATCTTGTAATTTGTCAGATTCCACATATACAGCAGGACCAGTGAGATGCAAAGAGGCAGTATGGTGTGAATATATACAAATACTCTAATAAGTTTCTATCTGCAGCAAAAACATAAAGGAAGCTGAACAGCTCTTTAAAACAGGAACACTGACAAAGAAAAGAAAATACAACTAAATCGATTGGCTGTTTATGATTATGTGCATGTGCAGCCATGGTATCAGCTGACAGATTTCAGAATAGGGCTGTACTTATGAACAGCCTGTGTGTGTATGTTATAGAATCCTCGGTTCATCTGGTCGGTCAAGTGCAGGCGTGTTGCTGTCATAGCCAGCTGTCAGTGACCATTCATAATAGTCTGTGATGTGGATGCAGTGGTGGTGACTGAAGAGGAGCTGGCTATACTGGTGAAGAAGTTGTCTTCTTTCAGTTTGTGATGTTCTGGGATCTCCAGCCTCACCTTGGCCTCTTCAATGTCATTATTGATTGCAGAAATAAGAGCCTCTGTTAAGACAGACACAAAAATATGCACAACGGCAAAAATTAAAGAGTGCGTAAAAAAGTAATAAGATAGTAAGGTAGGGGAAGGCATAAACGGCAAAAAAAGAGAGAATACTTAGTAACATAAACTAAACATGAAAGCAAGAAAAATGAGAACTTGTAGAACCCTGGTTACAAAGACTAAAATGCATACCAAGCGAGTCGAAGGTCGTCTCTGGACGGATGTAGCCCACCATAACAACACTGAGAATTTCCCCATAAAAATCTTCTTTGAATTTGTGAATCACGTGCGTCTCCTACAACCAAATAAGATTTACATTAACTTTCATAAAGATAACAGTAGACACATAAAAAAAAAAAGTATAAATAAATCACTGCACTGCTCATGTTGTATGATGAAACCAGAAGATACTAGAGTGGGCTTTGGCATCTTAAGTTAAGGACTTGGTAAATAAATGCTAGAAAATGCCAGTGTATTAGCTCTGAGTGCAGTATGCAAAACTAATTTCTAAAACAGTCCAAAGTAAAAAAACAGCTTCAGCAAATATTTGAAGGATTAAAACCTTTGCACTTAGTATACAGACTGGACATACGTTCTTTTAACTTTACAGCTTGTGGCCTTCCTCCAAGCAAGTTTCATTCTTAACTTGAGCCAACATTCTCTTACATCATATTGAGCACCAAGAGTCCTCACATTTCAAACAACTTTGAAAACAACGCATGCCTGGACTTTAAAACTTTAATGGAAGTAGTGTTTTTTTTGTCAGAAAATGTCATCAACATGCAAAAAAATTCCCATATTTTATTATTATCTGTTTATAAGCTGATGGTTTACAACTTGCACACACACACAGACACATACGCACACACATAAATAAATAAATACAACCTTTAATATTTTCTAGGGTGTTCCCAGCTTTACGTTTGATCAATGGAGTCTTTAAAATCCATTACCCTATGTTAAAAATTATTTGTAAAACCCCCTTGTATACAATCTGAAACGTGTCTTCTGCCCCTGGTGGATATCTTCTGCACAATAATAAACCTGACATATCACACAGTGACAAATTGTACATATATAAATTTTCTTTAAAGGGAAAAGGACTTCAGAAAAAAAAGTCTACCCATTCTTTCTTTGCCAAGACTTTACAGGGTTAAAAACGCCATTCAATTCAATATGTTTTAGCATCTTTCTGCCCATTTGGCTCTAGAGAGATAAAAGTCTGACATTACTTGATGCCCAGACCCATAACAACATTCAGAAAATATAAATGTGATCAAATGTGCAGTCACAAACTGTAGAAGTTTAAACAACACTAGGAGACATGTGATTGTCCAGAGCTCTGGGTGAAGAGGCTTTAAACCATGGACTATCTGACATCCAAGAAACAGATTTACAATATGCACACTATATTCTTGACCAATCTGTTTAGAGTGAATACTGTAGGATACTTACCATGGATTTCTTAGTATTTTTGTAGTAAGGGTTCCAGCCAATGCTCATCACCATTTTGTACACGTCACCATTACCGACACATGCCCATCCATAATAAATCCCTGTGCTGATGTCTGGAGGAAGATTGTCCACCACCGAGTTTGGGAAGTTGGCTGGATATCAGAGGCAAAATTCAGAAGAAAAAGAGAGAAAGAAGCAGAAGTAAGTAAGATAAAAGATGCAAGCAGGGATGAACAGCCCTTGCACCTTGGGTGGCGCTTCGGCCTGTGTCGCGATGAAGACCCCTGCCGACTGCCCCACTGGCACATTTAGGTCTTGGCTTAAAAAAAAAAAACAACAAAAAAACCCACATACATCTCCTCTGTAAATGGTTCTGCAATGCAGAACAGTCAGCGTCCACACTTCAAAGTGCTTTTGAATGTGTTTGAAACACACCATCTCATTTTCAGATAATGGTCTTGTAACTCCCTACAGCCATTAGATGGTCCTGATACTGACGAGGAAATGTGTTAATACTGGGTCTGTCCTCAGTCTAAAAAAAATTGTGTTGCAGGTTAATGCAGTACTGTATAATAGCAACTTCCTGTTTCTTGGCAAGGGACTGACCATTCACAAAAAAAAAAAACACTGGAATCATGACAGTGAGTAAAATGGGGCATCATAATAATCATATTTTGACTAAGGTTGTGAAATGTGTCATTTCAGATGACTTTTGAGATGCCTCCTCCCCCTCCATTATTACTGGTAAGGCTCAGTTGAATATTAATTCTGTTTTCAATTGCTTAAAAAAAAAAAGAAAAAAAAAAAGAATATTTTGGGTGGAATCAGTCTCCTATATTCCTGTGTATAGTATTAGGTTAAAAGTAGAAGCATGAATCAATCTACATCGATTCAATGATCCAATAAGATCAAGGCAAAATTTAAATATCGATCAAACATTGATACAGTAATAATTTGTAAGACACTATAAAAAAAGAACAGGTGGAATTGTTTATATATGCTGTCATCTAAAAGCAAATGTCTTATTGTATTTGATAAGTAAAATTTAGATATCCAAAGATGTGGTATGTAACTATAAAGTCAGACTGTACCATCTTGGCTATTATGACTGGGTTCTAAAAATATCTTTAAACTCTCAAAAAAAAGAGAGTAAAGTTTAAACTATGTCCTGGTTTAATGTTCCAAACTTGTGCGTTAAAGCTGGAGTCCAAACTTTTGACCGTTCAAACTTTTGACTGGTAATGTAAAAATGTATTCTTTCAATTTTCTTTGACATCAGGCAAGTATTTCAAAGCTCAATATACAGAATGTGGTGCAGTCTAGTTATGTTAAAAGAACATTTTTTTTCATTCAAATGTCTTACTGAGCTAAGAAATAGAATATTTTAATATTTTTGTTGCGTTTTGTGATTCATGTATGAATGGAAATGAGTTTGTTAAAATCAGCATCTGAATTAAACCCGATTCTGATTGGATCAGAATCAGAGCATAATGTGTGATATTGGCAAAGAATGAATTGATATAATGTCATTGTGATATCTTACTTCTGTGCCAGGGTAGAAAATATACTGTAAACTAAAACAATATTCTTTTAGTGAAATTTCCAGTGTGACATTGTAGCAACATTCATGAGGATTTCTAGTCACCAAACAGCCCTCCTTACTGATGTCACAATGATACATATTCGTCATAAATTAACGATTCACTTTCAATTTGACAATGGACAGTATGAGCAAACTGTAATTTTCAGTATTTACAATCAAAATTTCATCCACCCACTGTGAATAAGATACTATTAATAATACACATTTCTGGAAACACCAATAATGACATGCAATGTTGATAGCAGGGCTTTTAGCCTCTGTCAAGTTCCGTTACGCAACTCACATTTACCTCACCCAAAAAATACCTAACAGTCGTTTCGTAAATTGATGTCGTAATCGGCACAGTTGATAAATCAAATGATAAATTGGGATTGTCAAGCTATGAATACCTACAGACAAATCATGTTAAATGTATTCTCAGTCACAAGTCTGGTTCTTTGTTTTTGTACAACTCCATTTACACTTTACGTTCTCTGCGTAGGCACTCAGTTGTACGTTAGCTAACTGAAAAGCAAAAAGCGATGGACGGTTAATTATTTGCTCACCTGTGGGAATTCCTAGTTCTTTGCTTCCTCTCCCAAAGCCTCTAATTACTTCTCCTCGGCAGAAAAACGGGAGGCTCTTCATGACTAGTGTTCTAAGACCAGCTAGCTTACAAGGAAACGACAGAATGACCTCGAACACAAGGAAGGCGAACTGGCTTTCTAACAGAAAGCTAACGCGCAGTTTTGAAAAGCTAGGAAAGACTGATATCCGTATTAATATATATAAAAAATATGTAATTTGATAAATCCGTGTGCGTCCTTATATTCAGCTACGCCGTTAGTTTCACCTGTCTGACTAGCTTGCGCGAGTTGGTTAAAGTTGAACCTTAGTCAATGAGCTTGGATGGTGAAAGTTCACCATCTATGCTAACAATGCTAACTAGTTTAATTAGATCGACAGTTTCTGAAGCGGCTTAAACCCAAATGAGCGGTTAGTAGTGTACTTAGAAGACGACAGTCCTAGTTTCAGTTATGTCCATTCGCCGTGTGGTGACAAAAATTTAAGCTCAGGAAAAAAAACCGGTGGACGTTACATGTGTTGAACCGCTTTACGTCAGCAGCGCTCGGGCTGATGTCATTGACCACGTGACCAACGAGGAAGCTTCACGTTGCCTTCAGATGTTGTAGGAAATATAGGTACACCTAATAAGGCTTTTGACGATCATGCACATTTTCGTGTGGGGGTTTTGTGGTTTTGGATGCCCACTAAAGCTTAATGAAAACCTCACACGTGGATGTCAAAACTTAGGCTGTTATAATAATGTACCAATGTTATGTGACAGTTTTTGGAAAATAAATGATCTTGAAGGATAAATATGATTAGTAGTGATAAACAAAACAATATGCTTTCAATTGGACCTGGTTGACACAGTGTTCAGCATGAGTCCTGAACACCGGCAAGACCATGGAATTTAGGGCTCTTCAAAGTAAGCTGGATCTTGACGCAAGCTGTTCCTTTCAAAGAGCCATTTAAAAGACTGTTTTTGTCTTCTTTTTTTTTTTATTCAATCGGGGTAACTCATTTTTATCAAGGAAATAATCACTTGTAGCTATTATAAGGTAAGATTTGGATCAGAATAATTCAAACTGACACACCCCACCAATATATACTTTTTGGAGGGGAATTATTCTGAAATATTGGTCATAATTCCATAAAGCTTATATTTTCATTGTAACCATTCCATAAGGGGGATCCATATCCCCATAATTTGACAGTGAGATCATTATTTTGGATTTTCCCTCATTAAAAAAAACTCTGTGGCACAACAAAAACTAATCAGGCTACAATTAACTTCCACGCAAACCAACTTTACTCCAAAATTTTCCACACAAAACATTTTAGTAATGTAAAAAACTCACAATATATAAGAATAATAAATAATCAAGAATAAAACATACTGATATAAAATCTACTATACAAGTTTTTTTTTTTAAACAGAAAAACAGGAAAAATATCAATAAAAATAGAATATACCGTGCAACATCAGTACCAATTTTAGTAAACGTTTTGGATAGAACTCGCAGTATTTATTTCCGAACAATACTTTCTATGCAATCACATGAATTAGGCATGTTGGACATCAGACTTCCATGATGGCACGCATTTGTCACGACAGTATGGATACTTTGTAAATAGAAATACTGGCTTGCAAACAAACTGCTCACTGCGACTCAATTCTCAGTGTTCATTTAAAAGAGCCGCGGCTGCTGCACAAGACCAGGGGCCTGTTCAAGAAAGGAGGTTCAACTAACTCTGAGTTTAAAAAGAAACTCTGGGTCAACTTACTCTGAGCTGAGCAACTCTGAGTT
>JBBBVU010000012.1:14252162-14263388 GCA_037177055.1 Atherinosoma microstoma | reverse complement strand
TCACCTCAGTTTTGTTTTTGTTCAGCTGGAGAAAGTTCAGGCTCATCCAGTCATTCTCCTAAATGCATTTACCAAGAGCCTTACAATGGTTTATGTTCATTCCAGCTACAAAAGGTTTCTGTTCTGTGAGGTTCTTGGCCACTCTCATCTGCACTATTCTTTCTAAAGTATATCTACAGAGTTTCTGTGAAGTTTAGGTTGAGGGACTGTAGGGGCCGTGGAAACACCTTCAGATTGAGATTCTTGAGGTTGAAGATTGTGGAGTTAAGGATAATTTTCTATTGTAGAAGCCATCCTCTTTTCATCTTCCGCTTGTTTACAGATAATATTGTGTTTCCTTTTGCCAAATTTACATGCATTCAATTGAATCCATTGTTCCATCCACCAGTGACTTGTGATATAATCAATGTACTCCCATGTAAAAAAAAAAGTATGAGATAGTTTAATAACTGCCGCAATCTTCTAAATCTAATTTAGGGACTTTAGCAGTGAAATTTGTGTTATTATTTGGATTTTCAACGATCCTTTGAGCAGTTTGCTCTAAACATTTTTAAGGCAGTTGCTCAGTGGAGCTTGTGTCTGCTCATTGTTGATCTCCAACTGAAGTTTGGAGGGTTTGATGAATCGAAGTACATACAAAGCTTTGAAATTTGCATCAAAAGCTTTTCCTAATGATGCCTGAACAGGTTATGGCCTTCCAGGCTCATAAAAGAAAAGGATCAAACATTTTGTCCCTGATGATAGCTTACCACTTACTTAGCTGATGTGTCCTGCAATTCTGTATCCAGTCTGCTTCAGCATTGGGTTGGAAGGCAGAGAGCAATAGTTAGTGAGGGCGTTTAACACGAGATGGTGCAGCTGTGTCAGTACACATGCAAGTGATGAGGATTAGTGGCCTTTATTAACACTGCCACATGAAGACATGTAGAAAAAAAACAAAACAAAAAAAAACAAGCATTGGTGCTCTATGGTGAGAATATTCAAGGAAAGAGGAATGCACTGAAATGCATCGGATGCAACATATATCCTCATTATGTTTGAAGACTTTTTATACTTCTATAAGATTGGGGCGAAGTCAATTTGTCGTTTTCAGGCTCCATTTACCTGTAGTGATAGTAAGCACAGACACACAGGTGGGAGATATAGCCCGCTGGCCAAAATTTTATTTATCCTTCTACCCCATTTTAAAAGTGTAAGTAAGCAATTTTCCTTATGAGTAACATCTTGTCATGTACATTACTGTCTCAGTGTGCTGAAAAATATAAATCTCGAGGGAGATATTAAGGTGGTTTGTTTTAGCTCACTTGAAGCTACAACAGGCTGATTAAATTACTGGCCCATGGGCCAAATACACCCTCTCTGTCTGCGTCTTTACACACTGAAAACATTTTGTACCAGTTTGCAAATTTGTTTCCTTCTTTTTTATTTTTTTTCAAGGCTAATACCTCAGGCATTGAAATTCCACTAAACTTCAGGCCAGCCTAGTTTTGTGACTATCAGTGTTCATCTGGATGTTATTCCAGGCGGCTACAGGGAATATACTGTTCGTTCACACGTCAATAAAAATGTTACATAAGAGGTAAATGAGCAAATCTATATAGAAATATGGCAACAAAGTATAAATACTAAAAATCTTATCAATACTATAATTGAAAATATATATGATACCCCCCTTTAAAAAATAAAATAAAGCTGGTGCTTTTAAATAAGTACTTAAATGGACTTAAGCTGCAGTATAAAGATAATCAGAAGCTGTTGCAACACCGTGCCTTAGAATTTCTACACTGGGAATATTTAGCTTTGTATAAGCAGAAAGTTTAGTCTGTGAAGTTGTGTTTCCCTGTTTGCTTCTATATGCACTGCACTGAAATTCCAGAGAACATCAGGCTAACATAGTTTTTGGTTTGACGCTGTATATCAGGTTGTTAGTAAGGTCTACAACAGGGTTATTCTGTGAGTTAATTCCACTAAAAATGTGATAGATGAAAGGTAAAATAAACCAGTTTACATGGGAAGTCAAAGACTGAGATAAATATGGAAATCGATATCTGTGTCCTTTTATATTGGATAAGACGACAGCCAAAATTCTGTTAAAATGTTAGTTCAAGCACAGGAAAACTCTTAGTGGCATTCAAGGATTTTCAAGATGATTTCCACAGTACCAACTTATAGATACAAGCAGGTTGGTGGTTTACCTCATACATGCAAATTTGTGTAAACCTTTCTCCTTGTCATACCTTTGGGCAGAATGAGAGATGTAAACAAGCCTATAGGCACATGAAATCAATTTTGCTCTGCTCGTCTTTTTATCAGTTGGAAAGTTAGCAAGGTGTGACATAAAACGTTTTTTTTTTTTTTTTAAAGCAATTAAAGCAGAAACTACAGCATGAATCACTGACAGCCTTTAAATCATTAACTGCCAGAACAAAGCAACAGTACTACAAAACAATAAATTCAGTTTAAAATATAACCAAAACTCAAACAGTAAAACAAAACTTATTTCCTTGACAGTAAAAGGTAACCTAAAATGTTCTCATCTCAGCCTCTGCAGAGTTGATGGTCAGGTTTTAGTTTCTTGTGAATATTATGCAACATACCTTTGTCTTTCCAAAGTATTGAGTCAAATACAGACAAAGCAACTATACATGGTTGAATAACTATCAAAACAGAAACCACTGTTTCACACAAATATCACACAAAATGTTGAGACAGGCACACTCACTTGACAATGGTTGGTGGAATATGGACATACTCCATTGGGATGATTTCTCCAAGCTCCCGCAGACTGTTTACGTACTTGATTTTACTGCTGAACTTGGAGCTGTAGATAATATAAGTCAGAAAGATTTGTAATTGTGATACATTTGCAAAAAAATTATTAAAATTGCTGTGTGGGGTAGCTTGAAGCCATATCTTCCATTTCTGTCCACTTCGTTCTGTAAGCACGGCTGTAGTAGCTCATTTGAATGTGTTAAGTGAGTATTTTATTTATCTATATATTTGCTTGATCATGAAAACTCTTTATATACATCATATATATCTGTTTTAGATGTTTAAAATGATTCAGTGTATTATTTCCAAGTAAAGTACAACAGTGAGACCTTATGAATGGCCTGGTGATTCCTAACAAAGTCCGAATGAACCAGGAGGGATGAACAATGATGAACATCTTTAGGTTTTTCTTTAGTCTGCGGGACAAGAGAAAAAGCAGAAGTAAAGTTTATGATGTGTACAAATTCTGGGTCAGTTAGATGTTATAAAACCTGGCAGATGGCATAAACTTTATAAAAGGTGTAGAAATGGCACAAGGAAGAGTGCATTGGTTAGGTTACAGCTCAATGTGGGGGTGTAGTGACGTCTAGTGGCACAAATCGGAACTGCAACCGGCTGAATACTGTCAAAAACTAACTGAAGAAATCATGTTTCGAATAAATTTCCAACATGTGTAAACTGTTTAAAAAATAACACTTTTATAAATTTCATGCCATATATACACAATACTATCATGTTTGTGTGAAAAATGTGTGAGCTAAAAGAGTTCCCTAAAAATGAAATGAGATGTCAGTGACATGCAGTATTTTCTGCAAAAGAATCCAAAAATGCAATTGATCAAAATTGATAGGTGTTATAATTCCAGATGTGCATCACACTTCTCAGTGATGCCGCCTATATACAGCCATGACCTGTGTAAGAAATTTGAATTTAATTAATTTCAAATACAGGATAAACTGCTTGTTGTATTTTACAGAGGAAGCTGTGACTTAGTAAACGTGTGACTGATTTCTGACATGGTAGCCTCCCTTATTTAGTCTCATTGCTACATTAGCTTCAAAGTCAAAAGCTTTTCATTATAGCTTTTCAACTCCAATGCTTCAAATATGAATGAATAACAAAGACATAAAAAGGTTGTTATTAATCTTCTTATGTCATGACAGATTACATCTTTGTGGCAAAGCACCATAGATATGGCACAGGCCTTCATAGACATCAGGTGCCCCTTATCATTGCAACCTGAGTATAATGGATAAACATAATAGCATAATTTAACAGTTTTATACTTTAGTGAAAAAAATAAATTAATTTTCTTCACTCTATCACATATTTATATGTTCTGTTACACACATTATAGGAGGTAACCAGCAAGTCTCCATTACTGTGCACATCAGTAATGTTACATTGATGGATTACAACTAAATGATAGTAGGGGAAAAAAAGGTCCAAGCTGCTGCATTTGTCACTTTCCTCGCTCAAGTTTGCTTTAAATTTTACATCATTCTTTAAATTTCTTTTAAATTTTCCTCGGTGTCGGGTCAAGACTTTCTGGAATACAGTTAAATACAGTGTCATTAACATGTATGATATGTAATCAGACTGGGTCAAAGAACTAAACTGTAAGAAAATGCTTATATTACATAATACTGTGCATCACATTTGCTGTGAGTTTGCTTGTGGAAATATTACCTCCGGTCTATCATTTGGTAGCACCTTTTCATCCAGGTGAAACCAGGCATCCTCCTACGAGGAGTGGCTCCATTCAGGTACACAATCATGTAATCCTCGGCCACCATTAGCTCCAAGGTACTAATTACATACCTACACAGACAGAGAGACAATATAAAACATCCGTGATAGAGACGTGTTTGCTACAACAAAATACCCAAACAGCTTTCTTGTTAATTCGGTTGTTCAATTTAGTCAGTGTCCACAATTAACTTTACATTTCTGACCTTGTGTTGCTTTATATAATTGAGACTTAAATAAAGTAAGACATTATTAATACTGCAGCATATTGTGATATTGTACATCTAAAAGTACTTTCAACGTTGCTTTCATGTGTTCAGGGAACTTCCGTTCTTGTTTCAACATGAATACTCATGTCCAAGAGGCCAGTTGCATGAATGAATGCTTTTCTTATTGTCTAAAATACTCAAAGCTTTGTTTTCAACCACATTCTAGTCAGACTCCAATTCTCATGAAAAGACAAGAAATGTTTCATGCAGCTAATTAATGGTGATAGCTGCTGGGATATTATGGTCTACATGTCCTCGCGGAAATAGGAACGTGGAGAAGCTTTACTTACAGAAAAAGGTTTTCCATTACATAATTATAATTGTCACAGTCGCTGTCCGGTAGGAAACATGCTGCAAAAACGATGATGGCATTCTTTTCAGCATAATACCCTGAAAACAAAACACACATACATGCAAAGATGGCACTGTCACCTGGTATGAATTGCACAAATATTTCATGAAAGTGTTTTCTTAAAAAATACTTGCCTTTTTTAAAGTATTGTTTTCAAATTAGTCATCTAATACCTTACAAGACCAGAGGTCACAGAAAGGACAATATTAATAGAAGAGTTGCTTGTTTCCTACATGTCTATCACAGGTGGGTGTTTGAGAAGGATGTTTCTCAACTTTCGCCCATTAAATGCAAATCAAAATGAGGCCTCTATGGAAAAGAGCTGGGCAGAGTTGTGTCCCTTCAAACTGATGTGACACTGTTTCAGTCAAAATAGAGGGACACAAACACAGCAAACAGGAGGCCGGTGTGACAAACAAGGAGTGTACACAGGGATCTGACTGGTAAGAGACAAAAATAGGTCTTAAACATGTAAATGATGGGAAGCAAAACAGACCAGAACACATGATGAAGAAGAATTTTGGCCACAAACAGGAAACATCTAGATAATAACAAAACTGAATGAATGATTAAACATTGTTAAATCCCAACACCATTATGTGAATACATAACCCAAGCAAAAACATTCTGAAATGGAAAATGATCATTTCATTTTTACTGTCATGTCCTCTAAAATTAATCTGGAATTATTCATGTCTGCTCCACTGTTCAAATTTATATTAAAATGAAAACTGTTTCAGAGGCACAGCCTTAAAAAAAACTATTCCTTCAGTTGCAGTGGCTTGGGTACAGTATTCCTTTGGCATTCAAGATTTTCCAACACTATAAATGTTTGCCAACAAAACAAAAGGGGGGGAAATGGCATGGTACACTGGAACAAAGAAGATTCAGACAGATCAAATCATCAGAAACTATGAAACCCGTGAGAAACTGATTTTACATTTATTTGTGTTTGTGTACCTCCATGAGAAAGAACTCTTTTGTATGGCTCGATGCACTTCATATCAATGCGATGCTCCTGCTCCCCGATCACCACGCTCCTCCACAGCCCACTGTCCCTGCCCACCTCTGCTGCTCGATGGCCTGCGGCAGCATCACTTGAGGCTGCGCCTGCACCCAGATCAGCAGACTCTTCTGAGTCCACTGTTAGTGACATTGATGATATGAGTTTAAGGAGATGACATAGTAATGAATTAAATAAATACTGATAGTTTCATCTCTATTATAAGGACAACATATGACGGAGAAAACGACCAACAAATCAGATTTGAGAGGAGGATAGTGTTATTCTGAGTTTTACTGGGTTTTAAATTTTTTTTTATAGAAGTAAAGAAAAAGACACTGAGATGAGTAAATGATGTGTCTACAACAGAGGTGCTAAATGTTGTGAAGTATATGCACAAAGCAGTATTTGCTGCCATGCGGGTTCTTTGTGTGTGCGTATGTGCGCATATTCAAGTCAGCATGTCTCTCGTTTACATTTAATCAACAAGTTTGACTTACCATGTGGATTGAAATCCAGTGAGTCTGCCTCATCAGGTGTGTCCATGTCATCAATGTTAACATCCAGGTCATCCCCAGTATCCAGGGCCTCATCTTCTGTGTCCAGAGCATCTTCTGAGAGGAGAGACCCCTCACTGTGGTCCAGTGACACATTCATTGGCGGAGCTGCCAGCTTTCTCCTCTGATTAGACCCACCGGATGTATCTGCTGAGGAGGGTGGGTCTGTCCAGACAGAGTTAGTTTAATTGTCAATACTATGGGTTAACTTGTGGGCTCCTCATAAAAAGTCCCAACTTGAAGCAGTCTGAATTTTTAATTAAGAAAAAAAAAAAAGTCCTACAGTGGCTCGGAAATCCACAACACAACAACACTGGACACAAAACATCAAAACCAAAAACAACAACAACAACAACAATAATAATAACAATAACAATAATAATAATAATAATAATAATAATAAATCAGGAAAAACAGCACCAATATGGAAAACATGACACCACTTTGGAAAACAAAACTTTTTGATGTTCTGTTGTGCATTTATTGTCAATTTCTGAACTATTGTGGAGTTTTGTGAAATTTAGTTAGGTTTCTTGCTTTTAATGATGGCATTTTACAGCTCACAGTTACTTTAGGTTAGTCACTTTATATCCGAGTTGCACACTTTTCAGTAGATCTAAAAGTTTTCACCTAAATCAGAATAACTTAAGTGTTAAAATTGGCTTGCAGGAAATACTTGGCAGACATAACAATAAACATTGATCTGTATTTGACATTTTCTTCTTTAATCTGATACCTCAAAGTATTTACTTTAAATGTATGGAATAAACAATGAAAATACAATAACTAAATATTTCTAACATTTTAAATGATGAAGACGATTCAAACCTTCTCTGTTATTCAGCTCCTCAGCAGTTTCCTCACTAGAGCCCATCTTCATCATCCTCCCTGCCGCACCAACTCCCTGCTGGGAGTGTCTGCTCAGAGGCACAGAAATACAATAATAAGCCACTACATAAATTATCATTGCTATAACCAGTGCCACCAGAGGCACAACTACACATAGTATTGGGATAAACAAGGTGAAGAAACTCATCTATCTATAAAGTAAAATAAGCAAATTGTTCCCATGACACCAAATCAAGGAGTTTGCAATCTGGATGTAAAAAATTTCAAAAGTGACAAAGCAGATGGAGAGAAACTGACTCGCTGCCCTATTCCCAGGCTGCACGTGTGGGCTGAGGACACAATACTGAGCAGTGTTACTACCTCCCCCCAACCAAAGCCCCTCTAACAGTCTCTGATTAGCATAAGGCCTGATAACAATAGAGAAAAGCATTACAGAGAGACCAGTGCACACGATTACAGACACAGACAGACACAAGCTTTCTTTTTCCCTTTTAAAAATCTGTTTATAGGCACCTACCTTTCCCGCATCCTGTAATCTCCCAGCTTCTGAGACCGAACCAGTCTCTTCACAATCAGTCACATGACTAGTTAATTATGGAAGGGTCTATTGTGCATTTATGCACACACACAGAGTAACAAGCAGGGGAGGGTCATGAATCCCAAAGAGGAGGTGGGTCATCATAATTGCAAACTGGGGCAAAACGAGCACCATGCTGCAACTGCTAATGGGAATAATTAAAGTGCAGTATAAACACACACTAATGCATATACAGTGCTCATGTATACTTGCAGACACTAGCTGAATATTAACTGCAGCTTTAGTTTAAAATAAACAAATCATTCAGATAAAAAAAAAAGATTTTGGGTGGATAATTTTTTTGTACTTTCTTGATCTTGTAAATCTCATTCATTGGATGCTACAACGTTTTAATATGCGATATGGACAGAATACATGGTTAAAGAAAATAAGGCTTTAGTAAACATATGGGCATGGGAATATTGTTTTAAGATTATTCCCAACTTATCCTGAGATAAGAACTTAGCCCTAGTCCCTTTTTAAACCTTGTCCTGTAGTTAACCACAGACTCTTTCCTGTACAATTTTCCCAGTATGCTCTAATAACAAGATTACTTTCAACATCTGCTATGTTGCCTTCATTTGACAGTCCTTTAATCATCTCCGTTAAAAAAACAAAAACAAAAAAAAAATCTGTTTTAAGTTGATCTGTGCTGCCACCTTGTGGTTAAATACAACAATGCTGGTCAATAAAACATTGAAAAACAAGCATTTGTCTCCCTCTCTTTCTTACTCTTAGAATGGAGGGAAGTAATCCAATTTCCAATTTAAAAAAAAAGAAAAAACAGAAAAAGAAAAAATTTATCTTTGGCAACACTGTTTTTCTAAGGCTATTTCACCAAGTTTTTACAGATAGGACTAAAAATGGATCTCAGTGAGCATGTGTTGTTCAATGGGGAACCTGTTGAACTGTCAAATAGTCTAAATGAATAGAACTTACCTTGACAATAGAAAGTGAACATATCCCTCTGGCACATATTGTGGACGGTCTTCTGTCTCAGGATGGTCATCTGATTGGTAGAACTGCTGTTCATCATACTGATAATGAGCATGCTCTGACTCATATTGACTTCCGCTGTCAGCTTGATGCTGAGAGTACTGGAGCTCAGATGTGCGCATAGAGTCATGTAGATACTGGGTTTCAGCCATGTACTGACATTTGGAAGGTGCATCATCCAGGCTGTACTGAGCATTAGCTCCAGCTTCAAAATAGTTCTCATTCTGCTCTGAACTGTATCGTATAGATGAGACATCACTTGTAAACTCAGCATAGACATCTGTGGTATTCTCTTGACTGTTATTTGATTTGGTGTCGGCACAGGCAGGGTAAATGCACTGGTTTTCAGTTCTTTGGTCAATGTGGTGGTAGTTGTAACCGTACTTGGTTTGACCCTGAGTTGTGTTTTGACTTCCTGTCCACTGGTATGCAGCATTTTCATTTGTAGGCTGAGATGAAAGTTCCGATACCACATCTTGATGTCTTCTGTTATGGAAGGAAGAGATTGTGGATGAGTGCAAGTACATATGGAACACATTGATACATATACATCTCATTCAAATGTACTTGAGGAGATTGAAGTATTAAAGAAAATATTATCAGACACATACAAACTCTATGAAGTACACACTGTACTCCCCTTTTAGGATAATTCAGTGGCTTGAAAGATCAAATTGTTGTGCAATTTCTTCAGCTTGCTCAACAGACCTTTTCCACAGCATATACTTTGACACTTAATGGCAGAAAAACATGTATTAATGATGGCTAAATTCTACTAATTATAGATCCTGTGTCACTGTTATGCCTTACTGGGGCGCTAAATGGTAATAATTAAGCATTAATGTGATTAAGTCTATCTGTACTTTTCCTGCTTAAAGATCTGCTGTAAAAACATTAGGAGACATGTGTATGTGAATATGTGGGATTTACATTAAAAGGTGCTCCATGGAGTTCTTAATTACTAATGACCAGCACTGGAGAATGTGTTTGCAAGTGGGTCATTATCAGCTTGTCCTCCTGTATATACAGTAGCAGTCAAATGTTTGGACACACTTTCCCATTAAATTCAAAGAGTAAGAGTAACCAAACTTTTGACTGGTAGTGCATGCAAAGACACACATATACATAGTAATGCAGGAAATGCTAATCCACCATCCACAGGTGGCTGTAATGTCCCAAAAACACAACAATGCCCCAGAGGGAATAGGGAGAAAGTGCACCATTAGCAAGAAAGAACGAAACTCCTCATCTTACTCCATACTATACGTGCATCTATTTAGTTAGCTGGAAGAATTATAAGTTAGAATGCATATGTGCATCTACGGCATATACAAGTTGGAAGTAATAAATAAATTCCACATTGTAAATTGAATAAAGGTAATATATAAAAATAATATTTCCATTAACATTATTGATGCTCATCCAACAGAGATTACTGTGGCACAAGTCGAATTTAAAAGAACTGCTTCAAACCAAAGGTAGCTTATTTTTAAAAATGCCTGATCCCCCCAGTTTTTTTTCCTCTTAGTGCCTTCCCTTTACTTCTTCTACTCAACATACAGGCGGAGGGACAAAACCTGAGAGGAGAACGCAAAGATGTACAAACTGAAAAATTAGAAGAGGGGCTGTATATTAGACACACACATTTGTCAGACATTAAGGACACCCAAAATACACTGTTTAAGTGTACAAGAAACCTGAAAGCAAACAAAGTTTGCAACTAGGAAAAATGTGCATAATAACTATCTGCAAAGTTTAAATCCTTACAGCTAAACATCAAGCAGCATTCACTCAGACATAGCTTCATACATTAGTTGCTAATGTAAAGTTAAAGTTATACAGAAAATATATTCTCTGTTGCACTAGATGAAACCTACGCATACACCTCCACACACAACTGCATTCACATACTCACACCAACACCTTGCAAGAAAGCTAGGGGAGCCGTTTCCATTAGTCGTGGAGGGACTCCAGCTGTAATGAGGCAGGTAATGCATATCTAATGAGGCGTAAACAGATTTATAAACACAGACACACACACACACACACACACACACACACACACACACACACACACACACACACACACACACACACACACA
>JBBBVU010000012.1:14238852-14251774 GCA_037177055.1 Atherinosoma microstoma | reverse complement strand
ATAGATAGATAGATAGATAGATAGATAGATAGATAGATAGATAGATAGATAGATAGATAGATAGATAGATAGTATTAAGAAAAGTGAGCAGAAAGTTGATGAGCAGGAAGTTGATGTGTGACGTTTACCTTAAAACAGGTGAATGAATATCATCAGAAGTTCCATGATCTCCACTCTGCTCAACAGACCATTTTTCACAATCATCTGTCTTCGTGGGCTGCCTGTCATAGTAGTCCTCTCTGTTCAATAGATACCCCTCCCACTTTGGCTCAGATGTTTGTAAATCTGTTTGTTGAAATGAGGAACCTCCAACCAGGACCTCATTAAAGCTCAGCAAGTCAGAAGATCCAAACTCTTGTCTTTCCTCCTTCTCTTTTTGTTCTTCTGGTGTCCATTTTAAGAGGTTACCATGCTCTCTATCACCTTCTTCCTCAAGCTCATCTTCATCACACTCTTCCTCCATTAAATCACCAGAGAATGGTAATCCAAGTCCTTTGTCAGTAGAGATGCACATTTCATTTACTGGAGTGCCGATCAGAGAGCTGGTTTGAGAGACTGAACTGTTAGTAAGTACAGGGGATTGTGGTTCAGACATGGTTTGAGAAGTGTCCTGTCTTACTAACTGACCCCCCCAGACTTGAAAGTCACCCAAGGAAGTAG
Organism: Atherinosoma microstoma; assembly: GCA_037177055.1. NCBI lineage: Eukaryota > Metazoa > Chordata > Actinopteri > Atheriniformes > Atherinidae > Atherinosoma > Atherinosoma microstoma. Next base: position 14,251,114 of record JBBBVU010000012.1, on the reverse strand, counting down.
TGCTTGGTGGAGGAGCTGATGGTGACTGCCCACCCTCATCTGAATCCTCCATTGAGATCTGTGAACGGACATAAACTTCCTCCCTGGTTTTCAGGAAGTGATCTGACGGATGCCTTAATGATGGCGACACACTTCGGGCCACAGTGCTTGACTCATTTTCACAATTTACGTCTTCTGTTGGTCTTGAATTTGATTGATGGAAAGATACAAAATTAGTTTTTGATTGGGTAGGACTGATAGTTTCTTGCAATGTGTGATGCTCAATGGCATCATCAAGGATAGTTTGGTAATGGGAGGTTGAGACAGCTTCATTTGGTTCTGCTTCTGCACCAGATGCACTGTCAGCTCCTCTGATGTGGTGGTGATTACTCTGCACTGTGTTCTCTTGGTAATCTTGTGGCCTAGAACAGGTCATAATGCTGAATGTCTCCATGGGCTTTCTTGCTCCTTCTGATTGCCCGTCATTCTGTTTGGGCCTGTCAGGCCACTCTTTATTGATTTCTTTTACAGTGCCAGGGACCATAATGTATTCCATTTCTAAGCCTGAGAATGAATCTCCATCAGAACTGGACCCAAGTTTATCCTGACAACCTGTGTAAAGGTTGTCAGGGCTATTCAGTGAATCTCTTTCTCCCCCTGGGCTGGAGCTCAGAGATATAGCTTCTAGTATTTTGTCTTGTAAATTTCCATTGCTATTGTTGTTAGCCCCTTCATGGTTTCCAGGAACAAGCGCGTCTTCACAGTCAGTCATTTTGACAGTCAGTTGTGATGAAGCTGATGCTGAGCCATAATGTTTCTTTAAACTGCCCCAATCCCCAAAGCTCGGGGATAACGACTGGCTTGTCTGGATTTGGGTTTCAACAGCTTCTTCCAGACTTTCTGAAATATGCCGAGTGGCAGAAGAGCTGTTCACCAGAACAAATGGGGAATGTTCACTGGATTGCTCCGTCCAATCAGCCTCATCCAATCCACTGCTTGCGTTTTCATAATTATTTTCAATTGGCCTTTCCCAGCTCTCAGTCATTTGACCCAGCCCTCCATCAAACAAGAAAACTTGGTTGGACATCTGATCTTTATCTGAAAATACTGTTTCGTATTGTGTCTTTCTCAGAGTATCAGGAGTCTGATTTTGATTCTGCATCTCATCTGTTAGATTAGGTTTGGTCACAGCTATAAAAGGGCTAGATTGTTCCTCTAGCTGTATCATGTCTGCTACAGGACTAGCATAGTTGTCAAGGGAGGAAGTCCGACTCCATGTTCCTGCTCCTACATTGTCATATTCGGATGTGGATGTGACAATGCCATGAACAGGCAAGTCCCAAATGTCAGTACTTTGGTGAGTACTTTCCCTCAAGACGGACTCTGACCATTGGCCCTTAACACTTTGCCTGTCTTCATTGTCCATTTCGACACCCTTTGTTTCACCATCTGCAGCCTCTATGACTATTTTCACATTATGTTCATTACTTCTCCACTCAGTTTCTTCAGGCATCTGGCTAAGTGTTTTACAAACACCCTTGTCTTCTGTTTTTTTGTCTTCTTCTACCTGTTTGCTTGCATGTGTCTCAAGTAATTCACTAGTATCAATTGATTCCACGTGATTAACATCTTTTCCATTTTCAGGTCCTTCAGGGGTGGTTGTTGTGGAGGAGCTGTCCTCCTGTATGGTTGTGTTCCACATCTCCATTCCACCATCAGAGTATTGTATTGGACTCTCTGCAGATGTGTCTGTCCTAAAATTGGAATTAAGCGCACTGAAAGAGCCTGAGTTTCCAGACAGATTTTCAGGGGTTGTAAGGGGTGATAGACTGTCATCCCTGATTGTCATATTCCACATATCTAGTGATTCAGGGTAAGATGTGGTAGTTCCGCTATCTGATTTGAGAAAGCCCTTTTGAGCCGAGTATGTCCAGAAGTCTAAGAGCTCCATCTGCTGGTCTCTTTTTTTGCCTTGGATAACATCATTTTCTTCTTCTTTAGATGTGTCAGGTGTTAAATTGTTTAAGATAGGCTTTTTTTCTGACAACGACGGTGTGACAGTGACACCAGCTTTGTATTTTTCAGTTACTTCATCCTCAGGGGGTGTCGACTGAAGATCAGCCAAAGTGACAGGGTTCCACTGATCCTTCAGTACTGTGTCTGGGTTCCAGTTTTCACATGATTCAGTCTGCTCAGTGATCAAACTAAGCTGAGGTTCAAGAGTTTTTGCTTTCTGATGGGGAATCTCTGCCTTTAAGATTTCCTCTTTGCTTTCTTTTTCTCTCACATCACTGACTGAATCCACAATGTTCTGGGGGCTCTCAGAGTCTTTGGGTCTGTTCCAGGAACTATTATCACTTAAGGACATTGATCCTTGGGCATCAAAGCTAAGTTCATCCCAAGTCTCTGACAAGGATGATGACACGCTGTCTTTGTGTTGTAGGCCATTGATCCTTTCAACTACATCCTCTGGGAAGAACCTGACACCGCAACTGCTGGGCGGACGACTTCCTACCAGGCTGTTCACTGGGGTTGGGGGGACCATAGTGTCAATCATTTCATGTCCATGAAACTGGCCGTGGTGATCAATTGAATAATTTCCAGTTTCAAACCCTCCTGATGAGCTGGGAGCAGAGAAATCTAATAAGCTTAGCTCGTCAAGCTCCGATAAGCTAGAGCTTCCTGCTCTTCTCGAACCCTCATCTCCTCCTCCAGGATTGACGAGTTCGCCCCCTGCTGGCATCGGATGCTCACTGCTGTGAGATTGGTCAAAACTAAATGGTTCAAAGTTGTCACTCCTATTTCTGCTGGAGCGGTGCTTCCTCCTCTCAGGTGGGACAGGAGGAGAGAGCGATAACAACCCAAGGGGAGAGGGGTTTCTCAGTAAGAATCCTCCTGGCCCTGCGGCTTGACTTCCACCTGCTAGAGCTTCACCAACCGGACTGTCATCACTGAGGAACACCGAGCTCTCTTTGGAGGACCGACTGCTACGAATAGTGGTCATACCGCTGTCAGGACTTAATAGCTCCCCACCGCCACTGATTCCTGCAGCTTCTGTGTCTTCTTCACCTTCTGCCATCACCCTATTTACACAGATGAAACAACACTATTATTGTTAATCTGAAATCATGAATAACTCTTAGTCTAAAGGCTTTCACTGACACTTCATAAGCAATTCTATACCTTGCTACTGCCACTACATCTCCACTGCCTCCTTCAGCTCTTTCTGTATCAGAGCCATCCATGTCATTGATGCCAGATGATCCCTGGGAGAACTCCACACTGCCTGCTACTCCTTCTGTGGAAGAAGTCCTGCTGCTGGGGTGGCAGGCTAATACTGAGCTCCGTCGGTTGACAAAATCTTTGAGGAGGCCCCAGATCTCTTCCTCCAGTAGGGGAGGAGTACCAGAAGATGAGGAGGTGTTTATAGGAATGTGATAGATTTGGAGACTCTCCCTGTCTTCTAGTTCACCAGAAAGAGACCAGCTGGAGGACTCCTCCAGCTCAGTGCAGATCTGTAATGGGAGTCACGTATTTTAATATCCTACCTGTTAATCTTTAAAAGTTGAATTGAATTGTAGAGTTAATACAGAAAGGTAAAGATTCCTGCCAACAATGAATCTGTGATTTAAGTTTAATCTCCTCAATAGAATTACAATAAAGCATCCAACTCATCCAGTCAACTTTCCACTGACATCCTATGTATTTTAAATCATATCATGGATATTTTACCTGGTGCAGCATGTCTGTGTTGGTTGAGTACACTGCCACCTGCTGGCGAGGATGATGAACTGGATCACTGATGGACAAGAGAACCACAAGACCATCATATCCATGCTGATAACTGAGTGATTTCAGTCCATCCACGTAACCACGCCAGTCCTGAAAGATAAAAAACAAACAAACCAAAAAAAGCTAAACACCATCATTGTTACAGCAGCCTTACAATTATCAGCTAATATTTCCTCACATTTAGTTACAGCAGTTTCTAACTTTGTTAGACCTTGTGCTTTTTATTGCACATCTGATTTAATCCAATTTGGTAGAAGTGGTTTCATGTGAGTCTGTGTCTGTGGCAATGAGATACGGAGCTGTCAAAGCGCACAGAGGGGTAGAGAGACACTTTGTGATTTATTGTTTGGAAATTAACTGTTTGCTCTTAAAACAGCCACCATGCACAGATTATGGTAATTCAGTGACACACACAATGATTGATGGATGGAAAGTTGCATTAATTAATTGTTTTGTTTGTCAAGGGAACTTGTTTTTTCTTTCTTTCTGAAATGATTAACAACAATGTTATTGCAACTATAATTTGCCACGCAGGGTTACACATAAAGCGTTGCAAAGTGATACTTTTGAAAACATATTTGCTTGATTAATCTTGATTTGTTGTACAACTGTTTGCCTGTTTGCTTTGTGAAGTTCTCAAAATTGTTGTTACACATATTTAAATGGAAGTTTTGCAAAGAAACAGATATACATTTCGTTGAACTGAAAACGGAAGTTTGCCCTCTCCATTTCTGTGACTGGCATGCATGAAATACCTTTCACGTCATCTGACATGTTCAAATAGTACAATAATGTTTGAACATTATTGTACTAATAATGTTTGAACATGTGTCTGTATTTTCATTCTGTGCTGTGTTCCTATAGACTGTGTGTGTGTAGTCCCGCTCACTGTTTGTGTGAGAATGTATTTGCATGGGTCCACTGAAAGTGATTGATGAGAGCTTCAGGCGCTGTATCTGCCCAGGCTGTGTCAATATTAACCTGCGAGGATGAGGGGGCTACAATACTCCTCCCCTTGTTCCACCCTCCATCCCTTCATCCTTCTCTCTCTCCACAATATGGCTGCTGTCAGAGTCAGGCCCATCAATCCTGGCACACACACACACAACTGTCACTTCACTGACACTGCCATTTCTCAACACTGATATCCTGATGAGTGCAATGAAGCCTCCCAAGATTCAATAAAAACACACATATTCACTCACATGGGAACAAAAGCACAAGTAAAGGCACATGGAACTCTAACACATGCGGTTACACATAAAAATCCACCAGCAGTTAGCAACTATAATCTCAGTTATCAGTAATCATGTACTAGTATGTACACATAAAAGATCTTATAAAAGTCTCCACCATTTACAGTGCATTATACACAAAAATGTACAGATGATGCTGGTACTCTAAAGCTACTACCCAACTGTGTGTATATGCACACATAACTACACACACACACACACATGCACACAAACAGGGAAATATAGTCAGAAAACGAGCAGAGTGCGACTCTCTGCGATAACACGCAGGGCGACAGTCTGTCTGCCATTTGGCTCTTAACTGAGTAAATTACTACTCATATTGCTGCCCCTCCTCTTCTCCCTCTGCCACCCCCAGACACACAGATTGCCTTTTCTTATAAATTATCAACATGTTAGATTTAAAATCCACTTGCTAACTGTTTCTAAGAATATTAAGATTCCTGCATAGAAACCTGTATCTCATTTGTTGAGCTGATGTCGCAAACAAAGAACATTCCTCTAAACTCTTAACTTTTGTTCCTTTTTGTTCACTGGCAAGTGCGTTTCAGAGACGACAGCCACTGGAAACCATGCACTTCATTATAAATGGTCATTCGTTTAATTGCTGATTATACAGAAAAGTAACAACAAATCAAGAAGTAAGCATAAACTCCATTTCATATCAATCAGAAAACTTGATGAAAGTGAATGTCATGCAGAAACAATTAGTACGTAAAAAGTGAGTAGTGATCAAGACTTGATATTTTCATGTACAGTGATGTTGCTGTTTGATTTGTTTTTCACTGAAGTACATTCATTCATTTTGTATACCCAAATTTTTTTTTTTCAATTATCAAGTTCTAAAAAATGAGAAAACACAGAAAAATATTCTTAACAAACAAAAAAACAAACACAAAGCAACCCCCCCCAAAGAAAAAAACCCAACAACCATTGGGACAATTTAATTATACCCATTCTGCTGAAACTCAGCTGTTCTAAATTAAACTTAAAAACGTCTCCATTTGCCCCTGCCTTTTATCAAAACAACTCTTAATCCCCTCCGCTGTAACTTTGATTTCTTGTATTTATCTCATTCTATTTGAGCTTTTTCTGTCTTTATTTAATTTCTTTCTTTTAAAAGTTTGTTTCTAATGTACTTTTTAATGCTTCTTCTGCACCCGCTGTAATGATTCTAATATTTTATGTAAAGCAATTTGAATGGTCTTGTACATGATATGTGCTATACAAATAACTTGCTTTGCTTTGTTTACTCATCATTTAAAGTTTTGCAAAAGTTGGTGTTGAAAAATAACCAGCTGCAGTTTATCATTTATTGGGCAGAAATGCCAAATAGATGCTGGTGCAGATCTGATTTGTTTGGGAAAATGTTCAGCTTGAAAGTTTGGCTGCAAATACAAATATCACAGTGGCATGAACTATTGGCTTAGACAGAGGCTTGTACATATACTCTACAAAGTTTTATTTCTAATGTTTATATTTCTGTATATATGATTCAGTATTTGTGTTTTCTATGGTTGTGTATGTTTACTTAAGCATTACACTAGACAGAGAATGTTTTAAACCACATGTACACTTTTAAACAAAGGGAAAAAAGTGATTGAGATATAGTCAAAGTAGGGGATAGCTTTCTTTTGATCATACAGATTTTGATTCATGAAAGTTTTTGGTCTGGAGCGGTGATAATATGAGTGACTTCTGCATAACAATTGAGAAAAGTAGCTTTAATTATTTATTTTTTTTGCTTTTCAAAGACGTCCTTCAAATAGATTTTTTAATGCATTTTTGTGGCAACAAGTGCTTACATAGTTGCAAGGACAACTTTTTTGATGTGGCTATAATTTCTGATGCAGATTCTTGTGCACAATAAAAACAGTAAAAAGTAGGCTTAGCATACATCACACACACAGTACATGGAGCATATGCTGCTGCTGATGTACAATCTTGTTGTCATGGTAGGTCTACATGTTTTTCTATGGCATAAACTTTTTTAGAAATTTCTTTTTTAGTTTGCTTTCCTTTACTTAAATATTCTGTGTTTTTTTCCCTCTTTCACCTGTCTGACTGTTTTTCCTTCACACTTTGCCTATTCATATCTTGCTCGCTCACAGTTTGCAGCTTCATCTTTCTCCCACAGTAGGCCCCAATACTCACAACATCAAGTATACACGCACGCACGCACACACACACACTCTCTCTCTCTCTCTCCCTCCTTCCCTCGCTCATTGGTTGTCTTTGCTCCACAGGTAGCAAGTCTTTAGCGGCTGCTTGCAGTTCTCCCAACCTGCCGTCATTATGCACAATAGCCTTAGGTACAAAACTCAGGCCTCATAACTCACGCCCCGCGTGCGTAAATTCCCGTGCAAACACAGTCAAAGCAAAAACACATTTCCTGCTGTCGCCAACATCTCCGGCAAAGAATTAATCAAGCGTTCATCCATTTAGGCTCTTTGCATACCCTTTCCGTCAGAACACAGAATGCTAAGAGAGTTGCGAGTTCTTCTCAGGCGATCGTTTCGCCACCCTGATGAATCCATCAAGCGAGGTTTGATTTATACATCTGTCTGTGATCACAGCGGTACAGCTACAGTAAATGGGGTGGCAAGGAGCGAGCTGACACCACCCTGCTCAAACACACACACACACATGCAAATGCGTGCACACATGTGTAGCATATACCATTTGCCACACACGCATGTGCTCACATATCAACAGTCATCAGCTCCTGTTCACACTTCTGCTTACACACACTTGCACAAGAGTATTACTGCTTATGAAGTTTTTGGAGAGAAAGAGGAAAAAGGGGAGGGTGGTATGAAAGTTTGCAGAGAGAAACCCAAATGTCTTTCTGTCTGTCTGTCTCATATGGGCCTTCTCCACATGCTTCATTCAGCTCTAAGTGCAGGGATTTAGGGGCCAAGATACAAGCACTGAGTCTATAAATGTTTTGCTTTGTTATTTGTTTGCCCTCAAAGCCCAAGGAAGCCACAGGGGGAGAAGGAAAATGGGGGAAGAGAAAGAATCAGAAGATTTTTTCCTTCCGACGAAATGATGAGGAAGAAACATCAGTGCTAGATACTGAGGATGCAGTGGAACGAGCACCGTGTGCAGCAGTTTTCCAAACTTATATAACAAATAAAATATTTTTGTATCATATTTGTCGCAACCAAATTAATACATTTATATCTTGGAACTTATCTTGGAATTATGTTATTGTGTTTGAAACATGAATTTATTACCATGTGAGAAACCTCAGAAAAACAAACTTAAACATAAATATCACCCCACAATCTAACAACAGTGAACTTCATGAACTACTAAGCAAAATCCTTGCAGTGCCAGACAGAAAGAAATCTAAAAACTAAGAGAGTACCTACAACAAAAACTATAGAGGAGGGTGGGGCACTCTGGCTTCCCGGTCTTCAATCTTAGTCCCTGGGAGGCCCACCCTGCACCTGCTGTCTCCTAGTGTTTCTCATCAGAAAGGCATTTACTGAGTGCTGTGGCTGCGGGCCCCTTCATTAGCGAGCATAATTATTTGTGCAAGTGGCGTAGGGCAAAACTGGCCCTGCATAAACAAACAGAAGGGCCGGAGGACTGTGAACAAACAACGCATTAGAGACAATCAGCGTTGTCAAAAGGAAACCTAAAGCAAAGCTTAGAATCCAGGATGGACACATATGCACAATCACAAAGAGAAAAACAAGCAAATTCATTAAAACAGTGAAAACAGAAATAAGAAAACAACTCCAAAGATTGTGTTCACTCAAAGGCAATATTGTCATCGGACGTGTTGGACTCCATTTGGGTTGTCACTGTTGCTGGATACCTTACTATCCAGATGTATGGGAACATCCGGGTAGCAGGGGATCCTGTTTTAAAACAGCAGGGTTCCCTTTCTGCTCGCTTAAGATGATCCAGCGCCACCGGCTTCCTCAGAATGAGGTCGTCAGGAAACACAGAGGTGGTTGTTAGCAGAATATGAAGCAGTTGGGATAAGAGCCAGCACTTCTAAGTCTGAGGCCATGGTTCTCTGTTAGATAACAGTCGAGTACGCCCTAAGGGGTTGGAATGTGTTGCTCCACAATAGGTTACAGCAAAAAAGAGTGCAAGATAGACTGATAGATTGACGCATCATACGCAGTGATGACCGCACTGAAAAATAAAGTGATGTTTTCCTTTTACCACTGGGAAACTTTGCTAGACAGAGGGTCTAAACTGCTTAACCTGCTGCCTCCTCTGATAACTGGCACAAAATAAATGAATGGAGATACTAAAATGTACACAACAAATGCATACACAGTGGCCACAGTCACATAGCCCAAAAGATGACTGATTTTGTTTGCCACACAGAGAAAACAAATATCATAAAAATCATTATTATGTCCTCTTGAAACAGTGGATTCATGTGAATTTATGTAAGAAGTCAACTTAAAACGCAAACTTTACTCTGTTTTAAGGGTATAAGAAGAGAGATAAAACAGAAATCATTTGAAACAGAAAAGATAAAGTACTACGAGAATATACTCCGATACTCAATAATATATGTCCATATTAACTCATGCAAACACATTACTCATTTCATGGCTCTGTATGTGTATGGGTGAGAGTGTATGTGTGTGTGTATGGGTGTGTGTGGCTGTGGGCTCCTGTCCTTCCCACAGTTCATCAACTCCACAGCATGACAACTCTTCATCCGACTGCAGCTTCATCTGCCAGAGCTAATTTTTGGGCTGTAAAAAACTCACACACTCACTGGCATGAGCACTTGAATAATGTGTTTTTCGTGCGTTTTGATTAATTTGAACTCCATGTATATGACTTAAACAGAGCGTTTCATAAGAGGTTGGTACCTTGTACCAACTCACCTCGAGTCACTGGCTTTATTCTTTTGGTTGTTTCTTTTTTTTCACGTTTATGGGTGATGCTGTGGAGTTTGCTGGCCGATAAAGTGCTGCCACAGTGACAGCAGTACCTTAAATATTCAGTGGGTGTGACCAATAGGACTCCAAAGCATTGTTAGAGGCCAATTCATGGTAGCTCCATCTGCATGGGTTAAATGATTGTAACTGTGGACAACCATGCAGTTGTGTGATACTGCATTTTGTGTCAGCTGTGTTTAAGCTTCAGATGTACCGGTATGTAACTGGTCTGCAGTCCTTATGCACACTTTCAATGAAGCACTGTAGATGTATGAACAATAATGGCAATTCTTCTCCAAAGCTTCTTTGCAAAACAAGTACCTATGTAACTTTGCTCATTGTTTGCTTTGGCTGTGTTTTTTCTCCTTCCATCCTGCCATCTTGATCCAGGGTATGTACAGTTGGCAAACAAATGATGAAGAGAAGGAAACCATTAATTTGTTTTAAGAGTTTTGATTGCAAAGAACTGTATGAATAAACTGGAGATAAAAAGGCAATATTCAAACTACAACAAAGTTGACAGTAATACACATTAATGTGGCTCAAAGAGAACTGGTACACTCAATAAAACAATATCCAAAACCTGAGCAGATAGGGGCAAGGGGAAGTAGTAAGCAACAAACCAACAGCCCCCATGAATTAAATCCAGAGTTTATTTGTAAAGATGGGAGAACCTTAGAGCAGGGTGACCACCAGTGCAGGGCCCCACCAATATCTTTATAGAAGAGTGGCCAGACAGAAGCAATTCTTCTTCATTAAAAAGCTATGACAAGGGTTTGTAACCTGAATAACTTAGAATAAAAACATTTTTCGAAAGCCTTAACTTTTTCATAGTAGTACAACTCATCAGTGTCAGAGAAAAATTGCCAAGTCATATTTTGGCCAAATTGCGATATCTGTCTCTCTCCATTCTCCTAACATTGCTGATTCACTGTGCATCAAAGCCTATAAAACTTTAATATGACTTAGGCATTATGCTTTTAGGCTTATGAACTGCTGGAGGTAATACCTCCTCTTCCTTGTGTCTACTCCGCAGGAACTAAGGACCATTGTGGGTTTAGAAGGAGTTTTGAAATCTCTGTATGAGAGTGGTTTCAACCTCAACAGACACAATCTGTGATTTAAATGAATGGTAACTGGTTAAGTTAGCTTATAAGTTTATATCTTAATTGGTTTAAGATCAATGAAGTGCTGGGCAACACAGTTTTTACTCATTACCTGATTGATGGACAGTTACTATGACACTTCAGTGTTCCTATTAGTGGTGTAAATGCAAAATAAAGTATTTAGTTCTCAGTGGATAAGGCCCCAGTTACTGCCAGAGTCCTTAAAACTGTTGGATTGCGAAAAGTGTCATAGTTTTCAATAGTAAGTATGCAGGTAACCTGCCACAGAGTATCACCTCACTCATATCATCCCTACACCTGAACAACATTGTGGAGTTGCTTTGTCCAAAAGTGACTTGAAAATGAGTCAAAATCATTGACTGTAAAATATTAAGGTCAGAATAGAGGGAAAGAGAACTGCACCAAATTGTATAACAACAAAGTATATCAGAAAAGAAAACAGAAGTGGCTTTGAGAAAACTCTGGGAAAGTGCTGAGGTGACTGAACCAAAGTCTGGAACCGACACTTGCACATCATCTCTATAAAGACCTGAAAATGTCTGCAATGGTTCTGCCAATTACAAACAGAGAAGGTTACCAAGGAAAAATGTCATTATTTCTCAGAAAACTTGGATGCCATCCCTGCCAAGGGTGATTTAACCAAGCACTAACTGAAACATCTGAATATTTATGCAAATGGGATATTTCTGTTTTTTATTTAGAATAAATTAACTAAATACTCCTTTGCTTTGCCAACATATAAAACTATACTGATTGATGAGAAAAAGAAGAAGAAGAAAAAAGTACTATTTGAAGAGAAGCCTGAAACACAACAAAAAGCTGCATTTCTGGCGCCGAAGCCAAACATGAGAGTATTGTTTGTGAAAGTGAGAAATATCTTAATCTATGATTCAACTGGAGTGATTCTGAAAAAAATGAAACTGGTTTAATTTGCACTTCCATTATAAATCAGCATCCAGTCTGACTAATGTATGTTTGTCCAGTAAGCAAAACTACATTAGTCAGTGTTTATACGGGCCAATATGATTACCCCACAATCTTTTCATCTGCTAACTAGGCAGTCACTATTCCCTTTTTTTTTTTACCCAAAAGATCTAACTCTGTCCTCTTTAACTGCTGTCACACACACACACACACACACACACACACACACACACACACACACACACACACACACACACACACACAC
>JBBBVU010000012.1:14191936-14206302 GCA_037177055.1 Atherinosoma microstoma | reverse complement strand
TTTCCTGGTCTTAGTGAGGACTCGAGCAGCAGCATTCTGGACTAACTGCAGCTGTCTGATGGACTTTTTAGGGAGACGTGTAAGGACAGCGTTACAGTAGTCTAGTCTACTAAAGATAAATGCATAGACAAGTTTTTCTAAATCCTGTGGAGAGATCAGTCCTTTAATCCTATATCTTTAAGTGATAGTATAGGCTGACTTCACAACTGTCTTGATGTGACTTCTGAAGTTCAGGTCTGAGTCCATGACTAAAAAAAAAAGACTCTGCTACAACAATAATTTCCCTCTAAGAGGGATAAATAAAATAAAGTATTTTTCATTATTTCATTTCATTTCATTCATGACTACACCCAGGTTTCTGGCTCTGTTGGTCGTTTCTAACTTAGCTGTCTGAAGTTGAGTGCTGACTTTTAATCTTTATTCTTTAGCTCCAAAGACTATGATTTCAGTTTTGTCTTCATTTCACTGAAGAGACATCCAGTCTCTAATCTGATCAATGCATCTGATCAGTGACTGGATCGGACTATAGTCTCCTTGTAGAAAGGGGCTTCCAGTTTGGCAGCCTCATTTTGTACAAAGTGTTGCTTCAACAGTATAACAGTGATCTTAATGTGGTTTTCACACTCTTTTCAATATAAATGATGCTGCTTTTTGTGGTTACATCTCCAGGCAGGTATCCAGAGTCCAAAATATCTGTTATCTGGAGCTTAATGCTAGGTAACAAAGTGTGAATGAAGTGGTAATTTTCAGGAGCAAATTTGATTATATTTCAAATTTCTTTCTTAGCTACAGAGAGCGAGTAACATCATGTCAGAGAGGCTCATAAAACTAGACAAATGTGTCATTCTATGCAAGTCTTTGATATGGATTCCATAATGAGTTCAACCCTTGATAACAAAATACTAAAACCATTTATACACAAGAAATGTCTAAAACAAATGACTGAGTTGCATTGACTATGTTATGAATGATAACATTTTGTTCATATGGACGCTCCCTGTTCTGTTAAGGAGGTGGAAAAAGCTTGTGTTAATATTTCTGGCAGCAGGACAAAACATGCATGGGTATCTCTTTCCATAGTAAAGCATCAAGATGCTCTGATCAACAAAATCAATACAAGTAAGATTTATTTATTCCCATTTAGGCAATTACAGGTACACTTCACTGCACTATAGGTCATTAACCTTTTGACAAACTGTTGGATGTGAACTGATGACGATCATGTATCTGTTCTGTCTCAACCCAAGCTACTTGCTTGCATTAAAGTGTCTTGGTTGAAGTCTCATGGTTTGATTTTCTCTGTTTCTTTAGGACAATAATACTGGATAAATATTCTTATTTTCAGTCATTTAGGTTTAAAAATGTATTGAATCAAACAGAAGCCTCCAATGCTATCATTCGCTCGGCTGAGCATAGAAGAGCCAAACGTTTGTATATATATCCCTATTTGAAACAATAAAAGATGTTTATCTGTATGATTACCTTCAGAATTCTCCGTTATTTGCCATAAGCTTTTCTAACTATAGATTACGGCAGAATCAAACAGTTATGTGTAATAACATATTACTCCACTTCCATGTTTTTAAAACAGTTTGTTGTGCTTGACCTAGATAAGAACACACCCTGATTCAAAGCTACACTTCCGGCCAGTTGTTCTGATCAAGAGCTGCTTAAAGGTCACAGGCTCTTTGAGGTGGTGGGTACTATGTGTAGGTGTGCAATGATGTCTTTGTCTTTGAAGAAGAGGTCAACTCTCTCAAAAGTGCATTATATCACTAGCATGACCACCACAACACAGGGCTCAGGAACTGCCTTGTGTTTTGATCAGATTTTTTTTCTATCAAAGACTTTATTAAAATGTTTAATGTGTAAACACATTATTCAATGTCAACATATCTTCTCAGACACAAAAGGTACTTGATGAGGATCCAACCTGTTCTTTTTTTATCATCATGATTGTTTTAAATAGTGATGGTGCATTTCAAAAAAGAGCCTTGTATGTGATGCGTTTTAGCTTCTTTCCTCAAAGAATATCACAACTAAATGCACTTCAGTGCACCTGATCTTATTTGTCACCCACTCAATTTCAAAGAGACACTAAGAGGTCCAATACACTGTGGCATTCATGTGTATTCTTGCGTTTGTATGCATTCAGAATATTTCCTGATCCGTGTGGGGGAGGTAAACTGATGACGTGGGACCTCATACTAACCTTTAAAATTTGTCACTGCTTCATGCATCACACACATCCAGACTTCTCGGCAGAGAAGGGCACATCACAACATCACAGGTGAGAGAAAATATGTTTGTTTTTTTTCAATCTTTGGAGAAATTCATACAAAGCTTTGTTGGTTTGATTTTTCCTAAATGATATTGTTTATTTTTGTTGCAAAAGGACTTTGGATTTGTGTGCAAGGACTACACTCATAGCGCCAAATCATAAAATAACTATGTGGGTCCTGGGGAAGATCAGGGAGAGCATGGAGAGCATTCCTTTAGAGCTGAATCGTTACATGGGGAAGAATGAAGAGGATATCTTTTTCCCCTCCAAGACCAGCTTCTCTCAGAATTTGCACAGCAACATCATTACCCCAGACAATATCCCAGAGTTCTGCCTTCCTCCGCGGCTTTGCAAGATTAATCCAGTGCCAGAAGTTGAGAAAACCCCACAATACCTTCAAAGTCAGAGCAAAATACCAAAGAGCAGCCTTTCCTTAAATGCAACACAAGCAAGGATGAAGGATGCGAAGACGAAGAAAGATGACACACCACTGTCTTGGAAGGCAACAAAAAAACCTTTGCCATTCTCTGCAGAGTGTTATGGGCTTGCTGGGATGTATGAGAGCCCCAACACTCGAAGGAAAGAGTCTTTGTTCCACGGAAAATGCCCTGGCTACATGTTTGAAAGACGCTTTCCTTCCAAAGCACCCAAGCTGGTGAAGGAGACAAGCCCGTCCAAAAAATGTTTTTATGGAGTTCTTCCACTGTTTTCATGCAAAAGCCTATCAGAAACTAGAATCACAGAAAGTCAAACACCTTCCTCCAGTGATTCCTCTCGTCTCTGTTCCTCTTATGGTGTCAAATCCTCCAAATATATCCCATCAAGAAGTGGCCAGCTTAAAGGAGCAGTCTCCTGTCCTTCGCTAATTGACAGCAAGGACATTAAGGGGAGGTGGAAGACGGAGGGTAAAAGTTTAACAGCCTCTCCCTGTAGTCCCCCAAGCTTGGAGGAAAACTCACTCACCCTATCCCCACCTGTCCTCTTCCCTCTGGATATTCTGTGGTGTCAGGAGAGACTTCAGCGCGAACATGTCTTTCCCTTGCAGGGCCGTGGCAGAGTCCGCCTCTCGGCTGAGCACACATTTTCCAACAACACTTTCTCAGTCCTTTCCACAGTCAGAGTGCGTGTGGTGTCAGTGGAAGGCCTGTGGGAACAAAGTGACCGACAGACCCCGAACTGTGCTGTGAATCTTTGTCTGACACCAGGGAAGCTGCAGCAGCAGGAGAGTGCCACCATCAAGAACAGCCGCAGCCCTGTGTTTAATGAAGATTTCTTCTTCACAGAGCTGACGCAGAAGGATCTGATGGAACTGCAGCTCAGGTTAAAAGTTGTGCATAAACCTGCAACTGGAACGCTGAGGAGCCGAACAGTGATTGGGATGATCAGTAAACCACTGTCTCATTTGCTTCCTGTTAAGAAACACATAGCGTAGTTCTTTTTGTGTATTTTTAAAACACGGTTTCACAATCATGAATGATATTAATTTATAATGAATTCTAATGTTGCTCTGTGTCTAGCTGTTGTAACACTTGAGATATTTTTTTTTGCCATGTTACATGCCATGTTATCTTACCTAGTTACTCATTATTCTATGGATACTAAAAAGAAAGTGTCAATAATGAAGTAATTTCCTCAGTACAGTGTGTTGCATTTGTTTTACTAGGCTATTCAAGCCGTGCAAGGTATTTTGAATAATATTTTCTGTTTGTAAGTGTAACAATTTAAGAACTCTGACCTATTGCATACATTCCTCTCATCAAGTTTAAGAGCATATGTTCTTCGATGGCAGAGAACAAGTTTTACATGAATCATGAATAATAAGCACCTTAACCTAATTTTAACAGTTTTTGTGGTTTGTTAGTGTGCTGTTTTCGAATAAATATTTCGAATTTGCAATGGTATGCTTTGTATTTAATTACAATAAATAAAGACAACGAGAATGATTTGAGTATCTTAATGCCTGTCTATAAAATAGATACCTAAACAATGTATATATGTCTAAAATACATGCCTTTTTACTTTCGCCCATGCCTCCTTCAGTCCCCGTCTTTAGCAGTTTGTGTGAGTATATAATTTCAGTTTGACTTTTGAGTGCGTATGCCTTGCCGTAGCTACCACCAAGACGTAGGTACGGCATGACGTAAGCATCACCAATCGCAGGACGTCCTCTTAAACCTGACGTAAAGGCTACTTGCTCAGAAGAGTTCACGGAATGTAAACATGAGAGAGAGATAAAAGATACGTCGAAATGGTTTTCGAAAGCCTCGTGGTAGATGTCCTCAACCGATTCTTAGGGGACTACGTTGTCAATCTTGACAGCTCACAGCTAAAACTTGGCATATGGGGAGGTAACTGAACTTGTGTTTGCCGTTCACCTGCTTGCTCACAAAGCTACGTAGCTAAAGCTAATAGACGTTAGCCAGCAGTAGGCGTGTGAGCAGAAAGGCTCCCTCAGCTGTCAGTGTCAGTTTATCTTTTTCAAAATCTCGTTTAGCGGTTCACTAGGAGCGCGACATATCAGTCATGTGTTGTTTAATAAAAAGTCAATGTTTTCTTTTTTTCTTTATCGGCTACGTCTATCTGATGTTACCCTTTAGCTTCTGCAAGTCTGTGTGGACGTTGAAGTTTCTGAGAATCAAGCAGTTCAGGGTCACACCCTCCATTCAGCCAAGTTATGACTTGCCTTTTTGTTTCGTTTTGTGTATTTTAACTTCTTCTAAAAGGTCTGTCGGGCTCCAAATTAGTAGGGCAAAGGAGAAAAGAAACTACTTCAAGTAACTACATAATTCCATTACGATAATGTGGCGGTCATGAACATCTAAAACATCTTTAGTTACAAATTCACGTTAACTGTTGCATGCTTTTTATTTCCTAAAGAAAATAACATATGTTGTGAATGGTTTTATAAGTTTATGTACTGCATAGATTAGTACTTTGTAGTCGCTCAGCAGTGGTCAAAGCCTCTTGACATAAACCAAGAGTAGGCTACTGTACAGGGAATGTACTGTTATTGTCACTTACCAATATATCTGTGGAAATATATGCTATGAAATAAATAAAGAAGGATTCTTGTTATTGCAGGCGATGCTGTTCTTACTAATCTCGAAATCAAGGAAAATGCCTTGGTGAGTTTGAGTTTAAATGTGTGAGTAATTAATAATGGCAAACTGTTACATTATGGTTTTACTGATAGATTTTTCCCTATTATAAACATTAATCTGTTTCTTTGCAGAGTCAACTTGACATCCCATTTAAAGTGAAAGCTGGTCACATAGGTAGGATTATAATTATATGCCTGATTTGACTTTGTGTTGTACCTTTTTGCAGAGATGAGCATTTTCTTATTTTATGTTTTTGTTAATAGGACGCCTGGAGCTAAAGATTCCATGGAAGAAGCTTTACAACCAATCAGTGGAGGCCACACTGGATGGTGTCTATCTGCTCATAGTCCCCACAGCAAGTAAGATAGCTGTCTGTATCCACTATGATACATAAACAATGAGATTAAGACCTCACTGTAGATGTCAGAATACACAAGTGTTTTACACTGTTACAGCAGATACACTGATTAGTTGAAGAATATAAACTGTCATATCAATAACAGTGTGATTTAGCTATTCATTGTTTATTATTTTTGTTATATCCCAAAACATATTCTTATTTTGATTACTTATATTACAGATTGGAAGAATTTGAACTATTTGAAATAGAGGTAATATCAAGTATAGTCTGATGTATAACCATATAAATTATCAGGCACAATTCAGAATCGCAAAGTATTCAAACAAACGAAACCTCTTACTTTTTCATGATGGAATATTACCTCCAAGATAAGAAATTAGTCTTGAACTGTAATATAGGCCCTCTGCAATTTTTGTATTTTCAGAATCATAGAGACAGTTAATTTTTTTGTCTTGGTTTCTTCCAGGTATAAGGTATGATGCAGAAAAGGAGGAGAAACAGCTTCAGGAGGCTCGTCAGAGGGAACTACAGAGGATAGAGGAGACAAAGCTCAAAGCTGCTGAGCAAGGTTAGAGTTCAGCTTTGATTTTAAAGGGATTCTGTGTGTATCTCTAAACATGTGAGCCAAGCAAATATTTTCTGTGTAAATACATTTTCAACAGTTTCATTCTGAGCCAAGGGCAAGCTGTAGGAAATAATGGGTGTTGTATGGACAGAGGACACTTTATAAAGTTGTGGAGCAGCACTGTCTCAGATTTTTCAGCCTTGTGGTTGTGGTGTATCTGACTGTGAGTTCCTGTACAGTCAACAGCTTTCACACCATCTCTGCATTTTCTGTGGTTTAGTGGGTCACTGGTGGTTTAGCATGGCATCAGGAGAACAACAGCTCAGTTTCTTTCTTTTCTTTTTTTTTTGCTGTGGTTGAATGTAGCGCTGTGCTTCTATGTTTAAGAACAGCAACTTTTTTCATCATTATGTTCTCAGAAAGATACAAAACATATATTCTTTGATATTAGCTTTATGCACCATGTAAATGTTTTTTGTTAGTTTTTTTTGTTTTTTGCACAAATCTAAAAACAATATTGAGTAAATTTTAAACTAGTTTGGTATGTAGGACAAAATGACATCTTAATATCAGCATTGCAGTAGTATATAGTTACCATAATTTCACAGGCTAATAGACTTTAAATCTGAAAATGATATGCTTGTTATTATTTCAAAATAAGCAAGATATGAGTGTTTGATGATACACCTTGTTTGTCACATAGTTTACTTTATTAGACCTAAATATGTCATGTAGTCCACTACCAGCTGTTGATAATAATGATAAATGGACTGAATGTTTTTATCTGTAACACTCATCTAGTCCCGTTGAACACTCATAGTGCTTGACAGTGCAAACTATATTCACAATCACACACAAGACCACATCAAGGACAGTGTGGGGGTTTGGTGTCTTGCTCAAGATCAGTTTTGCCACTTCCTAATCGAACAAGTGCTACATGTTTTTGTTTTTTTGAGGAGCTAAAAATAAAAGAGGACAAGTGGGGACTGTCAAAATTAACAGCTGCTTGAAAGAGTCAATCCAAACAAACTCACTATTGAAAGATGCTGCCTACTTAAAGTGAGAGAGTGTCTTACATTTAAAAGTGAGGATAAATTGTTTCATTGTTGAGTTCAGGATGCATGATACAAGCTAAAACCCTCATTTTGGTTTTGGTGTTTGAGGAGCAAGAGCAAGGAGCAAGAGCTTCAGAAAAGTTGCAGTATCTGCTTTGGTCTCACACTTAATTTGCCTTTTACAGAAAACCCTAAACTAGAGAAGCAGGACACCTTTGTGGAAAAACTTGTCACTCAAGTCATCAAAAACCTGCAGGTCAAGATCTCTAACATCCATGTTCGCTATGAAGATGAAGTGAGTATTCATCTACCACAGTGATGTATCACATACATAACTCCTAACTCAAGTTCTAGTTCACTCAGTCTTTTTTGTAAAGAAAATGTATAATGTAAAATAAAATTGTCTTAATCCATCAATAGCAGGGATGTTAAAAGAACATCCTCAGTAAATTAAAAGTTTATTTGTCTTTTGTTTTCCACAGGTTACCAATCCAAACTGCCCTTTGTCATTTGGGGTATCACTCAAAAACCTCAGTCTTCTGGTAATATTTTTTTCTTTATGTGCCTTCTCGGACAATATGCATTTTACAATGAACAAGTATTCTTTTCTTAATAATTTGCTCTTGGTTATAATTGTATATGTCTTAATAAGTCAGGTTGTCTGACCAAGACTATCTATATCCCTCTGTCTGCTTGTTTGACCTCACAGACGGCTGATGAGAACTGGAATCCCAGTATTTTGGATGAGAACTCTAGACTTTTCTTTAAGGTAAGAAAATAAACTCCAATTTATTTACCAGCTAAACTTATTCATTTATATCCCTTAAAATATAAAATGGATGTGTTTTGAAAATATTTTTGAAGATTCAAACCAGTTAGTTCAGTTCTGTGAAATATCTATCTCACCAGCAGATCAGATGAATCTATTATTTCCTCAAACGTATTGGCTGTAATCCAGTCTTGTACAGACTCTGCACAGTACATCAACACAATAAGCAGTCTCATCACTCTAATGGCTTTGCATTTTGTTTTTTCTCAGTTGGTTCAATTGGATAACTTGTTTGCCTACTGGAATGTCAACTCAGTGCTCTTTTCCAATCATAGTGCAGATGAAGCCTTGGTGAGTCTAAATAATCACTCTGTTGCAGCTTATCTACACTTACCTACATTTAGCCATGTTTTCTTTTTTTTTAATTTTGAGGCTGAACATGTGTTCTGTGTGCACACTATATTGATGTTGTGTCATTGTGGTTGCAGAACTCAAGTTGGGGGGTGTGTGGGTTAAAACAAAACAGAATTCCTTTTTCATGAACCTTTGTAAAATTGTTCTAAGGCTTTTTCAAATGGCCTGTTAGAGTATTTATAGATATTCTGATAGAGATTAAAAACCTTTTTTAGTAAAGAAAAAAGTCAAATATAAACATATGTTCTCCTTTTGCGTTTATAGCAATGTCTTCAGAGCAGCATGGGAGCCCACAGTTCTCTTCCTGTTGGCCATGACTTCAGTGAGTGTCTCGCTGTCATAATTTACTTTCATTTTTGTTCAGACCATATTTTGTAATTTATCTAAACTCATATGTCAGTTGACAAGAAGAAGAGTATTCTGGAAAAATAAGGTCTGTTGCCATATGATGTGTTATTAGGTGCTGTAATGGCACAGCAGGACCTGGAAAGAAATCTGTGTAAATCACACATCTCCAATCACATCACCACTATAGCAGTATTTTAGAACAGCTTTTCAGATTTTGTCTTAACTGTCAATTTTTTAAGCATACTTCTGAATCGCAAATTTTTCAAACGGAAAAAATATTATCAATTTTAGTATTTCTAGAAATGCAGTTAGTCTTTTGTTTAAACTCAGAAAGTAAAGGAGCCTGCTTAAGGTGAGTTGGCAAACAAAAGGCAATTGAAACGCCATTATGCGATGGATGGATGGATGGATGGATGGATGGATGGATGGATGAATGGATGAATGAATGAATATATCACTAATCTATTTTTTGTTGTTCCACAGTTTTTTGTCCAATTTCAGCGGATGCTAAATTGCGAATGAATCCCAGGTCGGATGTGGATTTCTCTTCTCCTAAAGTGGACCTAATGGTCAATCTCAGTGAGGTGGCCATTGAACTCAACAGACCTCAGGTAGGGGTGTGCGTGTGTTTGTTAATGCATGTTGCATATAAAACATCATTAACTGGTGTCTGCCAAAGCCTGGTTAAAAGAGAGCTCTCTGGGCGATAATAGCTCCACAGTGCTCTGTGCTGCTATCTAATTGCTGACTTCCTGCCTTTCCAGTACATTAGTATCTTGGAGCTGCTGGGCTCTGTCGATATGATGTCACGGAACCTGCCATACAGGAAGTACAGGCCTGTGGTCCATGTTCACAAGAATGCTTGCATATGGTCAGAAAACACTTGAGTACCATATGACATCATACCATTTGACATTTTACTTCCACTTCATGCTGTGTGCACTTTGCATTAGACATTGCGAAGTTGACAGTGTTTTTGTATTTTCCTGGATTTCAGGTGGAAATATGTGATCGCAGGCATCCTGGAGGTGGATGTGAAGCCACGTCTCCACATGTGGTCATGGCAACACATTCGGCAGCACCGGCAGATGGTAAAGTGTTACAGAGAGCTCTACAAGACAAAGATCACCAGCAAGACACCCAGCGACGAGCTTCTCAAGCAATTACAGGTGAGATGGGGCTGAACTGCACTGAACTTAAAAAGACATTGTTTTTTTAGAAACATAATTTTACATTTTTCATTTTAAAATATTTGATGGACTGACTATGTTCCCTCAGCTATCTTGTTGACATGGTTAGATTTTTTATAACGTGAATGCTTGTGCAGGTTGTTTCTACTCAGTTGTACAGTCAGGCAAATACTAATACTACAAGGACATTTATTGGCAGGTGTAGGAGATTGATGTTTAATTTCAGAGCAATACCTGCGGGATTTTAGATGGGGTTTCATCCTCTGTCTCTTCACTGCTCTGCTCGCATTGCATTTCTTTGGTGAGTTATTACATCAATTTGTCATTTGTGTTTTCACAGGAAAATGAAAAGGCGTTGGATATTTTTAACATCACATTGGCCAGACAACAGGCTGAAGTGGAGGTAAACTTTCTGACTCGGCAGATCACTTATCTTAGTATACTTACTTTGAATCTGTGCATGAATTGTAGTGGTTGTAGTACATTCAATGCTCTCTGTTTAGCTTGGTAAGTACTGCAACATTTATATATCTAAATTGAAACCTTCCAAGATTCTAGAAAAAGAAGATTCATAATTTTTATTTGTGCCTCTTGGTCTTAGAAAACATCTGTGCACAGTACAATGCCCCTTTTAGCAATGTGTTGCTGGTATATGTTCCCTTCAACTGACCACATATGAGCCAGGTCGGTCAAGACTGAGCTTAAAACAGACAACATACTGTGTAATATATCTGGCTCTTGCACTTTGTTTGTTTTCTGTCAATTAGGCAGAGGTTTAAATTCTGCACAACAATGTGCCATAGACTGTACATTTCTTTGTTCAGTCCAGTAGTTATCGAATAAGACTTTTTTTTGTTTTTTTTGTTTTTCATTCATTTGCACAAGTAAAATAGTTGGAGCTATTGACATTTTATTTCTTCCCCAGGTAAGTAAGGCAGGACTACGAATTTATCGTCCAGGGATGACAATGGAGGAGGAGCCGTCTCAGGGCTGGCTCAGCTGGATGTGGAACTGGGGAGGAGAAGCTGATACAGAAACGAAAGAGACCAAGACTGGAGGTTAGATGTTGAAAATAAAGACATTTTTTTTAATATTCTGTTTCCAAAGAGCCAGATTTTTGTTTTGTTCTTGTTTGTTTTTTTTGTAATTTTGTAAAGCAACTTTCAGAAAAAGCTCTCCAGGCATTCAATATTTTGATTTGGACATTGGCTGCTCTTTACTTGTTTTCAGTCCACACCTTTTACACCTCTGAACATTTTCAGTGGAATGTGTCTTTTTGTTTAACGTATAAATCATTAAAGCTCAATAAAAGCACTTAACTCAAAAGATTAACCAGTTTTGTGTCTGCACGTAAGAGAAAACTCTGCACAGAAACTATTTAGATTGCATCTTTGAACACTTTGTCACTGGCAGCCTGTCACAAAGACCCAATTTGTTCATAATATCTTTAGTTTCATCAATACAGAATGCAAGAAAAACGGACATTAAAAAATAATTTTTGCACCAAGGTGATTTTCTAAAGTGCTTTGAACTGTAAACTTGGCATACTTTATCTCAGCATGGTGCGTAGTGTGGCCCTGAAAGAATTGCGTAAACTTGACAAATGAAGAACAGAAGAAGTGGAATTCAGAAAAGAAATTACCAATCATGTCTCAACTTGATCTCCTTTAGAAAACCGAAAAAAATCTAGTAAAGACCCATCACAGGAAATGACAGATGCATCTGGCCTTTCTGTTCTACTTTTCAAATGACATGACAAATGACTCAGAATCTGGACTAAAATTAGTGGCAACAGGTCTTTTATTGTTTAATGAATCCTCACTTTATCTGGACCTCAATATCATGAAGCAGTGTGGATCACAGAGAAGAAGAACAAAAGGCAGCCAACATCTAAAGAATATCTTTGGAATGTCCTTGAAGCCTGGAGAACTATTCCTGAAGGCTACTTAAATAAATTATAATAAAGAGGGTTTAGACTGTGGGATCATACCAAATATTGACTTTCCACATCATTAGATTTGGGAAAACTCTGTTTTTACCTTATACACTGTATTAAAGTTTATGTTTACGCATGTTTGAGTAAATTGTACCTATTCCCTGTTTTCTTGGTAGTATATAAAGAAAAGTTGGGTGGCTCAAAACTTTGCCACAATACTGTAGGACTGTGCAGAAAAATGAGACGTAAAGAAAACAAAAAACATGGACTCGTGGGAGAAAAGCAAAGTGCTGCAGCATATTTTTTTGGCAACACTTTTATGTCAGTTTTTTCCTACTCATCTTTTTCTTTCTTTTGCATTATTTCTGTGTCTCAGGTTTTGATGAGCTGTTAACCACTGCTGAGAAAGCCAAACTCTACACTGCCATTGGATACAGTGAAACAGCTGCTAACCCCAACCTGCCAAAAACTGTGTGACTTCCTTCTCAAACATCTACTCAATAACTAATAGAACACTTCCATTTGTTTCTATTTTACTAAAACAATGTTATTTTTCTGGCAAAATGGGAAGACTTTAATGTATACTTTTAATGCGTGTCCTGTTGTCATTTGTTTTTAGTTTGAGGACATGAAGATCAATTTCATCATGGAAAGATTGTCTGTGTCCATCAAAGATAGCAAGGACAGAAATGAGATCATCAGGCTGACTGTGGGAGAGCTCAAGTCCACACTCACACAGAGGCCTGGAGCACAAGCCATCAAGTTTGTCAAAATTTTTTGTCTTTGTTAATGTTTTTTCTTTCTGTATATTTTCTTCTGCAAATGCAGAATCTTTCACTTAAAACATGCCCATGACTAAAATGTTTAGAGAAATATTTAACAACCATTGTGATTATTAAGTCAATACTAAGCCTACTACCAAATATGTCTTGACAGCGTACCATCATCCATTTTGCCCTCAGTACTTCGATTATATGTCCTTGTTAGGATCCTGGCACTCATGTTAACTTTTTCTTCCTATCAGACTCACAGCTCAGCTCAGTTTGTTTGAAGTCACTGGTCTAGCCAGTAACAGGCCTGCACCAACCCTCCTTTCATCAAGGAAGGCAGCTACAGGAGCTGAGACCCCGCTGCTTTGCATCTTGTTTGAGACCAACCCGTTGGATGAGATTGCTAACCAGCGGCTTCATGTTGAATCACAACCACTGGAAATCATCTATGATGCTGTGAGTGCTGTCTGTCACTGTGTTATCAATATGAGGAAAAAGTACATATTAGATTTATTCAGTTTGTTTTGTCTGTACAGATAACAGTGAACAGCATGTCAGCATTCTTCATGCCTCCTGATGACCTGCAGCTGGATGAGCTCACTAATGCAACCTTAATGAAACTGGAGCAGTTTAGAGACCGGACAGCCACTGGTGAGTCGCACATATATGTACACCGTTCTACTGTCACTGGTATCTCAAGCCTGATCTAAACTCTCTGATGAACAAATGTTTACATTCCTTGTTTTCAGTGACTTGAGTTTTCTTGTACAGTGTTCACAAACATCCTGCATATCTCAATCACTTAGTTAATCAGATTGTCTGGTTCCTGTTTATTCTATTGAAACTGATTGTTTGTGACAGTTTTTTGCTGGTGTCACGCTACTTTTATCTTAAAATGTCATGATTCATATTCTTTCTGAGTGAATTAAGCAGTTACATTTTACTTTAGTTGTGTATTAAAGTTCACCAGATCAGAGAAGAAAAGGACTAAATGAAGGAGGTCATGCATTTGGCGGCGTTGGTTTGTCTGTATGTTAGCAACATAATTTAAAAAGTTATGGATGGATTTTGATGAAATTTTCAGGAAAATCTCAGAAATGGAATAAGGAACAAGTAATTAGATTTTGGGGTGGCCCGGGTTAACTGCCTGGATCAAGAAAAAATTTAAAGGATTCTTTACTATTGGGAGATAGGGATAATTTTGCCATTAGAATTCTGACTCAAAATTAATGCCCACAATGATTGGCAAAAAAAAAATTACAATGGCCTGGTGGAGATCTGTCTCTGAGTGTTTCTAGTTATAGATCTGTAATTACGCTATAATCTGAAAATGCTGCTAAAATAAGTTTGAGGTTCTTCGGATTGATTTAAATGTGTAGTGTTGGCAATATTATTATATTATAATGACAGCATTCAATTCAATTCAGCTTTATTTGTATAGCGCCAATTCACGACATTGTCATCTCAGGGCGCTTCACAGACAATCTGTGCCAATTCTAAGCCAATCTGATTGTCATACATTGATTCATACAAGCCAATTCATAACAAATAGCCTAGCTAAGGAAACCAACAGACT
>JBBBVU010000012.1:14131302-14191836 GCA_037177055.1 Atherinosoma microstoma | reverse complement strand
TGTCATACATTGATTCATACAAGCCAATTCATAACAAATAGCCTAGCTAAGGAAACCAACAGACTGCATCGAATCTACTTCGACTGCATAATGACATTGAAATATACAATATGTCAAGTTAAAGTTTATCCAGATTTGTTTATATTGTCCTCATTAAGAAAATTGTTTTTGTTATAGAGGTGTATTGTATTGTATTTTTCTGTAATTGTACATAATTTGTTAAAAGTATACATAATAATAACTTAACCTCTTTTTCAGGTTTAATGTATGTGATCGAAACACAGAAAGTTCTCGATCTCAATTTAAACTTGATGGCCTCCTACGTCATCATTCCTCAGAGCGGCTTTTACAATGGAACTCAAAACATCTTGCTGTTGGATCTTGGCCACTTTCAGGTCAGAGAGTGTCTAGTGAAACACTTAGTGGGCTAACCCGACCCACACATCTTTTACTATTTCAGCTGCACAGACATAATCATAACATTTACTGAATTTTAAACTTTTACAAGCCCTCTTTGTTTTTTTAAAATTATTTTTATTATTATCTTTAGATGTCTAGTCAAAGCAAGAAGAATCTGCCTCAGCTGTCAGCGTGCTCCAGCAACATTGAAGACATCATGTCCAGAGCATATGATAGCTTTGACGTGCAACTTAGCAGCTTACAGTTTCTTTACAGCAAACCAGGTATACACAATAAAAGTGCATTCATATGAACAGAAAAATTCCTCTCTTAAGTCTGATAAAGCTAATGTTTGGGAATAAGGGAGATCAAACTCAGATTGAGATCTTATGTTTAGTACTTGTAGCACCTGATGGATTTACTTGATCATAGCCATGAAAATAACTTGCAGACCTCGGAAGACATTATCTTAAATTTTTAAGACAATGTCTAATTGAAAAAGAGGTCCCCCATCACTCAAAGAAATTGCTCCCAAAAAGAATATTTTGTCTTTTTGCATGAGTGTGTGTGTGTTTTTGTGTGGAATTTGCATAAATACAGTTTAAAAAAAAATGTCATTGCCCATAGATGGAGACTGGAAAAAAGCCCGCAAACAGAGACAGTCCCCGCTTCACATCCTGGAGCCTGTGGATCTGACGGTGGTTTTCAGCAGGGCGATGGTGGTCAAAGACTCCCGCATGGCAAAGTGAGCATGTAGTTGTTGTTTTTTTTGCATATATTTGGTGAACAGATAAGGGTCTACTTTCTATTGAAGAGGAAAAATATGAAAAGTGTATGTTACAGGAAAACCACTAAATAAACAATGCAACAAATTAAAACCATGCTGTGCAATGCAGATAAACTCACATTATGTTGCTCATTGTAATTTTTTCCCAACTAACTTTCAAACAATGTTTTTCACTGCATAGTCAGAACTTATCTTGAACACACCTCTCGACTCCACAACACCTGTTCAGCTTTGTTGTGTGAATGCAGCTCTACAGTGCAGAGTAATGTGAGCAAGAAATATTCAATAACACTTTTCTAAATGACATCATCCAGTTTTTTGTGGATTATCTTCTTTCAGAAATAGTTATCACACGAGGACATATTAGCAAAAACTTGTACCAGTAAGATATGTATAGTAGCAAAAATATTTGTTTAGTAAAATCTTCACACCTACCCATTAACTTTAAATGAGTATGGGTGTAGAAACTATTGACTGGTGCTTCTATACTCATTCATACCGCGATAGGGGCATCGGTAGGCAATGTGTGGTTCAGTGTCTTGCCCAAGTACACTTTGACATGTATTCTGGGGAAGCTCTGATTGCAATCTCTTAATGGTATGCAAATTTGGTACATTCTAACTGGCAGTCTGAAGTGATCTTTGGGAGTTAAGTTCCATTTGGTTGCCCAGATTTTCCCTATGTCAGGAGACCCAGCAGGGGACCCTTGTGTTGCCACTGGTTCTTGAGTTCATTTTGTTTCCATGTTTGTGTTTTAGGTACAAGATGTCTGGAGAACTTCCTCTGTTGTCTCTCCGAATTTCTGATGACAAACTTCGAAGTGTTTTGGAGCTGGTAGATAGTATCCCGCTGCCTGAGAGCAGACCTGCTGCACGTAGCTCGGGTCCGTCCTCAAATCCAAAGGTAAGGACTGTGTGTGCCAAGACAGTTTTCTACATGTTTTTTCAGGATCACATAAATGACCTAAAACAAATAATAAAACTATTTTAAGGAAAAATTCCAGGAACTAAATAGTTGCATTGTAGTTTCTGATATGTTAATTTTAGTAGCTTTACTGCTGTATTTTAATTCTTTCATTGTCTTCATGTTTCAGTGTGGTTCATGTTTTAATGTTATTTCTTTTCAGTCTAGGCAGTCATTCACACCTCAGCTCACTCCAAGAAAGCCTTTGAACTTAGCTGACCAGCGCTCTTCGCTCATTTTTGAGTCATGTGAGACCATCAGCATCACCTCATTGGGTGAGAGACAGTTGAGCACTCTGTATATAAACCGCTTTCTCACAGTGACCTACTGGCACAATATCCTTGTAACGTCATTTATGCTTTTCTATAGCAAAAGGCTCAAGTAGAATTTTTCCATTAAAAACTTGGGGGGGGGGTTGCCCATTTGGGGAAAAAAAAGATGCACATCAGGTAACATTTCTTTTTTTGAAGTAATTCTTACATGTGTGCAGCTTATTTACATAATTGAGCAGAGAGATAATTTACTGATTCCATTTTTAGATAAATATGTTCAACACTCACCTACTCCTCAGTTTTGACAGAATAATCCCAACAAACCAAGTGATGGATGCCTTTAGATGCTTGCAGTGTAGTTTCTTTACACCAGACCAACTGATGAAAATCTCTGATTCAAATTTGATGTGAAACTCTTTTTTTAAAATTTGCTTCAAAGTAATTTACGTATTGAATTTTTGTATATCGTTTTTCTTTCTTTTTCTTCTCTCTCTCTTTGGCAATCTGCAGGGTCAGAAGAAGATTTATTCTATGATGCTCCCAGTTCTCCCATCGGAGATAAGCAATTCTTCCCAGATAATCCCATGCCTTTACGCTACGCAGACTTAAGCAAAAGAAGGGGTCTTATTAAAGAAGATACTCAGAAGAACATGACCGACTTAATCCTGACATTTGAGATCAGTGAGGTACAGAAAGATCTCTCTGACATAGATCTTAAACATATATTTTTATTCTACCTGACTTTTAATATACTATATATTAACCTAATATTTAGCCATTTGATATTTTATTTTGGGTATACAGCATTAAAAATTTAAGAAACAAGGAATCCATATTCAAAGTGGAAATCACCTTAAAGTAAGCAATTTAAATACAGCTCAAATGTAACTTTGAGGAACTCGAATCTGTATTTGTTAAATGAAAGTGCAAATGATGAAAATCTTTGATCTTATTCAGTCTTACATGAATCTTATAAACTTGTTCATCTATCTATGCACTTATTTCTGTCCGACTCTTAATTCTGCCATTTTTCTTCCATGTGTAATTATTTTTCTTTTCTTTTTTTTTTTTTTTAAATCTTTGTCCTTTCCATCCAGTTTTCCATTCAGTTGTGTCGTTTGTCAGGAGATCAGGAGGTTACCGTACTCCACCTCGACATAGAGGGTCTGGGCACTGAGCTGAAGTTGCGCACCTTCGACATGACGTCAAACACCTACCTGCGAGAGATTTGCCTTAAGTGTCCTGAATACATGGGTCAGTAAATGCCACTGGCCCTTTTTTTGTTTCCTTCCTTTTAGTTTAGCTTGTTAATGAGACTTTGTTCTCTACTTAGCATTTGATTAGCACTTCAAAATCATTATTATTAATTCCAATAACATCTTGTGAATTATTGTCAGTTACATCCTGGATGTTTTTTTGGACCATGCTTTATCTGTTTCCTTCCTGCGTAGATTCTGAAGAGAAGCAAGTTCAGCTGATCACCACTCTAGACAACACTGAAGTTGATCTGCTTACCCTGGAGTACATCAAAGTACTTGTGCTCCCTTATGCTGAAATAGATACATTTTTCATTACTTTAAGTTCATATTTTCAAAAGCATTGTAAATAGTCTTCTCATTAGGATTGGATGTCTTTTTTAGGCTGATAAAAATGGTCCAGAATTCAAGTCTCAGCATAACAACACAGAGCAGCTTATCAAGGTGAGAGAAATATTAATTACC
Organism: Atherinosoma microstoma; assembly: GCA_037177055.1. NCBI lineage: Eukaryota > Metazoa > Chordata > Actinopteri > Atheriniformes > Atherinidae > Atherinosoma > Atherinosoma microstoma. The sequence goes on along the minus strand of JBBBVU010000012.1, from coordinate 14,187,694 downwards.
TTGCACTTGTAAGTGCTCTCAATTCAACAGCACATTTAAAGTTAAACTTTGCTCTTTTTTGTTGTTGTTTTGTTTTACAAAACTGCGTTATTTTTAAGTTTTTACCGATGCACTTGCATTTGCAGGGGACCTTCTCATCCCTGGATGTTCATCTCCATACGGAGGCTCTTCTCAACACCATGAACTTCCTCAATAACCTCATTCCTGAGTCAACCAAGAAGGAAGGAGGGCAGGAGGAGCTCCCCACCATCCCTGAGGAAGATGAGGCAGAGAAGGAGGGAGAGAAGAAGGAGGAAACTGCTGTGACCAAGAAAAAATGTAACCGATGCAATAATTTCATTTTGATATTAGCTCACTATTTTATTTTCACTGACTTGCGTAGTCTGTAACTAATTCAGATATGACTAAGCTTTATGCAACTGATCTGGACTATTTAAAACCATCAAAGATTAATGAAATACTAATATATGATTATATGTAATACATATTTTCAGTATCTGTTTAAAAAAAATCCCTTTTCATCTCCCTTCACAGCTTCAAAAAGTTCCAAGTTTGCAGATGTGGTTAATCTGCATATCAGAGCTGATCTCCGCTGCTTGAAAGTGTTCATTCGAGGACAAAAAGCCAGGATCTCAGAGATCAGTATTGAAGGTATGAAACGAATTGTGTCTTTGTAGAATGAGTTGAGTTTAGTTTTGAAGTTTATTTCGAATATGAATATGAAAGAATATAAAAAAGAAAGAAAAAAAGTAAAAAGATATCCTGACAGTGCTTTCTGCACTGCCACTGTAAGTACTGTAATGCCCCAAGTAACTTCTTTGATTTTACTTTGAAGGTTAACTAGTGTAAAGAAATACATTTGAGATGCTCTCAACTTTCCAGGTCTGGTTTCTGAAGTGTTAATGAGAAAAAAGGAGATGGAGGTCCAAGCCAACCTGAAAAACATTGTTATCTTGGACTGCAACAAAGATGCCATCTACAAGAAGGTAATTCTGTGTTTGGAATTACTGTGTTTGTTGTTTTTGGCTGCATTTATTGTATTCTCTGTATATATTTCTTTTTATCTTGAGTTTGCTTCTTTCTCTTGTGTTCTTGATTTTCCTTCTTCTTTTTTTTCAACACTTATCATAATTCACAGTCTAAAAGAATTTTTGGTTAGCTATGGTTTAGATTTTGCTCCCATACGTCTCTTGTTATTTTAATTCTCTTGTATTGTCTTGTTCTCCTTTCTTAGGCTGTGTCAATTGCAGACAAGGAAGTGTTTGCCTTCCGGATGATAAACTATACAGATGCGACAGAAGGAGATTCCTATCTGGACATGTCTAAAGTTGACACCTCTGTAACGCTGACAGTGGGATGCATTCAAGTTGTCTTTCTCAACAAGTTTGTCTCCTCAATATTGGTAAGAATCACTCATGGAAATAGTTTTTCCTGTGATATTAAAGGTGGGACATTAATTTTCATTGCTTCCAGTTTAATTTTGTATTTATATTTTCCCCCTCAACTTCTCTGTTTTGGCATTCTGTCCTCCTCTCAGGCATTTATCAATAATTTCCAGGAAGCTAAAGAGGCGTTGGCTGAGGTGACAGTTCAGGCTGCAGAAAAGGCAGCATCAGGTGTGAAGGAACTGGCAGAGCGGAGCACACGGATTGCTCTGAATGTCCACTTCAATGCACCTGTCATCTTCCTCCCTCAGTCTTCCTCCTCTTCAAATGTCATTGTAGCCGATCTCGGCCGGCTGTCTGTCAAGAACTGTTTTGCCAAGCAGCCATTTAAAAGTCCTTCTACAATCCCACCTGTTGTGGATATAATGATTGTGAAACTGACAGACCTCAAAATGTACAGGTCAGAGACCAGCCTTCAGTGGAAATTACAGTTACATTTACATGGGATTTGCAAATATTTGATGTTTTCTCCCTAACTTTTGGTATGACTGTTGTTGCTTCCAGAACTACTTACATAAATGAGGGTTTTCAGGGAGAGAGTCAGCTGTTGAAGCCAGTCAGCTTGGACTTGGAAATCCAGAGAAACCTTTCATCCAACTGGTACCACAGCATCCCTGACATTGAGATCACCGCTCATCTTAAGCCAATGAGTGTAAGAGGTGGTATATGGCATCAAAGAATGAATGACTTACAGCAACTGTAGTTACTTTATTTAGTTCCCGTCATTAGGCTCCGTCCTTATATTAGTAACCTATGGTTTGTTATCCATCCTTATCCATTTATGAAGTCTGATTTTTGGATTTGGGATATACTTACAGTGTGAATGTGAATTAAAACAACATTATGCCAGGTATAATTTTAGTCTGTCTGCTCCCAACAGCTAATCCTCTGCCAGGATGACATGATTGTGGTCTTGAGGACTTTGAGTGAGAACCTGTCAGAAAAGTCTGACACTGCTCCGCCTCCTGCTGCTTTGTCCCCCGCTGACCGCTCCTCTGACTCCGTATCCAACAAAGAGTCCCAGGACTCTGGTGCCACTGGACCTGCTAGCAGTAAGCAGTTGTGGTTCTACATGTCTGTGTTAATGTGAATGTGTGCATAATAATAAAAAAAAATACACTTATTTGACAGCTTAGGAAGATGACTTTGATTTTTCTATAAGATTAAAACATTCTCATTATTTTAGCATAGTTTGACACATCAACACAAATCATGAAAACCCAAGATTGCTTTTAAAATCTGAAAATGTAAATATATTCTAAATGTAATTAAAACCCAATAAACTATATAAACCTGTGATCTGTTTTGTAATGATATTGCTTCAGGTAACACAGTGGTGACAGCTGCTGTTGTGGAGACGCAGAAAGATAGCAAGCTGAAGACCACGCTCAAATTAAACTTCAAGTTTGATTGCATGACGCTGGCCCTGTACAGCCCCAATGAGAATGAGGTATGCAAAGATAGACACACATGCACATACAGGTATACTTGCGGAGGAAAGCACTGCACCATGAAATTGTCCTCCTTTTGTTTGTCTGTGAAACATGTGGCCAATAAAAGCTGTATATTTTCTTTTCTTTAATAGTTCCAACAGTTAGATTCACATGATGAACAACTGAAGCTGGCAGAGTTTACTCTGGGTGCCATCTCCACCGCTGTCCACATGTTCTCTGACAGCTCCATGAAGGCTTCAGTCCGACTCGCTGAGTGTCTTCTAGATGACAAAAGACCAAGGATCGAGATGGTTACCTCAAGGTTTAAGACGATAATCTAAACCTTTACAATATACAGTACGGTCAGGTCATAAAGTGTAATGGAAAAGTAATATAAGGACTCCGTATGGTGTTTGACAGCAGATAGTGCTTTAGCTGTTGCTCTTGTTTCTCCTGTGATTAGTGTATTATAAGAAGAAATTTTCATAATCTTCTCACTAAGTTCTTTCATGTTCTCTGCCAGGATGATGGCAATGCGTCCTGGTGCCGAGCAGAACATGATGGTGGAGGTGAACTACCGTCAGGGCCGTGATGGCACCATTTTAGACACTGTGGTGCAGGATGTGAACCTATGTGCCAGCATGGAGTTCCTGCTAACAGTAGCAGATATCTTTCTTAAGGCCACCCAGCAGGGTTTTGCTCAGATGCCACAACTCAAGAGCAGTGCTGGTGCTGGAGAGAAAAGGAACATTAACTCCTCTGTCACATCTAAAGATTCCAGTGAGTTGATGTAATCAGATTGTCTAAATAATTTAGATGATTATTAATAGAATCTCCTCACATAGTGTTCATCTTTGCTTTGATTAAGGATTTTATGTCAAAGATTTGCAACATATGTACACTGCCTGGCCAATAAAAAGTCGTTACCTGGATTTAACGAAGCATATAGGTACGGGCCTCCGATTGGATAATTACTGCATGGGTGATTATCTTTCAGCCGGCAACAAGCTATTTAACCCCGACAGATGCATTGAGGAGCTCCTCATTTCTTAAACAACCGTGTCGAAAGACTAATCCTGTGGTCGTGAAAAATATGTTGGTCTGTTAAAGAAGGATCAAATCATTGGCATGCATCAAGCAGAGAAAACATCTCAAGAAATTGCTGAAACTACTAAAATTGGGTTAAGAACTGTCCAATGCATTATTAAAAACTGGAAAGATAGTGGAGAACCATCGTCTTTGAGGAAGAAATGTGATCAGAAAAAAATCCTTAATGATCGGGATCGGGCGATCACTTAAACATTTGGTCAAATCAAATGGAAGAAAAACAACAGTAGAACTCAGGGCTAGTTTTAATAGTGAAAGTAAGAACATTTCCACATGCACAATGCAAAGGGAACTCAAGTGCTTAGGACTGAACAGCTGTGTAGCCATAAAAAAACCACTAATCACTGAGCCTAATAAGAAAAAAAGGTTTCAATTTGCTAGGGAGCGTGAAGATTGGACTCTGGAGCAATGGAAGGAAGACATGTGGTCTGATGAGTCCAGATGTATCCTGTTCCAGAGTGATGGGAGCATCAGGGTAAAAAAGGAGGCAGATAAAATGATGCAGCCATCATGCCTAGTGCCTACTGTACAAGCCTGTGGGGGCAGTCTATGATCTGGGGTTGCTGCAGTTGGTTAGGTCTAGGTTCAGCAACATTATTTGCCCAAAGAATGAGGTCAGCTGACTACCTGAATGTACTGAATGACCAGGTTATTCCATCAATGTGTTTTTTTTTTCTTCCCTGATGGCACAGGCATATATTCCAAGATGATAATGACATGATCCATCAGGCTCAAATTGTGAAAGAGTGGCTCAGGGACTATGAGACAATTTCATACTTGGATCGGCCACTACAGAGTCCAGACCCCATTGAGAATCTTTGGGATGTGCTGGAGAAGGCTCTCTGTAGTGGTCGGACTCTCCCATTATCAATACAAGATCTTGGTGAAAAATTTATGCAACACTGGATGGAAATGAATCTTGTGACGTAGCAGAAACTTATTGAAACAATGCCACAGCGAAAGCTAAAGGCGGTCCAATGAAATATTCAAGTATGTGACTTTTTCTTTTGGTGGTGACTTTTTTTTGGCCAGGCAGTGTATAAAAGTTTATATTTTATACACACAATTTAAGTAGTTTACCTGTCTGATCTAAACTAATTATATCCAATGCTACCTGCTGCTTTTAGGTACAGCTCCAGCTCCAGTGTCAAAGATGGAGATAAATGTTCTGGTGCGTAACCCAGAGATTGTGTTTGTGGCTGACCTGACACGTGCTGATGCCCCATCCCTGGTGATGACCACACACTGTGAGCTTCAGATGAAAAGTGGTGCAGAGGGATCACTGATGACTGCTGCTATCAATGACCTGAAGGTCTACATTTTGATTTCAATCTAACTGTTGTTACTGAATACTGATATTACATGCTGTGATTTTCAATCAGTATTATCTTTAAAGAAGATTCTTGGTTGTGGTTATTTTAGGTTATGGCGTGTCCCTTCTTAAGAGAGATGAGGAAAAACAATGTGACCACCGTACTGCAGCCATGTCAGGTGTTCTTTCAAAGTACTCAGTCCCCAACTTCCCCTCAGATTATGGAGGTGTCCATCAATTCTCTCTCACTGAAGGTATATGTTTTGTTATTATTATGCCAAATATATTTTCTTCCTCAAGTCAAAAAGTCCTTATATTGTACTGTACACAAGGATTAGTTCCTCTTCCTGATTAACTAACTGTCTTGTATACAGCAAAAGTAAAGTGATAGACACAAGGTCACTGAGTATGTCTGCACAATTTGCCAGAAACAATGATTCTCTTCAAGACTCAGTTTCCTGTAGAATGCTAAAGTAAAGGAATTTGGCCCTGGGGTCAAATACAAAATTACTGCTTTTTTGAATTGTGGAATTAGTATGTTTTATTTCTGTGCTGTGTAATTCTTTGCCTAGGTATCTCCAATAATCATCAACACAGTTATTACCATCCAGTCAGCACTGACTCCCCAGGCAGAGACCCCCGGGGAGCTGGACAGCCCCGTTCCTGTGGACTTATGGCAGAAACGGAGCTGGAAAGAGCTCCAGCTCTGGTTTTTAGAAGAGGAGGGAGATGAAGACATAAAGTCACTGACTCCTTTGATACCCCAGGGAGAGTCCTTAAAGGTGTTTGTCAGTATTGTTATAACATAGCGTGCTATCTTTTTGTTTTTATTGATTTACTTTTATTAACCTAAGTTATTTTGAAATGGTATTCTGGTCTGTTCACAAAACAAAGAGATTTTAGTCACAGTTTGATGCAGAAGCACCCTCTGCATCATGTCATTGACTCTCGATCTTTGCAGGTGTGCATAAAATCAATCTGTTTAACACTGGAGGCTGGAGTGGGACACCACACCGTTCCCATGCTTCTGGCCAAATCCTCCTTCTCTGGAGATGTGAAAAACTGGTCTACACTCATTAACTTGCATAGCGAGCTCAACCTAGAGGTAACGGACCCAAGCACAGATGTATATGAATAAACAATATCAAAATCTCAGATAATCTCACGTATATTTGACTTATATTTTATTTATCTAATATCCAAAACGCATGTAACTTTAGGCTCTTGAACTTTAGTTGTGCTTAGTAATGTGCTTTTTCTTTAGGTTCACTACTACAATGAGATGGTTGGTGTGTGGGAGCCATTGCTGGAACCTTTAGAAGATGAGAACAAAGATGGTTTCAGACCATGGACACTGGAACTGAAGGTACTGGCAAGCATAAAAATGCACACACATCATGGTTACAGATGTAAAGTGAAATCCAATTTTTTGATTTAATGAAATCCCTGTCAATGACAGGGTTTTCTAGGCAGTAGCACCGAGATTGTGGAATGCTCTTCCGCTGTCTTTATGCTGTACAGACTCCATTTACTCCTTTAAAAAACAGCTGATGTTATTTTTACACAGACAAGCTTTTAACTACTTTGGTGATTCTTCTTAATTTGTACTTTTATTGTTATGACTTGTTTTATTTTATTTTTAGTTTTTGTGAAGCACTTTTTGATTTTTATCTATAAAACGTGCTATATAAATAATTTTTACTTACTTACATGTACATAATCTCATATAGCATGTGTAATATTTACTATCCTATAATCAGATGAAGAAGAAGTCTGTGAAGCACTCAAGTTTCTCAGATGAGGTGGATAGCTGTGTCCCACTCTATAAGACCGTCATCGTCATCAGCAGCAAAGACCAGCTCAACATCACACTCTCAAAATGTGGACTGGCCATGCTGAGTAACCTGGGCACAGTAAGAAGAGGGGGGAAAATGGTGTTCATAATTTTTACATAAAGTACCAAAGGTTGTGTAGGAATATATAATCTTTGTGTGTTTTTTCCCAGGCATTTGCAGAGGCCGCTCAACAGACTGCTGAGTGTTTTCAAAAGGATGAAGCTCCATTTGTAGTGAAGAATCGGCTGGGCCTGCCAGTTTCTGTTCGTCACAGTGAGATGTTTTGTCCCATCAGTAAGCAGAGCTCCAACAACACAGTGGAACTACAGGACGGCGAAACTCTCGGGATGGACTATTCAACCACAACTGACTCTGACCAGTTCTCAGCCATGATCTCCTTAAGTGGAAAAGACTACTTCATAGAACCTAGTGAGTTGCATTTTACACTCACAGTTATACTGTACATAGACAGTCAGCTATCACTTGGCTCTTGTTGCTGTTCAACTGCAATTACTAATAACAAATTCTAGTTACTGCAGCTACAAAGCCCTAACAGTATGTTTTCTATTAATGCTACATTTAATTAATGAATAACTGCTCTGATCTCGGAACCAGATCTAATGCTTGTTCTAGAGCCACTAATCTGACTTTACAATATCTTGAAAGGACTTTAAATCAATGTTTTAACCCTTATGCCCTCCTCGTGAAATTTTGGGCCATTTTCGTCAACTTTTTTTTTTTCATTTGGTGATCATTTGGGCAGTGTAACAACTTGGAGTGGGATTTTTTTTTTTTTTTTTTTATGCAGAAAGTCTTCTATTTAGTCAAATTTTTAAAATCCAGTGTCATTTTCTCTCTAATGTCTTTTATACTCTGTGGAAGAATATTTTCACCCCTTTGTGGTCCTCTAGGCCAAAAGTGTGTGCAGGGACACACACTTTTGGCCTAGCCACAAACTGCTATAAAATCGTCATACAATAATATATATATTTTTTTTCATAAATCACTTAAACAACTCCCGTCCTGCTCAAAAATATCAAACTTTCTATTATTTTCAGGATTTTATCCCTTTAAATGCCAGTTTGATTATTTGAGGTACTGCTTCATTCATAGCAAAAAAACACAAAAACTTGATTATTTTCCATATAATAAATATTAGACGTATAGGTGTTTGGTGGTGATTAAACACTAGGATATGTCAAAGGATTAGCAACAAAATTTATTTAATCTCATTTGTATTTTTTATGTAATATCCGATACAACCTCTGATGGTTCTCGTGGCCAAAAGTGTCCCATTGACTTCCATTAAAACCACAGTTTTTAATTTACCAATTATTATAATTTAAAACAAATATTTTTTTGATGTCAACATTTCAGAGAGAGCCTGAATTTGTAAGCAGGCATTGATTATTTCAGGGCTAAAAAGGGCATTGTTTGATGAAAGTAAATTTTGTTGCTAATCTTTGACGTATCCAAGTGTCTAATCATCACCAAAGAATCATCCATCTAATATTTATTATATGGAAAATTATTAAGTTTGTGTTTTTTTGCTATGCATGAAGCAGTACCTCAGATATTCAAACTGGCATTTAAAGGGTTAAAATCCTCAAAAAAAATTGAAAGTTTGTTCCTGGACGGAAGTTGTTTAAGTGATTAATGAAAAAAAATCAGAAAAAAAATATAAATGTATGAAGATTTTATAGCAGTTTTTGTGCAGGGACACTTTTGGCCACGAGGACCACAAGAGGGTGCAAAGTTCAAGGAGGGTACAAGGGTTAAAAAAATTGCAGTATAGTACCTCCTTCCTTAGCTAGCTTGTCTCCAGCTTTCGCCATTGTCAAAGTTTAGGATATGATAAAGTCTCTACCCTATATATCATAAAGACTGTTGACATTTCCTCCTTTTTCAGCTCCTTTGGGCCACACCTCAGCCAGTGTGATCCCCCTGATCAAAGTGGGCAGGGGAATGTACAGTGTAATGCACAAAGACTCAGGAGTTACTCGTTTCCTGGTTTGTCAGATTGACTCTTTGAAGGGCAGCAAGTTCATCAAGATCCGCTCTCCTTTTCAGGTATATCACACATCATCTGTCATTTATTTATTAGCATTTTCTTCATTTTCATAATACTGTTTCTGGGAAACTGGTCAAGGTTGCACAAGCGATGATATTAACAGTGTCTCTTTACTGCTCACTTTCAAGAATTTTTTTTTTTTTTTAATGCCTAATGATAAGCACACTTAACCACAGTTTTTTATGTTTGTGGTTTTTGACTCTTTACAGATCATCAATCATTTCTCAATACCATTCAAAGTTTTTGAAGGATCTGATTATCTGGGTACAGCTCTTCCTACTGAGGAGTTCTGTGTACCTCTGGACTCATATAGGTAGGCAAAAACAAGCTTGCTCATTTCTACCCACATTACTAAACTCCATTTGTTTTTCTACTTCATTCCTAATTGCATAATCTCTTGCTGTCCAACACAAAGGCCCCCTCATTCACATCTACTATTTGCTGATATCCTCAGGTCTGAACTGAACCTTCAGCCATTAACGGGGGACAATGCCGATGATCAAAGCCAACAGTTTGAGTGCTCAGAGGGCTTCAGTTATGAGGATTTCAGCAACCAACTCCCTGAGAAGCACCTCCAGCAGACCTGCCGTCACCGCGGGGATCAGGGTGGTGTTATGACGGTCAACATGGTGCCATTAAGGGATACAGTGACATTCAAACACACTGGAGGTGTTGGGGAGAACTTTGATGTGCCCTTTGTGCTTCACCTGTGGCCCTCTGTCCTGTTACGCAACCTGCTGCCTTACCCCATTGCCTACAAACTAAAGGTAGGATGTGTTTAGGGGCATGGTAGATTGACAAGAACCAAACAAGTGGGTTACACCATAGATTGTATATAATTGATGGATGACATCATGTCACCCATTGGTTCATGGACTTTGACTTTAAAGATGCATTGCGTAACTTTTCGACCACAAAACTCTGCATTCCGAACTCATTTGAGGGCACAGTGACATCTGTTATGTGCATTTCTGGAGCTGTCCCAAGGCTGAGAAACTGCGATACACATCTTTTCATCCGGGACGCTGTGTGACGTTGCAGCCGAGTACCGCTTTATGCACCATGTCACATGCTAGTTTTCAACGTGCACTGGCTGATTCAGCAAAGAAATGCAAAAAGACATCAGAGGAAGAGAGGAAAAGAAAGAGAGAGAACAAGAAATAAGACAAGAATCTAGATAAAACTGTCTTTTACTGGCTGGAGAGAGCTCACAGTATAGGTAGGATGCAAAATGAATGCTGAATTAGCCGTTGTTAGGGGGTCATCACTGAAAAATTGCAAAAGTTCTGTAGTGTGTCTTTAAAGCCTGTAGTTCAGTATTTTTTTGCAGAGGTTGTAAAGGAGAACCGAAGAGCACTTTGCTCATCCATTGGGTAATTCACTTGTCATTTAAAACAACCCTGACCATGAGGCCTATAGTGCATCATTTTAAATGTTGATATACTTCATATTAATTATTTCTTTCTTTTTTTTAAAGACCTTTACAACAATGCATTGCTCCATTCAAAAATGTGAAATTAGTTATTTATAATTAATACCATTACTAAATCTAATTACAGAAACCTTTGCAAGTTGAATGATTGCAAAAGCTGTATGTAGGCAAAATCTTTACCAACAAATTGTGTTTCTTTCTTCTAATTATTAATATTAATGCGTCATTGCATAAGGATGTTCTTTTAAAGCACACCGTTATTACTGTGCAATCAAGTTCAGAGTTTGAATGACCGTAAGAAGTCATTTATATCTGATTCAAAATGAAGACATGCAAATTTATCTTGAGGGTCCTTGTAATGCAAAGGAGAATCATACAAAAACAAATAATCCAGACACTGTCCTTAAGCATTGTGTAAAACATATTGTTAACCATATTTTTTAACAAATTTATTTTATCTAAATGCTTTCTTTCTTTCAGGCTGATGAATGAAAAGAAATTGGATTTTCTAGATATATTGTTGTAATCATTGTTCCTTTCTACCCACTGGTGAATAGAACAGTGGAATTTCTGCCCCTGAGACTATTCTGAACCCAGGCCATTCTGCTCAACTCCACACTGCTGTCATCAACCAGTCAAGTCTTGATCTCCGCCTGTTGGACTACTTGGCTCAGGATTGGTCTTCTGAATACAGGTCTAACTTAAATCTCATTCTTTGACTTACTTGATTTTCCTTTTTGTTACCCCCCCCCCCCCTTTGTATGTATGTTGTACATACACTGGTACATGTGTGTTGGGTTGGTAGTGTATGTATGTATTCCAATTATGGGGTAAATACAACTCTTAAGTTGGTTGTGTTTAAAGTAGTAGTTTACTAGTCTGATCACCTCTTTGTTTATCAAATTTCTTTGCACACTGTGCAATCTCTAAAATACACATCAAAAGTTAAAATATTTTAACATGCTCAAGATCAAATCCAGAGGTTGAAAAGAAAATTGTAGGCAAAGTTTTGCATATCTGTGGGAGATATCTATTTGGTGGTAGGAATGAATGAACGTTCAGATGACTTGCATACAAATTCAAATGTATATGGAAACAAGGCATTAAAATGGTTAGAATACCAAAATGTTTTTATACACAGTACATGGTAACTTTAGTAGTGTTAAAATATTTCACTCTGTTTTCTGATATTTATTGGAATAAATAAATGACCTTGTCTTACAGCCTCCACAGTGACCAGGAAGAAATCACCTTCATTGTGTTCCAGTCTCTACGAGAGGATGATGAAGATGATGGAGAAGGGACAGAGAGGAAGAGGGCCGAGTTGGACATTGCTGTCCATGTTAAATATGATCCAGGACAGACTGAGATTGCTATCCATTCCCCATACTGGATGGTGAATAAGACGGGCAGGATGTTGCAGTACAAGGCTGACGATATCCACCGTAAACACCCATTCGAGTATGACATGCCTCTGCTCTTCTCCTTCAAGCCGCGATACTTTCTGAGAAACAATAAGGTAAAAGGAAAATTGTTTATCTGCTGAAATTATCCTTAATTAATTTTTGTTAAATAAGCAATTTCCAATTATCCAACTTTCTCAGTTACGGAGGAAAATATCAGACATTTTTTTTAGTTCAATCATCCAGGCAAGAAGTGTCTGAAGAACTACTGCTTTCCTAGTTCTGTTTTAAGCCTTCTTGAAGTTAAAATATCTAATGTTGTAGACATAGAAACTGACTGCGAATGTGTAGGGTGCATAATTAATAGCTTCTGTCCATCATTGGGTACTGATTTTATATGAGATTTTAATCCTTGTCTGCCTTCAGATCCGTCTTATGATCTCAGACAGTGAACTATCAGATGACTTCTCTCTGGACACAGTTGGTAGCCATGGAGATGTGACATGTAAAGGCAGATACAAAGATTATCTGGTGAGATTTTGGAACATATGCTGACCTTCAGACATCATATTTCTTCTAAAACAAAGATGTATTGTATGTAAATTAAAAAATCCTTTTGTTTGTAATTAAGGCAAGTTTTGTTATTAAGTACACAACACATCTGTTATGTGTTTGTTTGATGTCTGTCTGCTCTCAGGTTGGTGTGAAGATTGATGCGAGCAGTTTCAGTCTGACCCGCATCGTGACCTTTGTACCATTTTACATGCTGGTTAACAGAACCAAGCACCGTGTCTTCATATGTGAGGAGGGGCAAGAAAACTGGACTGAAGCTCAGCCAGAGCAGGTTGGACCCAAAAAAATTAAATATTACATTTGTCCTTCCTTACACAGCCATGTTTTTTTATTATATTTTATTTTATTTACCAGTGAAATATTATATTCATCTCAAACAAGACGTGCATGCAGGTTGAACCATTATTGACAAGTGAAGCTGTGTGGTGGTCAGACATTGTACAAGATAATGAAAATGCAGGATATTCACAGATTTAACTTTTAACTTGTACTGTAGATATGATTGTACAAAGTGGGTAATGATTACTTTTTATAATATTAATGCTACTAACACACAATGAAGAAACGAAAAACCTTTTAACGCATCAGTTACATCATCTTGATGAGGGGAGGACATCCTTGTTCTCTTGTGACAGGAAACAGGTTAGGTATTAGTGTGTTCTCACACACACTAACATTAGAGCAGTGTGTTTCCTGATGCTGGCTCTCTTTCACAAATGGCAGTTTTATCCATTTGATTTAATTTTTTTGCTTCATTTAGTCAGCGGTTCCATTCTGGCCTGAAAACGGCACCAAGCGGCTGAAGATCAAAGCAGAGGGTTGTTTAGCGCTTCCTCTGACTATTGACTTTACACAACCAGAGAACTGCCTTTTGTTGCATCTGGATAACTCTGTGAGTAGACACATACACAAGGTTAATGCATGTGTTGTCATTTTGATATAAGAATAACAAAGACATGATGTCAGTGTTTGTTCCTGCTGATTTTCACTGCATTTTAGAAAGCTTTTCTAAATGACCTCTTCCAAATGAATGTGTGTTTCTGTTGTTGCAGGTGGGTGGGATCATTGTAGATGTGAATCTGTCAGAGCACTCAGCCACAATCCGATTCTCTGAGTATCATGACGGGGCAGCCCCCTTCCTCCTCATCAACCATACTAAAGACCAGACTCTTCAGTTCTACCAGAGGTGAGTAAATAGAAGAGGGAAAACTAGAAAGAAATAGTTTGAAGCCTTAAAGTTTTAGATACATTGCATATTATGTATTTCTGCTAACAAGATCACACACACTGATGAGCACTTTGTGAGCAAAGTGGGGTCAAATGTTTCAGTTGTGGATACTTGGAAAGGATGGAGATTAAACTGCCGATCTTCCGATTGGTGGATGACTGCTTTACTTCCTGTCTTCTCACATTTGTTAGTGTCAGACTGAAGTCTTTAATAATAAAGTTATATTTCTTCCTCCACAGCATTCACATTTTCCTTGCATTTGTATGTGTTTGTTGAAGGACAGTGCTGCTTTCTTTTGCTGATTTGAATTGTTTAACAATGACTAAAAGTGTTTGTTTTTGGCTGACAATGAATTTTGTTTGTGTTGTGTGAGTCACGCAGCGCCCTGACGGCATCCTCGTGGGTGGCTGACGAGCTGCTTGACCTCTCCTTCTCAATGGAGGAGGACAGGTAGAAAAATATTAAAGGGAGAAACTGCTCTGACACACTCTGCACTCGGTATAAAGAATAGGAAATATTGAATGGTGCAGAAAGTAAGAGCAAAAATTGAGGAAAAAATATGGAAGAGCTTGTTAAATAGTTTGTTTCTGAAGGTCTCAAATGATCTGAATATGTTGAGGCAAAGCAGAGAAGTTGTGGTGACAGATTTCCTTTCAAGTGAAATGTCATGTGCTAGATCAACATTAATCTAGGCAAGGCAAGTTTATTTGTGTAGCACATTTCATGTACAGGACAATTCAAGGTGCTTTACATAAAAACATTAGACACATTACAGCGGGGTGCAGAAAGCATTAAGAAGAATTTAAAAACAAAATGAATTAACAAAAATAGACAATAAAATGAATAAAGAAAGAAAGGTCTACTGAAAAGAACCCAGGTAGATGTAACTACAACAGTACTGGGGAATTTGTGAGGATCCAATAATAACACTAGATAGACAAATTAAATGTAGCAAGAAAAAAGTGAATTATCATGAATCGGTTATGATCTAAATATTGTTTTAACACAAAATACAAAAAGTCAAGAGGCAGAAATAAAACATTCATGAAGCATGAAAGCATATTTAGTATAATCTTGAGTTACTTGTCACAGTGGCTTTGTAGTGACAACTTGTCTGAGTGCAGAGTTTGATCGGATGAAGAGTAGAAGTTGACACCAGTAGAAGAATAATGCTTCAGCTCTGATTCAGTTTTGTCAGTGTAATCTGCTCCTTTTCTCAAAGTGACATCAGCTCATTGTATCATTTTCACTGGAAATTTGACATTTCTTTCAATGAGTATGAAATGTTCACTCTGTTTCAGTGGCTAACTCAACTACATCCACTTTGTCACACACAAATTATTTCTTTATCAAAGACCTACAGTGCAATTTCTTTATCTGCAAGAATTTTGTTCTGATGGAAAATGTTAAATATTACAAGAGTGAAATAAAAGGAGCAGGTTAGACATCTAAAACCATTTACGCTGTTCCTGTTCAAGCATTGTCATGTTTACCTGTAGAAATGTTAGTTTGGACTGCTGCTGCTGATGGGACTCTGCTAAAGGACTTACAGTTTCTGCTTCTTCCAGTTGTTACAGTAACTAGTGCTCCCTTACTTTCTATCTTGATGCATAGATTGGGCTTTCCTGTTCCATTTTTATTGTTATTTCATTTTGCTATGTTTTAAACTTTAACTTTCCAAGAAAAACATTTGGGACCTTTTGGGTGCCTTGCCGGTATTACTGCTGTTACTCTCTGCTTTTTTAGTTTTTTTTAGATTGGATCGCTGGCATGTTTGACCTCTGGTGGATGGGCTCTGTTATATCATCCTGTGTTTTACTCTTCTATATTCTCTCTTTGTCCTGTCATTTCAAATCAGTGAAGGATTCTGCTTTACAGTTTGAACTGATTTTCCAAAATACACACTTCATGTGTCTGGGTGCATTTGGTTTGTGTGCAGTACTCAGAAGGAGGCAGAGCAGGAGGAGCTGGAGGCTGGGAAAGCTGTATACTACACATGGACAGCACCCACTGGGTCCCGAGAGCTTTGCTGGAAGTGTGGCAATTATACTGGGAAGCTGAAAAGTGAAGAGGTATTGTACCTGTATGTGCCTGAGGAATAAAGTCAATCATTTCTTAAAGTTGTAGTTGTTACCTTGCACAAACGTTTCATTCAGGACCATCTCAAAGTATAATTGCAAAGTATAATTGGGGGGGCTGTGTTGGTAGTTTATTGAATGAGAGAACAATGATTGAACTCATTTTCACTTATTTTAATGGTACAAAGAATCTCTGGCTGATAAAGTAATATAATAAAGTCCTATAAAGCGAGAATACATGATGAAAATTCTTTGAGGCTACTGGAGGATTATTGACATTTTAATTAAACGTTAAAGTAGGATTTTGTCCATTTTGTTGCACATTTACAACAAACCCTGTGGAAATCTTGCTGTTTTAATTCACCTGTTTTTTTTTATATATATATTTGCCCAGAGTATTAGTCTTTTAGGGCAGTGTTAGTGGTTAGATACAGGGTTAAACAACATTTCTAAGGTATAAACAGATATCTACAGTATGTGTTTTTGTCTACCCTTGCATCTGTAGGACCTGCGTAAGGACATGAACAATGAGGGGAATCTTTTTGTCGTTTCCTTTTATGAAGGTAAAGTTCAAGAATCTGTCCAGAGCTCTATATTTTATGATTCACATTTTCCAGTCTGTTCTCAGTTCTTTTGCTAATGGTGAATCAGTACAATTACCAGAACATGTAGATAATAAGGTGCCACATCAGTCACCTAACTTCATTCTAAGCTTGTGTTCATCCTTGATGAATTTGAAATAAATCCCTGAATTCTTTCCAGCTTTAAGAAACAGATTTAGATTTTTTTTATTGATCCATTTATTTTACATTTCTGAAAAAGTGAACATTTCTGAACAGTGTCTGTTTTTGATGCAAAGGTCTACAACGTGTTGTGGTGTTCACTGAGGATCAACAGATCTATAAAATGCTCTGTGAGAATGAGAAGGTGCAGCTGGCCGAACAAGAAATCATCCTGTCGCTACAGAACATGGGCGTATCCTTGGTCAACAACACCACCAGCCAAGAGGTTTCCTTTATTGGGATCACAAGGTGCTTCATCATTGTTTGTGTTTAGTTAATGGTAAAGTACTGTTGGAATTTGCAGGAAAGATGACATGACAGTAAACATCCTACCTCAGGGGTTATGTGTGCTATGAAATGGTCTTAAATATGTTTCTAATCATTCCGGGATTTGTTGGATGATGCTTATTTTGCACACTACAGCCATTGCGCAAGTGGAAATATTGTCCATTTAATCACTTTCTCTCAGCTCAGTATCTGAGTGAGGGATGCAGCAGCAGCTACTGCCTGCGCTATGACATAAATACACTAATTACATTACAGTACAGGTGTAATAAGAGAAGTAGAAGAATAATTTATACCAGAAGTGGCTGCTGTGTAAAAGTGTAAATCATGTAGTCTTGACATTATGAATTTAACACTCTATTTCTGTTCCTGTTCTTGTCTTAGCTCTGATGTGGTGTGGGAATTAAAGCCTAAGAAGAAGAATCGGTGGAAAACCCTGAGCGCTAAAGAAACTGAGATTCTGGAAAGCAAATTTCAGGAATACATAGAATCTGGACCCATAGACCATTTAATGGTCGACCTGGAGAACAACTTTCAGGTTGTATTCTAAATATTGTACAGAGTGTATACTCTTTATTAACCACTACACTATAGACAGTTAATGGTGACAATGTAGAGTAGTTTCAGTGCTAATTGTTTAACTTCATGATGTTTTAAACTGTCTCTCAGGTGTCCTTTACACCCAATGGTACGGATATGCGAATGTTTCAGCCGTGTGATGCTCCTCTCAGGAGGCACTTTCTGCCTGGAGTGAAGGTGGAGTACAGCGTCTCACCACGACAGAGAGCTTATCGTGTCCAGATCCACCGCATACAGGTGAAAAGTAGTACAGTTTGAAGTATGGCTGTCAAGATTGTCAAATTCTAACTGTTCAGTGATCATGTCCGAAAGAATACACAGCAACAATGTTACTGCACAATGTACAGGGAAATAAAAACTGTCAGACTAAGTTGCATTTTTATGGCAATTAGATTAATTCAAACAGGAGGTTGAGAGTTTATGAACAAAAATGTAAAAATGTTGTCCTCAGTATTGAGTTGTATCACAACAGCCTTGCTTGATAATATAAACAAACACATTGTATGACAGTCATATAAAACATATTGTTATGGTTCTTTGTTTATTCTTTGCTTTCAGTATGTCTTAGTTTTTTTTTTTTTTTCTTTTTAAAGGTTTGCACCAAAAGCTTTCTGTCCCACAGAAGATGGTGCTTCTTAATACCTAACCGACTTTGTTAGCAGTCCAGGCTTTTTTTCAGTGTTTTTTTTTACAAACTCCCTGTGAAACTAATTTGGATTATGCAAGTTTAGTTTGGCACCACTCAAAAGGAGCAGCTGTCGTATCCCGCTGCTCTTTAAGACCCATCAGCTGAGCTGACCAATGAGAGTAGACCAGGCCTTTTGAGAGAGGTGCATGTTAAGAAAAGTTTGTGATGAAATGGGCCAAAACGAAGTATTTCAAGTGACACAAGTGGCAGCAGAAATGTACCATGTGAGGGAAAACTTAAGTGTTTTTGGTGCATTAAAACATGTAAATCTATTCTAGAGCCATGGTAGAAATTAAAATGTGATATGGGCCCCTCCAAGCCTTATCTGAAATCCAACTTGCCTTCCAGTGCTACAAACACTTCCAGTGCTCTGCCAAAGAGGCCTTTTTCGTTATACTTTGGGTCCAAGCTTCTTGTTATCAATACACTAGTTTTACATTTAAATACTTTCTTCTTGCAGATCCAGAATCAGCTGCCAGGAGCCATCTTCCCTTATGTGTTTTACCCTGTAAAACTGCCAAAGTCAATCGCTATGGACTCAGGTTTGTTAATCTACCATCTGTAAAGTCTCTTATTTGCAATAATATACTCTATATGTTCTGTTTTTCTTTTCCTTTTATCATTATTGGTCCGTAAGATTATTTTATTTTCATTTTTTCTTCCAGAACCCAAACCTCTTACTGATATCAGCATTATTACCAGAGCAGCAGGACACTCTGATATCTCTCGCATCAAGTAATTCTTATGCCACTTCATCTTCATAATGAACTTTTCCTTGTAATGTTGATTATTTCCTATTTCTTTAAGGCAAGATAACACAGATTCTGAATGACAAATGTATTCTGTTAGATGAATCAGTTTCCTCAAACAGACCCATTTGTCTTAAGGATTCTTGAATCTACCTTGTTGATTTTAGCCACAAATGCAGACATCTGTATGTTTTCTCAATTTTGTTCCAAAGTGATGCTTAGATTGTCTGCTCACCTCAGGTATTTCAAGGTGTTGATTCAAGAGATGAATCTGAAACTTGATCTTGGCTTCCTGTATGCCATCCTGGACCTGTTCTCCCCTGAGAATGCCAGCATCAGTACTTCAGTACAGGAGGTCAGATATGCATATTCACACAGGGTTACAGAAACCATTTACAAAAAATCTGCACTACATGAATATTATATCTATAAAATCAACAAGTATTGTGTATATACTTATATGTCCCTTCGCTTATTTGCCTTTTTCTTTTAGGTGGAACTGTTTGAGAAGGACATAGAGTACATAAAGACAGAACTAAACCATGTCTCTACAGCTGATACGTCTCCCATCAGCCTCTATGAGTACTTCCACATTTCCCCCATCAAGGTTTGTAAAAGCCGCTAATGTCTTAACTGATCTCAACATTGACTCCTTCATCAACAATAAGTAGTGTAATAAAAAATGTAATACTTCATACATTTTCTGGTAAAGGGTAATACAACATAATAAAACCTCATAAAGTTGCAAAACATGGGTCAATTAAATTATAAAAATGAGGGAGGGAAAAGAAAAAACTTTTTTTTAAAAATGTTTTTGTGTTTGCAGCTGCACCTGAGTTTCTCTCTGAGCACAGGGGGAGAAGATGGTCTGAAAGAAAAGAGGGATACAGAACTCATTCCTCTGCAGTCCCTCAACCTGCTGCTGAAGAGCATCGGAGCAACTCTCACTGATGTGCAGGACGTCGTCTTCAAGTATGAATACAAAGGAAGACCAGAACACACATGCATAGGTCACATATGAAAGCATTTCTCGATGTTTGTGTGCTCTGTTAGTAGAAGAGTCGATGCTTCTTGACCCCTTTTGTTTTGTGTTTGTTTTTTCTTCTCCAGATTGGCCTTCTTTGAGTTGACTTTCCAGTTTTGTACCACTCAGCAGCTACAGTGGGAGGTCATCAGACATTATTCTAAGCAGGTAATGCCTAGCTGTATTTACAAGTGGTGGGAGAAAAAAATCGATTCACGTAAATATCGCAATTTTTTTGTTTCAAGATTTTTAAATACATTTTTTTTTGTTTTAAAAAAACAAATTTTGAAAAAAAGTTTTCCAAAAACTTTTTTCAAATTTTTTTCTCCTTTTTTTTCAATTTTTTTTCTCCTTTTTTTTCAATTTTTTTTCAAATTTTTTTTTTTTACTTGTCTTGTTGGGCATTTTAGCAAGCAGAATGATAGTCTGTCTACTGTGTTGTGTTTTCTTAATTTAAATTAAAAAAAAAAAAGAATTTTAAAACTTTTTATTTTTATTTTTTAACTTGTCTTGTCGGTCATTATAGCAGCAGAATGATGGTCTGGCTACTGTGTTGTTTTCTCCTAATTTAAATGCTTCATTTTCAGCTGGTTCAAATATATTCCGGCTGAATAAATCTTAAAAACTGACTCACATGTGATGTGCAGTTTTTTGGGGATATATGGTGCCTGATAAAAAAAATTTTCACATGGTCTGGGGTTAAAAAAGCAAACCAAAAATCGGCAATATCAAAAAAATCGGAAGAATTGCATTTGAAATTGAATCGGCAGCCAAAAAATTGTAAAAGAATCGAATCGGGAGGAAAGCATATCGTCCCAGCCCTAGTATTTACATAAATGTTCTTTTAAAAGGACATCATGTGTCAGCTTAAAAATGGTATATGGTAAGAGCAAAATTAGAGTGTTATTTATTTTGTAATGCACTTGGGGACTTGAGTTGTTTCTCTTTAAACCAGTTAATTGAAAAAGGAGTACACAAAATTAACAGGTGTGACAAGTAATGGTAACGAGCGCAGTGCTCAAGCAGATGAGGGATTATGTTCAAAATGCAGGTGGCTGCATATGTGCGAGGTTAAATGGCAGGTATACTCTCAGCCTTAGTTGTGTGCATTTTTTCATGTGATTTCTGTTTCCTCCTATGCATGAATATGAAAGAAGGCATGACTCACAGGCAACACTCTAGTTTCTGTTTCTCTGTACTGTATTTCAGGCTATAAAACAGATGTATGTGCTTGTCCTGGGCTTGGATGTGCTTGGAAACCCCTTTGGGCTAATCAGAGGATTGTCAGAGGGTGTTGAGGCATTCTTCTATGAACCCTATCAGGTAGGAATATAATACATGAAATTGAGTTTTTCTCTGAAGACGACTGGAATGCATTTGACATAGTAGAGGACCCACTTTTAAGCACGCTGTTTCACTGTAATTACTAGATAGAACTGAAATATCTGTACAGTCAAAGATTAAAGTCAAATTGTCTTCTGTAAAAAGAAGAAAAAAGGAAAAGAAAAAAATCCTTGTTGACCAGTAATGGATCATAAATAAGGAAGCAAAACAATGAAATTACTTATCGCTCATATTTGAGGTGAACTTTACATATTATATATTTTTAGTGTTTATCGGGGCTTCAGTGATTGTAAGTAGTAAAAGCCAAATATTTCAAATGTTTAATCTGGAGTAAAAGTAGCATTATTACATTTAAAGATTAATGTTCAGAGTTTGGCCTTCCATCATCAGCTCAAATAGTCTCTCAACATAATCTTCATGTTGAACTGTTCTCTTGGTTTTTCATCAGGGAGCCATTCAGGGTCCTGAGGAGTTTGTTGAAGGAATGGCTCTCGGTGTGAAGGCTCTGGTTGGAGGAGCTGTGGGTAAGCATGAAACAGTAAAATGTTGTGTTTGGGGAATATTCTGCTATGAATAATGAAAAATGTTCATAAAGTTTAAACTTCCCTTGTATTTTCATTTGTATGTGCATGACTCTGACTTTATCTGCTGTCCGTAATGTTAGATAATTGATATGTTCATGTTTATATCTACTGTACTGTAGTTGTTTTACAACAGAATTAGACTTGTGAAAATTAAAGATACATTTCTTTAATCTCTTGCATGTTATCATTCATTGACCTCAAACAGCGGACTGTTGACATAACCCTGATTGCTTTCTTTTGCTGGCTCATCTAATTTTTTAACCATCGAGTCAGATATATGAGAGCAAATGTACCGGTGATTTGGTTTAAGTGAATACTTTTGTAAGTTTATGGCAACTGTTGTGTTTTTTTTTCATTTAATCTATTAACTTCATTTTTGTTGAACAGGGGGTATAGCAGGTGCAGCCTCAAGGATCACAGGTGCCATGGCAAAGGGTGTGGCTGCAATAACCATGGATGAGGAATATCAGCAGAAGAGACGAGAAACTATGAACAGACAACCTAGTGGTTTTAAAGAGGGGTTGACCAGGGGTGGAAAAGGACTGGTTTCTGTACGTAAACCATTTAATGATTGCACTATTTTTGTTTGTTGTGACATCTTTTTTTGTTCATCAGTAGAAATAATACATTTTGATACAGGCTGTTGAATAGTTGAAACTAGAATAATGCTGTAAACTGGCATGAAAGAGAATGCACCACTGGGAAATATGGTGTAATAATTAAATCGTTTGGTAATAGTTGTTGTTTGTGTGCTTAAGGGATTTGTCAGCGGAATCACAGGGATTGTTACCAAACCTATTAAAGGTACGTCAAGACTGACCCTCTATGGAAATTTATAGGTGCCAAATAAAATAAGAAGGGAGCTGTTTCTTCATTTATTAGGTTTTTTGTCAAATTCACAGGACATTGAAGCAGTTATGGGAATGTTAAAATAGGTTTTCATAAATGCAATTGTGTTTATTTATGTAGGAGCCCAGAAAGAGGGTGCAGCAGGCTTCTTTAAAGGCGTTGGCAAAGGTTTGGTTGGTGCAGTAGCTCGACCTACCGGAGGCATTATTGACATGGCCAGCAGTACCTTCCAAGGGATCAAGAGGTTGGTTGGTTATTGTTTTTTTCTGTGTGTGTGAGATCATGTGCTTACCACACCAATGTGTGTAGAGTATGCAGATAAACCTATTTTTTTTGTGTAGATTTGCTGACTTTAGATTTGCTGTCTGGGTCATGGTGAATCGGTGAAATGTCAAGCTTTTTATTACAGCTGATAGTTGGGATGTGGCATCGAGGTGTGTATGCATTCAGAAGGAATCTGTCTCTCACAATCTGTTCCGCTGTCACTTTTGTCTTGATTTTAGGGCTGCAGAGACATCACAAGATGTTGAACCTCTACGTCCTCCTCGCTTCATACATGAAGATGGTGTCATACGCCCGTATAAGGAAAGGGAGGGCATCGGGAGTCAGATGCTTCAGGTAAGAAAGAAATCTGTGCAACGTGATTAATTTATTTCTCTCCATTTCTCCTGTTTGATTTAATACTTATAAAACTGGCTGTTTGTTTATTTACTGACTGCAGCACAGCTACTGTACACTTCAGCCTCTCTATTTTAGCTTCCCACTGCACTGTAATTAGTTTGTTGCCAATTGATGCATCATGTGGCAAGTGCCATTCTCAGGGTTTTTGTCAACATAATTTTATGTAAAGGTTTGGACACCCCTATGAAAATAACACATATTTTGTTGACTTTTATATGAAAATAAGTAAATGGCACACCTGCAGTAAACAGAGGTTGGAAATGTGTACCCTCCTTCCTTTCACTTTAATCATACCAGCCCTATTGACTCAATTATTCAGTGAAGTTTCCAAATTTGAGTATCCTTTAGTAACAATGAAAAACCTCCAGAAATGATGTGATGATAATCATATTTGATGCCTACAAACCACAGGAATGCTATACAAACTATATCCAGGGATTCAGAAGTTACAAATTGCACTGTATGAAATGTTAGTAAGAAATGCTAAAACCTATAAACTGCATGTTTACTAAGCAGAAAGGCAAATCAAAACTGTCTATATGACTGCAAATGTGGCAGTGCAGTGATAGTAAACTGTACAATATGCCCAGATTCAGTCAAGAGAATCTAACTGACCTAGGTCTACATTACCTACATCTGGATCAGTAGTAGGATCTCAGAGCTTGTAATCATCAGCAAGGAATGTTCCTAAATCTCCTAAATCTTTACAGTTCCTAAATCAACCATTCAAAAAACAAAGTTTTTAATTTACATCTTTTGTTTCAGAAATGATCTCAATGTATGAATTGCTCAAACTTTTGCATAAAGCTATAGCAGCTGTTTAGTAACCCAATGCTGATAAGCTAATTAACATGAGGACATTTCTAGAATATTTTTTTCTGTGTAGCATAGAAGAGTTTTCAGTTCTGAATCCCTGAAGTTTGATTTCTGTGGCATCATCTAGCAGTCGAGCTGGGTGGAGTGGCTTGACGTTTCTGCTTATGAGTCTCAGGTCAGAGCTGCAGTAGCTGGCAAATATTAAAAACCCTTTGTAGGACTTTTCCCCAAATTTACAGACTGGTGACAAATTAAAATGTTTCACGGTGGTCTCGGGTCACAATTCACTTTTGTAAAGTTTTTTGCATATCTGAATCTCTAAATGCTGCATCTGGTTTTCTGTAAGGGTTACCAAACATAACTCACATCCTCTTTCTTATAAGCCCTTCATTTCCTGCATAGAAACATTCTCATGTTCTGTTTGTTTCTTCATTTTCCTCAAACTGTTCCTTTAATTTGTCACCCCTCTGTTCACCAGCTTTAGAGGTGGTAGGTTAGGTTTACATGTATGTTGTGTTGCAGATGAACCCTTTCTGCTTAATTAGAAGTAGTATAATCAGAGTAAAACAATTCTACAACTGTAAATCACAGTGGAGGCTTATGTTGCCTATGTTTTAAAGCTGGGTTTAAAGTTTTCAGTTTAAAGTGTGATTTGTTACTGAATTAAATGTACTTTGTCAGACAGTAAACAAAAACTATGAAGAAAACTGAGCATTTACAGAGGAGCTGGTCTTTGACTGAGGAGAGAAGAAGCCATGCTTTCCCCTTGTTGCAGATAGTTTAGAGCATGGTAACCAAGTCTCCCAACTTTTCAGGGCCACCAGTTCTCCTCGTATAACACAAGTGAAATTATTGCACTAAAATGTTGAGCTTCATCCAGTCAACGGGCATTTAAGTTCTTACACATCATTAGAGTGGCTACGTGAGCTAATAAGACGTTGGTATTCTGTTAAATTCAGCTGACAAGTCGGATGGATTATATTTAATTAATGCTTTGGAATTTCATGGGATACCTGAAAAGTTTTATAAGTAAAAGTGGATTTAGATATTAGAGTAGGTAGTAGACAAAGATAACATTAACTCGACACAGACAACTAAAACTCAGTTTTCTTTACAAATCTGAGCTGCAGTCTCATTAGAAACAAACTCTCTGCTCTGACTCTCACTCTTCTCTCTTGTCAAATCCACAGAGACGATTGGCTTACAGGGAATGGAGTAGAACTGACTCAGAGGATGATGAGTAAAGCAGCTAGAAACTACTGTAGAATTGATGTAGTGTTAGTGCTGTTTGTAGTCTGTGCTGTTTTTCAGCCTATTGAAGGAGTTAATTAAACCAAAGAGAATCCTATGAGGAAGCAAAAATGTGTTTTATATATTTACTTTACTTTATGAGTGTAGTATTTTTCCATTTTGAGTCACTTTTAGCTCCCTCACCTCTACTTTGATCCCCATTCTCTCTTTTTTTTTTTCATAGTTTTTCTTGTCATTACTACTTCTTCATTTAAGAATTATCTTTACATTGTTTGTGATCATTTTCTTTCATTTTGAGTGTTTGTTTCATTAACTTCAACTGGTAGCTGCCATTTTGTTCTTAATAAACTATATTTTAAACATCTACCTGCTATTGTGTGTTTCATCCCATATTTCCTCACGGCCTCCTCTCATTTCATCTCATTTAATTTTTGTGCACTCATTCATGGATTTATTATTCAGTTTTGTAGTCATTTGAAAATGTTTTGTTTTTCATGTTTGGGGTCTTTTTCTTACAGAATATGATCTTTTTTTATGTCTGGATATATTTTTTAACTTTTGTATCATCTTCTTTCAGAAAATTGAGAACGGGCGTTTTGCCAGATATAAATACTTTGCTCATGCCAAGGTCAATGACTCTGACTTCTTCATGATCACAAAGAGGTGAGTGACTGAAACATCTGATAGTTAGAAATGAACCATTTAGCTCCTTTCTGATAGTCAGGATAACTTTTTTTTTGTTGAGAAACCATCATAAATGTGTCAGTCAGTCAAAGATCCAGTTTTTCATCTTACAGTGATCTATGCGCAAATGTGCTTTATGATAGTTATTAATAGTTAAACGTGTAATCATGTAAAAATAATTTCTTTTATCACTGTAAACTAAGTAACTGCTACACAGAGATTGTGCATGTCATGCTAATTTCACTCTATGTAGCACCACCATGTTACTAAAAGTAACTCCAGTGGCTAATTTCATAGCCACGGAAGGGTTGAAAAAGAAACTTGTGTTTGAGTATTTTGTTGATTGCAATCAGCAGTTTAGTAAGTAGATGCAACTAAAACCTACACTCAGCACCTTATTGAGGTGCAAAGATCGTTGCACTGTGCATTTTCTATTCATGTTCATCTTCAAAGGTGTTTAAAATACACCAGCTGTAGTAGTGAAGGTGATGATGTAAAACGTATGTACAGTATTTGTCTGCCCTGAAAGGTGCTGTTTTACTTAAACATAGCAGAAAATGATCTTTTGAATGTGTCTCATTTTCACAGATCACGCAGAGTTGCTCAGTTAAATCAGTGTTTGAACTCTCTTATATTTGCAGTGCAACAACTCCAGTTTCCAGTACCTGCTGGCTCCAAAATCTCTCATCCTGTCTTGTTATTCCTGAGTTTGTGTCAGCCTTAGATTGTACCTCCCTTTACATAAGGACTCTTTCCACATGGCAATCATTTCTTTTACTAACTTATTTTTCCACCATCTATTTTCCAGGGGAATCTTTTTTGTGACTAAAGGCACATTTGGCCAGCTGACCTGTGAGTGGCAGTATCTCTTTGAAGAATTCACAAAGGATCCACTGATTGTAGAGGACCGCCGACTTCGCATTGAGGCCAAGGTACGAAAGCTATTATCGGTGTTACAGAAAAGTGATAAATGGCTTGGATAATTATCTTTTAAAATATCTTTGAAACTTGTCTCATGTACTGCAGGAGAGAGTGAAGTCAGTCTTCCACGCCAAAGAGTTTGGGAAGATCATCAACTTCAGAAATCCTGAAATAGCCAAGGTAAGTGGACTAGATCAGTTATGTCCAACATGTAGTCACAATAAATGATTGTTGTAAAACTAACTACCTCTAACTTTTATTTTTAGTGGGTTCTTGCCAAATTGGAAGATGCCAGAGAGAGTTTACCCAAATACTGAAGAGCAAGATGTACTTTACACACACAAATGTTATTAGTGTGTGTGTGTCAGTGCCTTTAGTCTTTACTGCATGTTCATTTTGTTTCCTTATATGTGTGAGCAGTGCAAAAACTATGCTGTATGTCGACTGTTAGTGTGTGTTTGGTATGAAAGATGTAGTGTGTGCACATTATGAGAATTGCTACAAATGAGTTGCTCAATTGCAGTATATGAGTTGATCACAGATGCGGAGAATGCTTTGAACCAAACTATCTCACCCTCTTTGCTCTGATTGCACTTATCTTTTTTGCACAATTATATTAATTGTTTTATTGATTTGTTTAATAAAAGAATAACATTGTCTTAAGTTTACAAAAAAACTGTTTGTAATATCTGCTTAAATCCAAAATGCTGGTTTAAATTGAAGTATTTCAGTACTTAGGTCGCCATAATGAAGCATGAAAGGTTCACTCACTAATTTTGATCCATTTCATTGCCATCAATTATTTTTCATGTTTATGGGCTAAAAATGTCACTACAAAAGCTGGAAAATCTCCTGAACAACGAGGTCAAATTAACCACAACTTTGGTAGCACATTTAATGTTGGACACTGTTAATTTTATTGGATTATATAAAAGGGAAACAAATTTCTGTCAGTATGAGCTTCACTTTATTATTCTCATTATTTTAGGTGACTTATTTTTCTTTTACTTTTTTAAAAAAAATACGTATCTGCAAAATAGACTGTTCAGTGTGTGATTTAGAGATGCATGCTATTTTTATACTGTACTTGTGGATCAATCTGCTGTACATTCAGATAGTATAATATTCTCCCTGTATATACCCATCCTGGTATCAGTGAGTATGATGCAGATTGTAATTTGTAATTTTTATGTTTTTATACCACAAATATTCAATGCAAAACATGTTGATGAATAATAGAGAGAAAAATGTATTTAAAGAAAGGAATGCTAATTATTGTCAGCTAATGTTTACTTACATATATGTCGAAGGTTTGCTTTTGGTTAGGGGCATGTTAAAGTTTAATATAATTAAATTTTTTTGTTGTCATTAATTTTTCATTTTCAGGACACGCAAAATATTTACTGCAGTGATTTTTTTCTTTCATGCTGTGATCAGAAAATAAAATATCTGCTTCAAGTTTCTTCTATGTCTTTATTTATCACCTGTACAAAAGATTTCAAGCACAACTACTGCTGAACTTTTCACAACATACAGTTCATGTTTTATTCATTACAATTTTCGTTTCTTTTTTAATTAAGTGTTGGGTTCTAATTCTCCAAGCACAACTCAAATGATTGTACAAACTCCATTTCCAGAAAAGTTTTATAAAATGCAGTAAAAATTAGAATAGATAGTTTTTGGTATTTTCACTGATCTTTTGCGTTGTATTTGGAAAATATAAATAAAACTAGAATTTAATTTCCACAACACAGTCAAAAAAATATTGAGATGTGGCGCAAAAAAAGAGGATGGAAGTTCGCCGAATAAACAACACAGTTCTGCACCAGCCGAGGGTGTCAGGGTTGGGTATAAATGGAGCAATACACAAAAAGGTTTAGTCTTTGCAAGCAACGATGGCTCATGTTGTATCAAACTTTAAGAGAATCAGCAACCAGTTTAAAAAAAAAAAAAATACAGTGCAAAGGAATGAAAAACTTCAGGGGGTGTGGGGAAATTTCAGTGTGTAAAGGTCAAGGACGGAAAACACTGTTGGATGTATGCGACCTTTGAGCCCTCAGTTCTGCCCTGCATGAGAAACCATGTTGAAATAAAGCAATGTGGGCTTAGGAGTACCTTGGAAAACTTTTTTTTTTTTTTTACTTTATACAGTCAATTGCAACATTCAGAAATGCTACCTGAAATGTTATTATACGAAGAGGGAGTCACAAATAAACTGTACAGACATGCCTCTGAGTTCTCTGGCCACAAGTTCATCTCAGGTGGGCATTGAGACAGTGAAGATCTCTTCTCTGGTCAGTTTGTTCCATGTTTCAGCTGCTTTTGGAGGAAAAAAGGACATCTTGTTCTGTCTGCCACAGATGAGAGGCGATCCACCTCCTTATTTGCATGGAGGTGCATCAGTGTCCATGGCATGAACTTGCATAATGTGTGAAGCTTGCATTGATGCAGAGGTGTATGTTGGAATTTTGGGGAGAAATATGTAATCGTCAAGGTGACGTCTTTCCTTGGGAGGTCCGTGGTTATCAGATCTCATTATGAACAACTTAAAACAATGCAGATTCAAAGACGCAGAGTG
Source organism: Atherinosoma microstoma (assembly GCA_037177055.1). Lineage (NCBI taxonomy): Eukaryota > Metazoa > Chordata > Actinopteri > Atheriniformes > Atherinidae > Atherinosoma > Atherinosoma microstoma. Next base: position 14,157,962 of record JBBBVU010000012.1, on the reverse strand, counting down.
TATGTACTTGATGGGCCTGCCTGCAGTCTAGATCTGCTGAGGAAGACCACAAGATGAAGGTATTATGTCTACCAAGAATGGAAATAGATTCCTCTAGCAAAACTTCAATTATCATTTATCTAGTTTCCCAAACAATTAAAAAGTACGATTAAGAAGAAGGGTAATGTGACACAATGATAGACATGCCTTTGTTCCAGTTTTTTATTTTGTGAGTGTGTTGTTGCAATCATCAAATTCTAGATTTGTTGGTCAATAAATACACTGAAAAATAATTTTCTTTGCAAAATGCAGATTTGAATTTTATGTTGCAATTTATGTTACCGGCACAACCCACCAGGAGGAAACCCCAGGGAAGACTCAGGACATGCTGGAGGGATTATGTCTTACGACTGCCCTGGGAACGCCTTGGGATACCCGCAGTTGAGCTGGAAGAAGTGGCCGTTAGAGGAAAGTCTGGGCTTCCCTTCTTAGGCAGCTGTCCCCGCAACCCAACACCGGATTAGTGGAGGAGAATGGATGGATGTTGCATTTTAGAAAAACTTCCCAACTTTTCTGGAAATGCAGTTTGTATATCACAACAAGATAAACTCTGTGATGATGCTGAGTAAGTAGGCATTGGCAGGTGGCTCGGTATTTTGAAAAATAAAACTTAAGGAACTCTAAACAAATGCTAAATAAGAACACATTTAATATAAGTTAAAGCACTCAGACTTGTGTGTATTTTCCAAGTAATTCACCCTGTGCATCAGGTTTTAAGTTCCTTCCCACTAATTTTCACATTTGTCGTACTACAGTAAAGCATCATTTACAGGGTATCTGTATGCAATGGATAAGACTACATCTATACAAAGTTACATTGTAAACACGGTAACCTACACAATCTGTTCAGCCACTTCCGATCTCACTGATTTAAAATTAAAACATTGAATCTGAAAAGCTTTTCAGTTTTTCTCATGTATTGCTAAAAAATTACGTGACCTTTATTTCTTACTTTTTAAATCCCTTCTATTTTACACCAGGTTGAAGTCCTTAAGGTTGGCTGTGAGGATGGTGTCTTTGACGGCCACAAAGACAAAGCGGATGTTTTCTGTGTCTGTGGCGCAGGTGAAGTGAGCATACAGCTTCTTGTCCTTGTTTGGGTTTTGATCTTGGTACATTTTGAGGATGAATTCTTGAGCTGCTCCTTGATCCTTTTGGGGTCCTGAAATACAATAAATTTTTTTCATTCAATAATGTTTTTCATTGACTTATACATATACATTATTTGTACTATTTTGATAAAGAGATTTGTGCTTCATGTTATTTGTTATGCTACTTATTTCTTATGTCTTTAACTGCATTTTGTACTGCACTGTGGTCCTCTGTGGTTTTTAAAGTGCAAACAAAGTTGGATTAGAATGGATTTACAAATATGGTAAAGGTTCAAACTTGATTACCCTGCGAGAGGTATTGGAGGTTTACTTTTACTTTTCTTATTTAGATCCAATTGAGCAAGCAGAAATTCCCATTGTGGAATACTGAGTTAAGAAACAGTCAAAGCTGCCTAAGCAATCTTAAAACTAATATTTCTTGCACCATAAATGGTCGTTACTAGGGATGCACCAATACCAATACCTGCCACTTGTATCGCTCCAATAGTATGTGTATGTACTCTTAATCAGTATTCATAAAAGTGTTCCAATACTACAGAACCTGATACCAATGTAAAAAAAAACAAGGGCTGTAAAAATGAAATGCAAATTATTGCAAAGAGATCAATCTGTGAAATTATCGTGTAATTCTTTAACGTATAAACAATGAAGGTATTACTCGTGCCATATCAAAAATCCGAATTTGACATCTCAGTGAGAAAAGCTAATTTTGGGCATGCAGGTGCCTTGTCACAGCAGTGAACCGAATCCACCAAAAACCCCTTTATCCTCTTTATTTATAAAGATTCTGTCCGTTTTCAAGCCTTTACATTTAGAGGATGGCCTCAGGATGACCCATTTGATATATTCCACAATTAACCACTCAGTTGTCACACCTGACATCCTGGTCCACACTACTTACTAGTGAACTGTAATGGGATTTATCTCTACTCGTAATGGTACTCGTTATGAGCAAGTACTCAAATGTAAGTACTTGCACTCAGAAAATATCACATATGAACTAAAAAGACCAGTATTCACACAAACTAACCTGTGAATTCAGGAAAGTAGGTGGCTATGTGAGAGTACAAGATCTTCTCCTTGAGGATGTCGGTTTTGTTGAGGAAAAGAATGACAGAGGACTTCTCGAACCAGGGGTAGGTGATGATGGTTTTGAACAGGGCTTTGCTCTCCTCCATTCGATTCTAAGATAGATTTGCAGCACAGTGCTGTTTAACACATATTACAAGGGTCCCAACTGACAAACTGACTGGAAAATTATTGTCCTCACCTCATTGTCACACTCAGCCAGGACCTGGTCATATTCGCTGAGTGCCACCAGAAAGATGATGGAGGTGACGTTCTCAAAGCAGTGGATCCACTTCCTTCTCTCTGACCTCTGACCTCCCACATCCACCATCCTGTCATTAAAGCAGCCACAACAGAGAGGATACTGTGAGGTCTGTGGCTGATGAAACAAAACCATAACAGTGTTATATGTGGCATCTCACCTGAAAATGACGTTCTCCATGTCAAAGGGGTACTCGATGATACCCGTGGTTGGCACTCTGACTCTGAGGATGTCCTGAAGGTCGGGTAAATAGGAAGGCTCTGCAATCCGATCCAGTTCAGTGAGATAGCTGAAAATATGTATACATTTATGTTTTTCTTTTGTTCTTTAGTCCAAAGTTTTAAAGAAAATTAATAGGTTGTCTTAAGTCTTGGCCAGATGACAACACTTTAAACACATTTTCTTTAAACACAACCCACTGACTGTAGATGTTATCTTTAATACAATGGGGGAAAAAACACTTTCAGACATGTTTTTAGAACAGCTAGATATATAACTTTACAACAGTGGGTCTTTCATACACAGGTATAAAAATGATCTGCTCCATATTTGAATATCAAAGAACATTTGTGTGCAGCCAGACTTTCATGGGAAGAGTGAATGATAAGGAAAAAGTGTCACTATTATAAATGGGTACAAATATACATGATTTTACTTTAGTGAGGATTCTTTTTTGCAAAAATCTAAAAATAAAAGAACACAAGCTTAAAGTTTTTTCAATTCCACAATATCTGTGACAACTATGTGACAGATCCAGAGATGGCCTGTATGTATGTTATTGTGCAATATGAAAGTTGTATGCTGTGTTCTCACTATTTAGTGGAGTCAGACAACTGGTACTCTCTGCGCCGGTCATAGCACTCCTGTACCCCCGCATCTTTCCATAAATTCCTGATGGCCACCGCAAGGTTTTGATCAAATTCCTCTACCTTGTCCACTTCCACTTCCAGGACTGAGTCTGCATGACCCTGTACACACAGACAGACAGACAATCACAAAACAGCAGTTCATCACCTGAACCACCATCATTAAAAACAGACAGGAGGGAAAAAGTCTCCTCCATCTGAAACAAATTATATTTACATTTCTCTTTATCCAAATTCTAAAAGAAATCTTTTGACTACAAAATTATGTAACAGCAAAGCGACTACTGGAGCAAACCCAGTTGGACTTTGTACCTGGTTCTGGGCATCAGAGAAAGATATACTGAGTGCCCCCATTGCTCGGATCATGGTCTGCATTGATGTGTAGATGTTCTGGTAGACAAGCTTAGCGTAGCTCCTCTTGTCCTCATCTGTGTATCCTCCTCCATGAATGATCCTCATTTGTTTGATAAAGGTGCTCTTGCCACTCTCACCAGTTCCTGTGAGGCACACAAAGGGTTACACGAAACAATGACTTTTTATGTGTGCAAGAGGAGAAACTTGTCCTGGACATGTGACGGCACGGGGGTGGAGGGAACACGGGTATCAGGAATCTTATTGATGTGACTGCCTATAAAACAGAATTACTTTAACGCTATTAGTTTGTGAACATTATTGCAACCTTAAATCAGCAGTGGGTTTAAGTTTCCCCTAAATTAACTTCACTCCACGGGGTCATTTCTATCTTTAACTGGTTAATTCTCATGAGCCGAGTGTTAAATCACACAAGCACTCATGGTGCCAGAGTGAATGGGTGGGAACTTTTAGTCAAACACATAGGCTAGAGTTTTTTTTTGCCAAGAAATGACAGTTATTTGTCTTAATATGCTGTAGTAAAATTGCAAAACAGTACCATAATAAATCCATCTTAATTTAAAGCAGTTCATTATAAATGCAGCATTCAGAGTAATAAATGATAAAAAAAGAAAAACGTATCAGCAGCAAAGGGCATTTTTAATATAAGATTAAAAGCAACTATGTAGGCAGATTTTATTATCAGAGTTATACCGGTGAACTGTTAATATTGAAGTAGACCCTGTTTTGCAAAATGGTTTATATCATTATTCTTCTTTACGGAGTCCCTTATAAAGTGTTTACAAAAGCAACACTGATGAGTCATAAAATTTGTCAATAAAGCAGATTTTTTATTTTTTTAAACCTCTAACAACCAACACAAAGTAGTGACTGGGTAAGAGATTTTTAAAGGAAAGAAGGGACAATTCAAAGGAAATTAAACTCTATAAAGGCTCACTGCCAAAGGCACGGAAGAGGTTCACAATAAAATATTTCATCACAAGCAAAAGCTTAGCTAATTCAATTTTTTATTTCAACTAAAGGTAGTAGATAGAGCACAATGTGCTAAAAGTGTTGGACAGGGTTTGGTTCCTCTGACTGTAACATACTGTATCTGTATTAATTATAATTAAACAATAATACTGAAGCATTGGTGTAAGGTAACATTTTGATTTGTTAAATTCTGCATATGTAACCAGCTGGAGCTACTTTTATATACATTTGTCTAAAAATCATGCCAACGACGCATTGATTTTTGTCAAATTAAACCAATTAGTCTCCAACTAAGTGTTGAATTTGTTTTTTTTGTAAAACCCTAATTTTGTCCTAAAGGTAAATAGTGACTACAGCTGCCAATAAAAAGTCCAGACATATAACACATTTAACTTTGTGTGTGAATATTTATATTTCATGCAGCTGTTGAAAAAGATCCATCTCTGCAGTGCTTGTTACCAAGTGTCAAGACAAATTCGATAAATAACAAGTAAACAAGTTTGTGATGTTGCTTGACTGCTAAGTTGTTCATGCAGGGAAACACAGGCAAACTGAACTATTTGAATGTAGATTTGACTGCCAAAAGGACACCTGTGAGTCAATATTTGGGTTCAGGAAGTAAATTACTTCCAAGCTGCACTCTGTTTAAATCTCCAGCAAAAGTGGTGTCCAATGATTTCACTCTGGATTTCATCAGACATCTTTTATCGTAAGACAGTTTCATGTTTAGTTGAGGAGCAACCATTAACTTTGGTTAGTTTTTGGTACGATAAATGTTTTATCTCACGATATACGTTTTATCTTGTGCTCTTAATACAACTTTTGGACTAGTATTCAAAACATCTGATAGATTAAGACTAATTATGGAAAAATACCAGAGCATGTAAAATCGCATTTTTCAACATTTGCATTCACTCATTAGTTTACTGGGAGTGTTTTACAAATGCATCTAAGTTTTTCACAAAATAATAAATAAAACATTTTATTTGTAAGTGTCTCTCAAGACCCTCAAGGTAACAACAATGATCAAGGAAAACATTTCCAGCTAAGATTGCATTTAACAAGAACTGTTCAGGTTTTCACTCAAACATGTTCAACTAACACCACAGTCCAAAGTCCCACCAAATATTCAGATCAGTGTACATGTGTCAGTGTATACTTGTGTTTTTGTTGCATACTGCTTACAGCAGTTTTCTAGTGTCTTGACTGCTTTGCATGGCATCATGAAAACTCAAGACTTTACATCTTAGCAAATCAGGTTTAGACAAATTATCTGCATTTGAATGTAGCTTGTTTACAAGTCAAGTTTCTTGGTGATGAGGTGCGGCTGGTCAAGTAAGAGTGGAAACAAATCATGATTCTGCACTTCTGAAGGCTGGTATTTCAGACGGGGAGTCTGTTTTTAATTAGCTTTCTTTTCCCTGTATGGAGTATGGTTGCACAGTCTCAGGCAGGCTTCCTGTAGTAGTATGACGTTTCTTGTCACTGTTACCAATCCAAAATATGGTACAACCACATGAAAAAAAACTGGGGGAAATGTGTAAAATATTAATAAAATCCTATATCAAAGGCATACAAATCATTGAATCTCCACTATAAATTGACAGTACAACAATGAAATCATAACAAATCATAGTTTCTGATATATATATATATATATATATACACACACACACGCACACACACGCACACACACACACATTATGTGTGCATTAGCGATGCATTTTGGGGTTCCAATCCGATATCTGAAATTTGGATATCTACCGAAACCGATATTTGCCAATACCAAATCTGTTTATGTGATCATTATTGTGACTATGGTCATTATTGCTGTTATAATTGTGTAAGGTTTCATTAGGTTGTAGTATACCACACATCCTTTCTTGATAAGTTAACTTGCCAATACCACATTAAGACATTACAGATCTAACAATTCAAAAAGTTTTATTTATCCTATCATACTGGTATTGGGTGTATTATCGGAACACTTTTATTGGGCCCAATACCAATATCAGGGCTTCCCTAATATATACACATATATATAAAAACAACAATTATTCCTTATGAAGCTGGAGTATCAGGAGAAAACTGATGAAGACACAGGTACAGTAGAACTTGCAGGCAAAATTCAAACCAGCAAACCAGGAACTCCACACCCCTTTGCTGGTAGAAAAAAAAATAAAGCAACTATAAAAAACAACTTCTTTTTAATGATTGTCTTGATTTTTTCATCCACACAAGACCAAATGGCACTCTGTGTTTATTGCAAAATAAAATGGCTCTGACATAATTTAGGTTTAAATCAGAGATGCCTGTGGTTCAGGCCAGTCACCAGTTAAATACATTTGGAACATCATGACCTGCATGAAAAATGCAGCAAAAGAGCTGTTGAGTATGTTTGCATCCCATTAAAAGCAACATATACATTTACTTTTGAAATTAAATCAATTGTTCAGTTCCCAAGCAGAGAATTGCAAGAAAAGGTGGAGCAACAAACAACATTCCTCATGCTACGCTTTATGTTATCTTTGTACTTGTGTATTTTTAAATGAACAGGTGAACTAATCGTTTGTAGATCTTTTAAATTTGTAAACACTAAATGTAACAAATTGCAAAAAGTTAAGTAATTTGGAACATTTAAACAAGTTTTTTTTCTAGAAATCTCAGAGCTCCTCCTTTGACAAATCACAGTACTGCTGGAGGCAGAATGGGCCATTCTTTTACTGGAGCTGATTAGATACATTTTGAGTCCTCATAATCAGGTGGGATCAGAAGCTGCAATCATTATAATTATTTTAGTGGCTTTAACATCAAACTATTTATGTTTTGAGATCGATACAGGTTTTTTTGTATCAAGAGAAAATGGATTATTATTGAATTTAATATTACAATAATTTATTTTGTTCCTACAAACTGTGCTATGGGATCTGTTGTTTTTGCCACTGGACCAGTATCAGGGCTAAAACATCCTGACCTCTGTTGCATCAGTTTGATGTTTTTTGTTTCATCAGCGTTATAATGTGATAGATTTAAATCTACCCCGCCTCCTCTATCACCTGTGTTGGTGGAACTGATACTTGCTTGTCAGGTGAGGAGAGTGCAAGATGCAAAACATGGAGTCACAACAACAAACTGATTTCCTAAAGTATGAATGGTGTTACAGCAAACACCCTGTAATTTCATTTACATACATTTTTCTGACAGAATATATCCTTGTGGGGTTTTTTTTTGGTGGGATTTGAAGCCATGGGCCTCACTTTGGGAGCAAAACCCAGGTGATAAAGACAATGAGCTTGATGTCTCTTAGGTCTCTTTTTGGCTGTTTTTGTTCATTCCAATTATTTATTTTTTTTGTAAATTTGTTCCTAATTTGGTAAAATTTGCATTTCAGTTTTGTTGGGTTGTGTTTCTTTCTGTTTTTTTTTTTCATTTGTGCAACTGAAGGTGTCTTTGTAGTTGTTTGTATTCCTGTTGAGATGCTGTAGTTGTTTTGAATTACAATGAGTCACTGGGTAGTTATTCTGACTCTCCATTTATTTGTTATGAGTCATTTTCTGCTTCCTTTACTGTTCTTTTGATTCTGTTTGCATCTTATTTGTTTTGTGCATCTTTCCAATGCCCTTACTGACAACACGAAAGGTTGCCACTTCTACCAGAAGCTCTATACTAAGGGCCCTTGTACTCTTTGGGTCATGGGCTTGTGTCTGGGAGCTTCTATTGTTCTACTATCTTGTCTGTGTTCTTTGCTCTCCAAAGACTACATTTACAGTCTGTTTTATCTCTGTTTTAGTAGTCCAACACATCATGAACAAAACAAAGGACTTATAATTAAAGATGTGTTATTAAAACCCACTCTTTGACTTTTAACTTCCTCTCTGAAAATAACCAACAAAACATCAAACCCAAGAAATCAATCTTGTTGCAAAAAGCATATCAAAAATATCAGTTCAATCTGTTTTCTTTTTAACATCCCATGTTTCTGCAATGAACTCACAAATTTATCTAAATGTTGGGTCTTTTGTCATATTATATTTGCTTCATTCTGATAAATTTTATTCTTCCATTAATCTTTTCTTGGGATTGCAGTCGATTTGTTTCATGGCTCTATGAGGAGTGAGGCCACTGAAAAGAGGCAGAATCCTAATGTTATTTTCTTTCTTCACTCTGCTCTTACTCTCTGTAGGCCTGACTGTGGCCATCCTAATTAGATCCACTGAGAACTCTGAGTCACTGACCAGATAAATTAATCTTACGGACAAAGTACTATATGCTTGACCACTTCAGCAGCTTACTTTGGCTTCTCCACTTAAGTCTTCATTCCCGGATAGGTTTTCCTTTTTAAATATAAACGAGTTAAATGGGATTTACGCCGAATGTTGATTGAGCAGCTGTGAGCAACTCTCTGTTTTGAGTGAAAACTCCTTCTAAGAGAAGAGTATGTGCAAACTTGAGGCTCACTTTTCTGCTCCATGATAGATTTGCATGATTTTTGCATGAGGCGCACCCACATCAGCTAGTTATGGCTTCCAAACACACCACTGAGTACGGCCTTGACAGGAAACCGCGTCCCTGAAACGCTTCCACGCAGCTACAGTATGGAGGAAAAAAAAAGGGAAAAAAGGTGTCGTGACCGATGCAACAAACTATGGTTACCTGTAGCAACACCGTATTTTTTCTTTGATGGTATAGAGCAGCTGCTTCCGTAAACTATCTTTAATAAGGCTTGTGTACTTGAGAAAGATATTGAATAACACCAAGAGAAATGTACAAGAATGAGAAAAGGCCTGTGAATGTTTCTGTGATCGCTACCTGTTACATATTAGGCTATTCACACCCCCACAAAGCCCCCAAATTCTTCATGATTTAAACGGACTTTCTTAATGTTAGAACCCCAGGCGTGCAAGTAATTAAGAATAGCCTGCTCATTGACACCTCATTGTTTTCCTTTCTCCGCTGACATTTCTCTCTACTCTCGAGTTAAAAGCACAGGAGGACTGCAATGACGCCCGCTTCTTCCTGGAGCGAATCCAAAGTTCATCCAACGCACAGTTCCCTCCAAGAATTTATGTGGAAAACAATTCGCTTTAAGCGGCAAGTTTGGGTTCGTAAAGTAAAACAATGTATCCAAACTGTACGATGTTTTCCTGTCCGTCGTACTGTTTTCAGCATGTCTGACTAACGATGATGGAAGTAGTTTTCATCGTTCACGGTGAGCAAAATCTTTGACGCAGCCCGGATGTCCAGAGTGAGCCAGTGCGCAACGCACTTACTCAAGATATAAGATAGAGCAGCAAAAAGTGACAGATGGAAAAAACTATCAATTTACATTAAATAATAGTTTGAACCCTAACCTTGTATGAGTCACATCTATGAAACAATCAAACATGAAATGCAGAGCGTGGATATTACAACTATTTCTTCCTCTTATAAAGTGTTATGGCATTATTTGACTCAATTTTTAAATCTATATTGACCAAGAAACAAACGTTTTATTGTCTATTCAGGCTTTGGGATTTAGTCCCACTCCCCATGACACCTGGGTGTCCAGGTGTTGTCAGGAAGCTGCGACAATTGCAAATCGGAAGTTTCACTCTCCACCTGTAGCGGCTTCCAGGAATTTTTACATCCTCTCAAATGGCAAATTGACAAAAAACAAATGATCAAATTGAGGATTTTTTTAAAAGAACTTGGAATATTTGTTTATGGACTAAAATTCGCATCTATTTATTAATAACTCATCAAGTGTTGCCTGTAAGTATTCAGGCAACAAACCCCACAGTGTCCAGCTGAGTGATGCTCACCCAACAGCAGCAGCTTCAACTCCCTGCGAGAGTCCTTCTTGTCTCTCCGCAGCTGCTCCTCGATCGCGTCGTTGATCCTCTTGGTCTCCTTGTCCTCCGCCGACACACAACACCCAGCCATCATCCAAAGTGACCAACTCGCTCTTTACAGTGACCCCTCAGCTATCAGAATGAAAATGTTGGAAGTGGTATAAGAAAAAAGTTGCAGCTCAGAACCTCAAAGTTTCAACAAGAAAGGGCGCAGAGCATCTTAATGTTCTTTTAAAATGAGAGATAGCAGCTTGAGTAAAAATAAGCAGATAAATTCGTTTATTTTTCCTTCTTTGTCTTTTCTTCTTTTTTATCCTAACCGTTTCAGAATTCAGAAGCTAAGAGTCAGAATCTTTCAAGGGAATCCTCTCCTTTCCTTTGTGAGCCTTTAGGACAAAAGCAGCGGTTAGTCTGAACCTGACAGACACTTGTTCAACTTTTTCCTGGCCAGTCGGGAGGGCGTGGCAGTGGCCACAAATAGAGGAGGATAAAATGGGAAGTCAACCTCCACAGTCTGCACAGTTCGCATCACTATCTGTGGCACCATACCGAAAGTTGAATTTAATAACATGTTTGGTAAGCTTAGCAGCTACGCGCAGCCGTCAGAAATGTATCAAAGTAGTTTGAAGAGTGAAAACATGCTCCACAGCTCTGCAAGTTTAATTGAAGAGGGGGAAATAAAGTTCGCCGCTTCCACTCATCCTTTTGACAAAGTCTTCTACCTGTCTGCCGCTAGGAGTCAGGAGGGTCAACCACTATGAGATGGAGGAGCTTGATTTGCATCCTGCATGGTCTGATGACAAACTTGCGCCTCCTTTGCACTTGTGAAAAGACTTTTTCAGAAGAATGACACTGAGCTTATCTATTTTCAAATAACGAAGAAATTGAAGCATTTACTATTTACTAAAACATGAGATGAAATGCGTTGAAAAAGAAAGACTGAGTTAAATTGCATAACCCTTCAGCAATAATATGGTGATTTGTGGTTTTGATATGGGATGAAACTGATACAAATGTGCAGTTTTGTTGCACATGTCAGTTCACAGCTTTCTTAGCATATTTTCCTTAATCAATAATAAAAAAGGTTGTTTCAAAAATATTTGTGACAAATGCTTGATGCTCCTTCTCATTACAATTATTAAAGATGTTTTCTTCATGTTTCTTGGTAACCCTGGGGCACATCCTGTCTGATTTAACACATTTTATGATCCCACTTCAGAAGAATGATACCTCTCCTCATTTCAATTTTCAGGCCTCTTAGAGGTTTTTGTCATTTACATTACTTGAGCTACCTGGATGACAACAGTGTCAGAAGCACACCGCAGCAACGACCGCTAGATTAAATAAAAATGAGTCGACAAGAGTTGAAAAGAAACATGTTGCTTCATTCAGAAACATGTTGAGAGAGTGGGAGTGTATGAATACAGGAAACATTTTGCACAAGAATGATCAGAGATCGTCATAACACTATTCAAAGATTAGTCATTGAACTTCATATCTTCAGGATTCAGAGGCAAAGAAACCCAAAAGTACTCTAGCTGAAATTATTTAGATGTGTCTGATACTTGAGCAAAAGAACAATTTATAGGAAGCCCCCCCCAAAAAAACAAAAAACAAAAAAAAAAAACCCACAACAAAACCTTGAAGTTCTCTGTATATTGAACATGATCTTGAATTGCTCTGGAACAACATACTGCATTAAATCTGAACAGCAGCAGAGGCTGGCAGCGATGTGTGCCACCAAATCCACATTGGCTGGAGTTTTTGCATGCTTAAAGGGATACCGTGTAACTTTTGGCCACTAGGGGTCCTAAACCTGTAACTTCCCCCCCAAATTAAACAGTCTTTCTCTTGATGGCCTCCTCAGACACTGTTTTCATTTTCTTACTTTGTTCAGTGATGGCAAACTTTAGAAGAGGAGGAAAAAGTAGCACAAAGCAGAGTCCTCTGTGCTTACAGAGGGGGAGCCATAAACTCCAGGTCACTTTGCTCCATTGTAACTTTAGCAAAGTTACAATGTCTGTTTTCTGAAGAGGGCAGCCCCCTTGGAGTGCCAACACGTGTCAAACACTGTATATTGACCCCAGAAATCATCCATCATTACTCACATTAGGCTAATATTTGGGTCAAAGGTTACATGGTATCCCTTTAAAGGGAAAATCCAGCCTCAAAAGAACTCTCAATAGGCCTACTCCTTCAGAGTACATGAACCGGTTGTGACTCACACCCATCACAGAATCCATTCACACTTTATACATTGGCAAGGAGAATTCAGTTTTGTTGCAATTTATTTTTGACAGTGCAATAAAAAAAAATAAAAAAAATTCTAAACCAAGACATAAATCTTAGATTGCAAATCATTTTTCACTATGTGAGCCTCTTATCGTAGCTCACAGACATACCTGTGTAGTCTCTGCTCAAACAGAGCATGTGAATTTTTTTTACAGAAGGATCTTCCCTTTAAGTAACGAGAGTGTAAACAGCCACTTTACAACAGCGGGGACACAAGTTACTGATTACTGCAAGTCCACAACAAGCAATCATCAACACTGACAAGTGGAAACTATAGTCCAGCCTCAAAATATCTCCCCTGGCAACGGGCAAAATCACATGGACAGCATTTAACATTCAGCAAAATGTTACTCTGTCCTACTGGGCCAAGCTGTTGATGAGTGGGAACTGTAAAAATCCTTAATTTCTGAGTACACTGCGGATTGGACGGGAACGTTAACTTGTTGCACTGGTTGTTTGTTACCTGCCAAAACCAACCACACTTGAGTGCAATTTACCAGCCAGCTGAAATATCTGAAAGCAGCAGGACTTCAGAGTGAGGGGCTAGTTACCTGCCAAAATAGCCCATATATACCAGTGCATAGCCAAATGTGGCGAAAACACTCAGCAGGTGGCCACTGATGATTGTGACACCTTTGCAAGCACATTCCACATATCCTCACGTGTAGGAGCACTGTTCAGTACCCGTCACATCTGGCAGTTCAATGCATCATAATGCACTGTGGTACGGACTTTAAGACAAGAATCTGATGTGACAACTTTGCAAAAATCAATAGAAAAGCAAGTTGATTACAATTCGCCCATAATGGGCTTGGAATGTCCTGTAATTATGTCACAATAGCTACATTAGCTACATTTCAAAGCCAAGACCAAACAATCCTCCAGTTGCACAACAGGACATCATCGGCTGCACTAGCTTCACTGGTCATAAAAACACAGGTGCCCTGCATGAGACTTCAGAGGCACGGCTTATAAGGCAATATGTACATGTGAGCTGTTGTGTATCTTCTCCTATGATGTTTAATAAATTAGGTCTAAATGAATACTGTACATTCTAATGAAATTGTGGCAGCCAAGATGTAAAACAAGCACAGTTAAGAAAAATAAGCACCTAAAATGTTTCATCTTGATTAGGGAAAATATATGAGTGATTATCAGTATCACTGGCTGACAGACTTAAACACTGAGTTTGTATTGTTGTTTGGGAGGGTTGACAATAATCAAATCTTGACAGTTTTTTTTTTTTTTAAAACACAACATGCGACTTTCCTGTCATCCATGTTGGCTTAACAATACTAATGAAACAAGAAAGCCTGCCAGTAAATGTGCTTGGTGGTGGGGTAGGGAGTGTTCAGGACCACAAGGTGAACGGTGTAGGCTACGAAATTTCAAGGAATATGAATACTTATGAAGACACTCTGTAATGAAATCCAATATAACAGAATAAGAATCACAGTTATGGAATCACACCTATTACACCACAAGTGCTCTGTTCCTGAAGCTAGTTATGAACTTAACTATTACAATTAGCCCTGTAGGTAAGATTCAGACTGTAGTTTTTCATACAAAAGTCAATTAAAAAAACTAAACAAAACAGTGTTAGCACTGGCATACCAATTAATCTGATATTTGATACCAATGTTCTTCTTAATGCAATTTTGAAGCCGAACAATGTTTCTTTGCTATGAAATAAAATTGGAATGAAAACAAATTTTACATTCCCCTCTTAAAAAAAGGAAACAAAAACGAACATGTAAAGAACATAATTTTTCTTCCGAAAAATGAATTAGCCATTAGACATACAATACAATTACATAGATACATATTTTCATCAACGCACATTCAATCTGCCAAAAAAGTAATGATTACAAAGCCAAGAAAGATGCTGCCATATATATATAGATATATATATATATGTATCTATATATATAGATAGATGTATGTACAATGATTATAGCATTCATAATTGCACTATGCCTCAATAAATGTAAATTACAGGCTTATGTTCTAGGGAACCGTTACAAAAAATACTCAAAGTAACTTGGGAACTGCAGGTTAAGAGGTGCCAATCATAAACAAGAAGGGCTTACTTTGGTACAGACTGAACATCAACACTCTGCCCTTTTACACAGCAACTAGCCAAATTTATTCTCCACTGCTATTCAACTACAACAGTCAAAACAGCTGGGCTGTGATTGGACAATTACAAAGATACAGCTAAACTGTGTTGAAGGAAAAAGAAAGAAAGAAAGAAAGAAAGAAAGAAAGAAAGAAAGAGAGAGATGCACAAGGTTGCAATTGCATCTGTCAGTCTGTGCTGTGTGGGTCAGAGTTTGGGGGGGGGGGGGGTTCAACACCACTGACTTTGAAAAATACAACAGTCAGTAAAGTCAATCAGTTCCTTCCGTGCTAATACCCTTGCTCTTTGCTTTCCTCAACACTTCTTATTTCATTGAAGTTAACACAGCACAGTATGGGGCTTGACTCATTTTGGCATTGGCAGTAAACATACACATTATCGTAATAAAAAGCATTAATGTGGCACAGTTGAACATAATCATTTAATATTGTCTCATGAATCCTCATCTCCTCTGTTCCCTTCAGTCCGTGTAAAGTGGCTGCCGCCATCTTCATTCCCCTTTGACAAGACAGAGCAGCGGTGAGTTTCCCCATCTTCTTGCTCAGGAAACATCTTCAAAGCCAGTCTCTCTCACAGTCCTGAACTTCATGGTTTTGATATACCACAAGCCTATCACGTGGGAAAAGACTATCAACACCTATGTGCAGGCAAAGTGATTCCACAGTCGCACCTTCTATTCAAATGGTACCAAAGTTTATGTAATAATAATAATAATAATAATAAATAATAATAATAATAATAATGATAATAATAATAATAATAATAATAATAATAATAATGATGATGATTAAAGTCAATCAATATCAAATCAATCTGAAATAACTTAAAAATCACAGTTTATGCCTACTTAACAAGGAGACTTGCCAATCGGTCTGTTGAAGCAAAAAGGAAGTTTACAATTACAGATCTGTTACATCACTTCCTGTTGGGCGAAGGCCCTTGGTGAAACTTCAAGAATGAAATGACAGGTAGGAGGGAGAAAACAAAAAAAAAAGGAATGAAAACATTTTCTTCTTCTTGTTTATAAAAAAAAAAGGTAGGAGGGATGAAGCGTGCTGCTTTTATTATCAGCTTCTTCCCAAACACTTTCAAATATCCTGCCCCCTCCCCCTGCTTCCCATCGACTCCTTAAATAGCAAGATAACATTTACTTCGTTTGCCCCTCGGGGACCAAGAGGTTAATAAATGGCAAATAAATTAGTATTATGCAACCATTAGATTTTGTTTTCCTCATATATATTTCTGTGTGCGCGCATGTGTGGGCATTATTTATCTTTTCACAGATTGCGTCAGTCATTGTGTGTTGGAAGCCCTGCAACGCTCTACACCAGGTTGTACTCCTTTAGGTTGAGCTGCAGGATGGTGTCTTTGACGGCAGCAAAGACAAAACGGATGTTCTCTGTGTCGGTGGCACAGGTGAAGTGAGAGTAGATGATCTTATCGCTGTCTGGGTTCAGATCCACAAACATCTTGAGGATGAATTCCCGAGCGGCTTGGGCATCCCTCTGAGGACCTGGAAAGGGAAAAAAAAATAGGGTCAACTATGAGGAAATGAAAGAGAATTTGAGGTGCATCCTGGCCACGGTGACAAACTTTAAGACTCACTTTTGTTTTAATACCCCATTAAGATTAATGCTTCAGCTTGTTTGGTAAGCCGTAGGATTTGCTTGCTAGTGGACCAAACAAAAACAACATTCCCATCAGATTAACAGAATATAATTCCTGGAAACTCAGTGTTATCCATAGGCTGTACAGAAAATATAGATATATTGTCTCAAAAATGAATGCAGGAACGTAAACCAGTACTCTAAGAGATCAACAGGAACAACTGGAAACTACTTCTAACATACTGTGTCACTTTAGCAGACATATCCTTCATAATTTATATGTTTAAATGTCAAGTTTGACACTTGAGCATCCTGTCAGTATGTTTATTATGGTCCCTATTTAGGGTAAAACAGACACTAAAGCTATGTCCCAATTAAAGGTCTGCATAATACGAAGTGCAGATGTGTCACAGCAGCGCGCCAAGTACTGTCCATATTCAAAAGCCTCCGAACCCACCCTCCAAACCAGCACTTCGTTTGGCCTAAAACGAAGGCTACTGGCGATGGATCCTTCGCGGCCTCTTTTCTCTCATAATTAATTTTGAGCAAGATGACAGGCAGAGCCATGGCTCTGATGACAGGGAGCAAAGTGCCGAGGAATACGTTAACAAGTGTATTTCTTTTACCGTAGAGATGTGACAGAATATAAACAAAGAAACTTTAAATTTGTTAAACTGTGGCATTAAAATCATGTAATGTTTAATATTTGTGGATTTGTAATTTGTTAATGAAGTGTCTACTGGCTTTTTAAAAAAAAAAAACAAAGCCAGCCACTGATGCAGATTTTTAGCGGACATTTCCGGCTCCATTTAGTTTTAATGCGGTTATCTGAAGGAATTAGTAGCAAGAATGAGAACACTTGTTGAGCAACGGGGGACTGGAGCATTATGGGAAATTCTCACACACTAGGTTCTTGTCAATTTTCTTTTCTACCCCTCAAGAGTCTTATTTTTTCATGCAGATATGACTTCAAAAACAAATCCCCAAAGAAAATCTGAGAGCTGTTGTTTCAAAGTGCAGCTACTCACCATCGTACTCTGGGAAGTAATCAACCAGATGCGAGTACATGATCTTCTCCTCCAGCAGGTCTTTCTTGTTGAGGAACAGGATGACTGAGGAGTTTTGGAACCAGGGATACGTGATTATCGTCCTAAACAGTGCTTTACTCTCCTCCATCCGGTTCTACACAGACGGCGTGAATGTGTGCGAGTGGTGTCGTGAAAAGGAGACAGAGAGAAAGAATAAAGACAGGGAGAGACGGTTAAGGGCTTAATTAAACCACAGTTTTTCATCCTCATTAATAGGAGATTTTAATAAATGTTTAACAGCACCAAAGGGAAACCGGTAAGGTTTAGTGTTTGAATGAACAAGACGTTGCAGTGCGTTAAAGCTTCTAAACAAATTTCACCTTTATTTAAAAAAAAAAAAAAAGAAGAAAGATTCCATGACATGAGAATATAGAGGACAAGCAGCTGGCCAATCCTCTCGCTGTGTAATATGGAGGCTTGCAGTAACATACGTGAGCACAGACCACACACACATGAATGCACACGTGCTCACTAATCCACTTTTAATAAACTAACACACACAATATGCTATGTTCTCTCAGGAAGGAGATGTGGCCTGAGGTGTCATTCAGAACAGCTGGCTGATCATTTACACATGCTTTCCGAGTGGGAAAAGAGATGGCGCTAATCCAAGCAGGATGAGGATTTCATTTCTATTGTTTTCAATAAACAAAAGCTTTTTAAACTCCAGAGATGAATCATATTCTGCTTCACATCAAACAGTAAAAACCTGTTCCAACCTATGAATGAGGATCATTAAGATTTATTTAGTTTTGTTTGTTTTTTAAATACAAAGAAAATAAATCACCTCATTATCTGATTCCACCAAGACCTGGTCATACTCGCTGAGCGCAACCAGGAACATGATGGATGTGACGTTCTCGAAGCAGTGAATCCACTTCCTCCTCTCTGACCTCTGACCTCCAACATCCACCATCCTGTTGAGACAGCAGCATGCAGGAGAGAGAAAAGAGTCACTGAGCACTTTCATGGAAAGAATCACTTTGAGAGATGGATCATTTTTTTTGTAAAGGAAAGGTGAATCAGTGTCATGAGACTGTAGATCATCAGGGTGCAACTTCAAGTGTCTGTGGCATTAAGTTGTGAATCTTCTACGGGTGATACAAAAAAAGTGCGAGAATATTGTAGAATATAGACTGTAGAACACTGTAGAATATTCTTGACAATTGAAAATGAAACTACATTTTAGAGAGTTGCACTTTCAAGGATTCAATAGTGTCCTGACTTCAAAAAACTTTCAAAAAGGAGAACTGAGTGTTTAAAATGACTTTAAACAGAAATTGCAACAAAAGCACAACAGGAGGTTTTCCACTAATATTTCAAGGATTTTTATTTTTTTTTACTGGAATTTATCTACCAGTAAAAAACATTCCTGTTAATCTGCATGGTTGGCATTTCCCCCACGTTTGCAATTTAAGTTTGTAAAAGTAAAATAAACATTATTGTAGCTGCACACGGGCTTAAAGATGGAAGTGTGGAACACTGCAAGTATGTTCCACCGTTCTTCTGCACAAAGTCCCACCCCTCAGAGAATTCTGGGGAGTCGGAAAAGTCCTAACCCTCTACCAGGTCCTTTTTTTCAGGACAAGTTTGGGGGTGAGGGAAAGTTTTTTTTTTCCACCCAGATAATGTCAGTGGAAATGCGCCGAGGTAAATGAAAAAAGTTCCTTCGGTGGAAAAAGGGGCTAATGTAACATTGCTCCATTGGAGGTTTAACTTTGCTTGATTAATCTTTAAACATCAAGTTGCTTTTAATATTTAAAGCTCATCATACCTTCTGCATGCAAAATATGAATCCACAATGAAATTTGCAAGACTCCTCAAAGCAAAGAACTCGTGACAACTACTGATCGTTATTTAAATGACTGGCAAATATTCAAATTGGTCTCTGTATTTGCCGACTTCCAGAGTACTTGCAACCAAAATGAGAAAATAGTTAAATATTAAGAATGTGAAAGCAATTCTACGTCATCAGATCCTTAATAAATATCTGATCTCACCTGAATATGACGCTCTGAAGATCAAATGGATATTCAATAATGCCCGTGGTGGGGACTCGAACCCTCAACACATCTTGCTGGGTGGGAAGATAGGAAGTTTCAGCGATGCGGTCCAGCGCGTTTAGATAACTACAGAGACACGGAATAAAAACAATCCAGGATTTGTTCAAATCATCAATTTCAGTGTCTGAATTCTGCATTTTTATGGAATTATTTCCGTTCGGCTCACTATTTAGTGGAGTCTGAGAGCTGGTACTCCCTCCTTCGATCGTAACACTCCAGGGTACCTGGGTCATTCCACAAGCTCTTGATTGCATCTACGTAAGGATTTTCAAACATGGTGACCTTTTCTACGTCCACCTCTCTCACAATGTTGGCGTTACCCTGATGAAGAACATAACCAAAAAGAAGTTCATTCAACAGCACAACACAAGAATAAAAACTTTTCCAACAACATTTAAAAAAAAAAAAGGAGTCACTGCACAGGTTGTGCAGTCCTAATTATCAATGGTTTAGTTTCTCACTTATTGACATTTTCTATAACCAGAAATTGCTTAGCACCCCCAGGCTCAGCATGGACTTAATATCTGAAGCTCAAATCCCTCAGGGGATTTTAAGAATATTAAGGGGAAATTTTTGCTGCCCCAGATTCTTATTAAAAGTCTCCTGTGTCCCATGTTAAAGAGACCAACGTGTGCCTCACTGCTGAAACAGTTTCACACACAGGTTGAATACTTGATGTTCACATGGTGATAAGACTAAAGAACAGACATTATTTACACTCAGCAAGGCTGACTGAGTTACTCACTTTCTTATGCTAAAGGAGATTTTCAACCTCATCTACAAATTCAATAAGAAACATTCCCACATGTATAGTAGGAAGCTGTGCAGTGCTTTGACAAGCCACTTTAAAATAGATAGCTGTTGCGATAATACATCAGGATCAAGGCTTATTGGTAAATATGGCACATGGCAGCCATCCATGAGATCAATATCTAACTCTTACTTATCAAATTTCCATTTTACAAAGGACAATAACTGTATGTTGACATATAGTAAGCTAGGATAAAGCACATATGAAGAAAATCCTCAAAATCAAAGAATATATAAATATTATTTAATATAATTCATAGCAATTATTATTTTTTCCCCTTAATGACATCTAACAAATAACTTTAACAAATCATCTTTAATGCCACATACACATCAGTAAACTGACTGGATCAACATTTTCTTGACCTGCCGATACAGGCCAGCAACAGGGCATAAAATACCGTTTCAGTTTTCAACAAGAGAAGTTGAAAGAGTCAGCTACATGGTCTGAATCACAACTGGGCAGTGCATTATGTGACAGTCATGATGGCTTCTCTAATGGATGTGTCTGATGAGCCTGCTAATCTATGATCGTATTACTGTAAATGACTAAGAAGACAGTGAAAACAGACACAGGAAGGTTTCAATTTCACTTCCTTTGTGATGTCAGTGACCCCCTTTGTCAAACATAAACACTTCCCACTAGCCACCTTATTTAAACAGAGGAATGCATGCGTTGCACAGATAACTGACTTGGCAGGACAGATAATTCAATCTACGATGTCAGCATCTGTATCAATCAACCATCAATCAAACCCAGATGGGGTTGAGTTTTTCCATTCGGTAATTAAATCCTGGCAGGATGTGTGTTTTATTGTTCTGCAGTATGATGCTGAATATGTTTCATGCTGTTCTGTAAAACCACAAAACCATGCCAATACACTGACTGACCGGCTTAAACCCTAACATTTATACCTAACTAACCATCAAACAACGCATCTACCAGCAATGCCAAATTTTTCTTTGTATATAAAATCATTAAATAAACTGCTAATGGAACATTCTTCTTTCTTGAATCAACTGATGATGAGAATGAAAAAAAAGCACTACAGTTTTTTAACTTCCCAACTCTGAGGTTCACAGAGTGGATCATGATTTAAAGTAAAAGTTTGGAGGAGATTGAAAAGGTGGTTGGACAATAATAATATGAGCTGGGAGCTAGGAGGTACTTTTCCCTTCCCAACCTAAAGAATCACTGAATGACATATTTCCAGATTTAAGAAGTTTCAAACTAAATGATCCAGTACTGCTATCTGTATTGTTATTGTGTTTAAAGAGAGTAAAACAACGGGCAAAAATGAAAAATAAAACAGAACTTTTGGCATCATTCTTGAGCACACAAAATACAGGAAGCGAAAGCATGTCGACAGACTGTTGATCCAGCACACCAGCAGAGGCTGGAACAAAGTTGTCATGTGTGGTGTCATTCTAAATCTCACCGTTTGTATTATGTAATACACACTTGGTGGACAGGTGGCAGTGGTCTGGCTCTCATGTTGGACTGGCTGCTGCAGTCTGCTATATTGTGAATTTGATGCACAATGAAAGATAATGTGAGATTGACACCCTTTCCTTTACAGATTCTCAAGCTTTAAAACGGTGTATGAAGCTGTGTTCACCGAAAGATAAACGGTTTGACATAAAATCAGACATTAGTTCAAATTGAGCCAACATTTAGTGGTATCTATGAAAGAAATCTGTCCTGTTGAGGTTTGGCCTGATTACTCAGAAATAAACGTATCCAAACACTTAAAACTGAATGTCAAAATTTAAAAACATTAAATTAACATTTTGCTCTTTTTCAAAATTAATATCAATTATATGACAGAAGCAATGGTAAATATCAGTGCTTTAAGAATGAATTTTTGAAATCAAATGTTCAGTTTTAGGTTAGTACAGCTAATGATAGTTAACTTGCCTGTTTACAATTCAGGCTAACAAACACATTTCTGGCAGTCTTCTATTATTTCTAAGTTATAATCATATCATCAGGGACATTATGATACAACTTGGGAGATCTAAAAGTTGAGATTATGGTTTAAATTCAGGATATCGAATTAAAATTTATAAACAATAAATCAACCAAACTAAATCCCATCTCCTCAACATTTTTTGCCAAACACCATCTAACAAGAGCGTGGCCTGGTATGGAGAAACTGAAAACATGTGGTCAGCTGACACCTGTAATGGCCTGATTAATGAAAAGTATCGCCAAGGTGACAATCCTGCACACCATTCCCTTTCATTTGTCACTTGCACAGGGAGTAAACTGCGAGTAGGTCACTGCAACAGCTCCTGACGCTAAAGACTACAAGTGACACTAAATAAAAGCACAAAGATTAAAAAAAGGAAATAAAAGAAAAACAGACGTCCTGAAGTGACAATCAAATTTGGTTGAGTAGCGTAGGGCACATTCTTCTTGTCTGTTTGCATATGCAGAATGTACGAGGGAATTTGAGTGCACGCAAAGCATGCAAGGAAACACAAATATACAAAGGGTGTGATGGAGCACTGGAGTGCTTTAAGGACACAGGAAGTGTAAAAAACAGGACAGGAAATGATTATGGATGGCTGTGCCCAATAAGATAGACAGCACTCTAAAAATATGCAACATGCTCTGGACATTTTGTAGAGACTTGCTCACGTTCTCTCCAACTATTTGTCACCCTTAACTTCCACTGTTATTTCTCTTGGGGAATTTAGATGGTTTGAGTGAAAGGATGTCAGTTACCTTGTTGTGCTCGTATTTGTAGGGGATCTTAAGAGTCTCCATGGCTCGGATCATAGCCTGCATGGCTGTGAAGATGTTCTGATAGACCAGTTTAGTGAAACCCCTTTTGTCCTCGTCAGAGTAACCGGTGCCATGGATAATCCTCATCTGTTTGATGAATGTGCTCTTCCCACTTTCCCCAGTGCCTGAGAAAGTAGACAGGAAGAGAGGGCAAAGAGTTTATTTATTTATTTAGTAGGTTTCTGCTGGATTCTATCCAGCAACACAACACGTTTAATCAAGGGTCTCAGTACTCGTGCTCTGGAAATTGACATTCAGCCACTTCAAATTTGCTTGGACCTCTTATTGAACAGAAACAGTGTAATCTTACAACAATTCTGTATCATATGATTCTGTCAACGTGTCAACAAACCATATCTCATTTTATATCCCCATGAAATATTTTCATGATTGATGCAGATGTCTTGAGAGGGTGTGTGGGGGCAGGGGAGAAGGGTGTGTGTGGATGGGTGGTGGGAGGGCAGAAGTGCGTGTGTGAGGGTGTATGTGTTGAGAGGGTGTGTGGGCGTAGGGGGAGGAGGGTGTGTGGATAGGTGGGGGGAGGGCAGGAGGGGTTCTTGGGGCGCGCGGCTGGGGCACTGGGGTGCGGACTGGCCCCCGTTGGGTGGCTGTCTGGGGGGGCCGGGTCCCCCCGGGTGGCAGTGCGGGCCCTCTGCCTGTGGGGGTGTGGCCTGTTGGGACAGGTGCCCCGTGGCTGCAGGGGCTCTGGCTGGGTCCTCTCTCTGCCGCCTCCCCGGACGGGCGCGTGGTTGTCTGTGGTGGGGGGGCTGGGGTCTGTGCTCCGGGGTGGCTGCTGATCGCCCGGGTCTCGGGGGGCTACTGACCTTTGTGCAAGCGCGCAAGCATCTGCATGTCCAATGTTCTCTGAACGTCTCCACTCCGTATATTATTAGTGTAGTATGTTGTTGGTAGTCTGGTTGGATTGTTTTCTATATGGTGTGTTTTTGTTTCATGGTAACTTTAAAGACACAAATCTAGGATTCAAACATATGCCCACGGCAAGAGCACACGTTCACAAAAGGAGCTGCTCTCACAAAGCTCCAACTAGTTGCCTGTATACACATCTAGCAGAAAAATGTGTTTTTGTCCACCACTAAAAGTGGTGGTCTGACTTATTAGCAGCTAAATCCTTCATATTCAGCAGTCAGTCACTAAATACGTTTCCCTCATGTATGGTAATGAGGAAGATTGAGCACAGGTTTTCACCAGAGCCTTTTCTCTGAGAACAGCATCCTGCTGTGTCTGTAAAGGTTTGTAAGAGTGGAGCTGGGGAGCAGTAAGCAAACACAATGAAATTAAAAGCGTAGAGCAAAAAGACTCTTGAGTTAGGTAACAGTTCCCTATGGTTTCATTACTATGAACAAGTCTTTTTACATTAGAGTCATTTGATCCAACATTGGTACAACAATGATTAATACGATAAACACTGGGAATGTAGATTTGACTGTGAATGAAAATTAAACCATGTTAAAAACATGTAAAATATAAAAGAGAATAGGTTGTTTCCTGAGGGAGGAAAGTTCACTCGCATATAATATTATGTGCTGGCTACTTTCCTCTCGGCCCCTTTGTTTGGTCTGGTGACGGACCAAGAACCACATTGCTCTCTCTTCAGTGATGAAAGAAAATATTTGGGTGTGAAGAAATGGTGGTGTAGTTTCTACAGTCCACTGAGAACCTTGGCATATCAGCTGCTCAGTCTAACTTTACCTCAGCTCTAACATCTGTAAAACTTTGAAAGAAGAGTGTGTGTTTGATGCATGCAGAAGTCTAGCCCCCTTTGCGCCATAAGCCTCTTTTATTACAAGCAACCTCTCTGCTGTAGGGCAACAAACTCAAGTCTAACCTAGTGCTCAACTATTACAATGTCTGGAGGAACTGACTTTGTTCTGTGTGGATGCCAATTTAGATGTCTGAGATGAATAGAGAAAGCAGTAATGATGAAACTGAAATTAGCACACAGTTACTCAATGTGCTCCTCAGGCAAGTACTTCAGCCTCAAGGCCTAAACACACTGCACTTAAAGACAGCTCGCCCCGTTATTTTCAATGTACAAGCCCAACACAGTCACCGGCTAAATTGGTACTCTGAAGTTTGGACAGTGGCACATTACGCCTGCCTCTCTCTCTTTTTTTTAAAAAAGCTTGCTATCTCTGAAAAAACAAAAAAACAAACAAAAAACTCAATTTCTTCACTTCAACAAAGGATAACAATAATTGCTGAGGTCAAGAAATTTCCTGAGCTATATGATCCAGAATCCTGTCAATACCAAAGCAGTAGAGATACTGATTAGCCAGACATATCCCTGGAGACTGTGGACACATGTTTGGGGTAGTACGTGACATGTGGCTCCCTGAGCCTCCGTAATGCTGTGGAGCATTTCCCGCTTTAAAAATCGTATTATTCATGCAAATTTGTCAATTTGAATTGATTTTGTAACTTTGAAATATCAAATCAAACTTTAATAAACATTGCTATTTTTTGGGAATAAAACTGAACATGTTGCAATGTCCATTCTGTTTTACACATTTATGGGAAAATGTCACATATTTTGATTTTGCATTACATCTCAGCTACAAACACATACTCCGGGAAGTTGATGCAAGTTCCTTTAAAAAAACATAAAATTCACCTTAATAGCAAGTAATATTTATTGCAGACTGAATTAAGACTGGTTTAACTGATTGCGATGCAATTTTACACCTTCATCTACACCACCTGCTGCAGCTCATGGGCCTTAATGGTGTGAATGGTCCTAAAGGACTCTATAATGAACAACTATAGACCTGTCTCTAACCTCTCTTTTATATCCAAGATCACTGAGAAAGCTGTATTTAACCAGCTTAATGACTTTTTAAATGAAAGCGGAAATCTTACATTTCAGCCAGACTTCCGACTCCATCACTGCCCTGAAGTAGGTTAGGTTAGGTTGAATAATGATTCTGGTCAAGTATTAGTCCTGGTTCTGCTGGATGTCTTTGCTGCAATACTGTAGATCACAGAATCATGTTGCACAGGCTGGAAAACTGGGTTGGACTTTCTGAACAGTCCTTAATTGGTTAAAGTCCTATTTAGAAGGTTGGAGTTACTTTGTTACAATAGTCAGCTATGGATTTCAGCAAGTGGCCATGACTTGGGGAGTCCCCCAGGGGTCAGTCCTTGGACCTCTTCTGTTCAACCTGTATATGTTCCCTTTGGGTCATATATTACAGAAATTTAACAATTATCACAGTTATGCAGATGATACACAACTTTGTGTCTTTATCTGGTGATAAAGACTGGAGCTCTTAAAACCACCGACCAGGTTTGTAACCTTGGAGTGTTGATAGATCTGACTTTCAACAACC
>JBBBVU010000012.1:14119579-14131202 GCA_037177055.1 Atherinosoma microstoma | reverse complement strand
GATAAAGACTGGAGCTCTTAAAACCACCGACCAGGTTTGTAACCTTGGAGTGTTGATAGATCTGACTTTCAACAACCGCATCAAAGCTGTCACTAAGACAGCTTTTTACCATCTCAGAATCATCAGCAGAATAAAAAGTTTAGTCTCCCACAAAGACCAGGAGAAACTCATCCATGCATTCATCTTCAGTAGACTGGATTACTGAAGTGGTCTTTTAACGGGACTTCCTAAAAAGAGCATTAAACATCTGCAGCTCATCCAGAACGCTGCTGCTAGAGTTTTAACCAGGACCAAGAGATCTGAACACATCACACCAGTTTTAAAGTCTTTACACTGGCTTCCAGTCAGTCGGAGAATAGATTTTAAAACCCTTCCGATTGCTTATAAATCCCAGTATGGTTTAGGCTCAGAATACATCTGTGATATGTTCAGAGAATGTGAACCTATAAGCCCCCTTAGATCCAAAGACTCAGGTCTGGAGTCCAGACTAAACATGGAAAAGCAGCTTTTAGCTGTTATGCTGCAAACAAGTGGAACAAACTGCCAGTAGAGATTATACTTTCACCAAATGTAGACCTGGTTAAATCCTGGTTAGAAACATTTCTGTTCTCATGCACCTATGCATTAAATCTGCAAGGTAACTTTGAATTTATCTTGCTTTTAATCATTTTAATTTAATTTATTTCATTTTGATTTTTGCTATTTGTTGCTGCCTTTTAATCTTTTTAATGCTTTCTTTGCACCATCTGTAATGCTTTTAATGTTTTATGTAAAGCACTTAGACTTATCTTGTACATGAAATGTGCTACACAAATAAACTTGACTGGCCTTGCCTTTAAAAGTCTGGACTGTCCCCATTGAATACACAAGCAAATAGTTAATAATATTGTTGTTTGCCACTGAAAGCACTCACCAGTCTACCTTGTTTATGATGCATAGAAAATTTTGGCTGTTTGAAACTGTGTTTTTGATACTTGTACAAAAGGTTCAAGGTCAAGATGCTCAGTCATAGTTTTAACTGCTGTTTTTTCTCATGGTTTGTCCTTTAACATAAGAAAAACCACTATAAGAACACGAGAAGGAGGTTAAAAATTGCACTGGACAGGGTCTCCGTAACCATACTGGGTTTTGCTTTCTGGCCTTTCAAAAGCAGAAAAAGGTATGATACTTGCTAACAAGATTGGGATATTTCATATAAATATATATATATAAAAATAAAAAAAAATAAAAAAACTAAAAACTCTGGGTCACAGAAAACTCAGACAGTTTTACAGTGCTGTTTGGCAAGTTCCAAAAAATTATTTAGGTCGTGTGACGACGTGGATCTTAATAGATCTTTCTATCATACAAACAAGTACAACCAAAAAAATCTGACAAAATTGAATATGCAAGATTTCAATGTCTGCTGACCATCAGCGGCAAATGAGTCATAATCTAAATCAATTCAGTGATCCGGGATTAACCCACGTTTGAAGTAAACTTTTATGGATCAGTGTCACATCTGAGATAACCATGCAAAGCCTCAGGACTAGAGAATACGGTTGCGCTGGGGGGGGGGGGTGGAGAGAAAAGCAAAGAAAGAAAGAACACAAGCTGCTCTGTGTCTGGCAGTGAAAACCTTTTTATGGTTGTATAAGTTATGCATTTCAGCAGCCCTTAAATCCACCACAGCATCAGTGTTGGTTATGCAGTGAAGCCTGCAGCTGACTTTCAAAACCAAATTCACGAGTTGGGAAGAAAACAATTCACTGCCAAGTTCTTAGCCTCATATTGAGAAGCGAGCTAACACAAGAGTACCGTTTTCACTTTACCCTTTTAGTTAACTATAACATATTTTTGTCCACAAATGTATTCCTTATCAACGAGCATGATAGGGCCTTTGTTTTTCTGCCCTGCTCCTGAATTAAGTTTATCAAAGTTCAAATTGGACAGGAAGAGCTATAGTATTACTGTACTGTCACTTAACAATTATAACTGGATGACTGCAGAACACACAAACAGGAAACTCAAACTTTCAACCGAAAATTCTGTCTTTAGGATAACATTTTAAAGAATGCCACTAAGGATGTGAATCTGACATCAACTCAAGATTAAATTCGATTCTGATTCTTCGGGTGACGATTCGATTCTGTATCGATTCAAACTGATCATAATTCACAAAATATACTCTTTTAGTAACAAAGGGTGCCAATTCCTGGTTTAAGTACATTCCTTTATAAGCTAGGAGGTTTTAAAAGATAACCAAGTGATTAAAAAGTTGAAAATATGCAGAAGCAATCTTTTGATAAAAAGGTGACATTTATTTTTGCTTACCTTGCAAACTTTAATATTTCTTTGTCAATTAACAATAGCTTTGAAAGTAGTCAAACACTTTTAAAGTCTTAGAATATTGATTCTTAGAAATTTTGGATCGATTCAGAATCTTCATAATAAGAATCTCGATTCTGATGTGAATCGATTTTTTTCTGCACCCCTAAATGCCACCACATAAAACAAGTCCTTTAACATCAATACCACACTAATGCTAAAACATAAACACAGCTTACAGTTTCCATGACATCCAATGCCACTTTAAAATCTAGCTGTAGTGCATGTAGAACTCTTTTGTTTCACTTCCATAAAAAAAAGAGTTACGCCTGTGCATGTTTAATCTACTCATTGTGAGAACAGTAAGCAGCTTTAAATCAGCAACAGAAACTTTTAGGCAAACTGCAACTGCATAACATTGCATTATGACCTCTTGAAATTCTACATTATGTATCTCTGCACTGTTAACTTGGTTGAATTCATACATGAATCACATGAAATCTGTAGTTATTCTTCTCACAATTACAGCCATGTGTTTGTTGAAGGCTTGTTGAAAGTTGAGGTGGACTTTGTTCAGTCGTGGCCTTGACAAAGTTCCCACAGCTTTCATCTGTCTGATAAAGAGCTGTTCACAGTGATTGTGTTGTTCAACACTTACATGTCTATGACAGATTATGTGAACAATTTGACTTTAAATAGCAAACAAAAACAAAACCCAAAAAACACTTAAAATATTCCAATACCCTTAATGTTGACTTATCTTCAAATCCACTCACTTATCTGATTTTGTCTGTGTATGCGAACAAAACATGTGTAGATGTAAAAGGGGACAGGCATCAAAAACTAGATCTGGTGGTCTCTTAAGGATTGGAGATGGGCTGTGCCAGTTTTGTAATTGAGCAATTTCAAAATTAATTTATCAGATGTAGACAAGGCTGATATTCATTTAAGTCTAACCCATCCGTCTGTAAGATGTTTCAGACGTGAGTGACAATTCATGGATTCGTGTCTATATCGCATGTTTAGCATTTTAATCACATGACGGATCATTTTCATTTGGACTGTTTTGGCCAACAGTTCAAAGATATAACATAAAATAAGGCTTGGTTAAGGCTTGGTCACCTTAAGAGTTAAACAATGAATTACTACAAGGTAAAGAGAAAGTGAGAAACTCTACAACATGAATGTGCTCTTTCACAAGGCTTTAGATTCAGTGTGCAGGAGATATATGTACCCACATCCTAATAGTGCAATAGCAGTACTCTACTGAGTACTCTACTCATGTTACTGTTCTGACTCTTGGATGTCAAAGCATCAATGAACACAATAAGAGTTCTAAGTACTTCCATTCTAATAGCTGCATTATCGTAATTAAACAAAAGTTCCCAGTAAGCAGTCAGCTTTGATTGTTTGTCCTGTTGCTCCAAGAACATTCTTGTGATCAAACATCTACTGCGTTAAGCTGCTTGTCATCTAAACAGTGGTTTTCACACCGTTTTAAAAACTCTGGCAGCCTGAAAGGCTGACACTGACTTGTAAAAAAAATAAATGTTGTGGGGATCTTGAATATCCCACATTGGCTCAGCTACACTATTTGTAGACTTTTCTTTCTGTGTTTTCTTTTCCAATATAGAATAAAATGAATGGAGGAGCTGCGGTAGATGCTAAACATTATTCAAACATAAGACATGTAATTTCTGCCACAATACATCTTTCAATCAAAACTGCACTAAAAGACAGTTTGATGACAAAACAAAGTAGTGTAGCTGTTTATGGGAACCGTTTCCCTTGTCACTTCAGATATCAAAAATATAAAAACAAACAAAACCTCCTTGATTTCACTGGTATTATGCATTAAAGCTTTACTCATTTTACCCTCAGTCTCATATACTCATTTTACGTTTCCAACAAAGTATAGTTTCATTCTCGCCAAAAAGCTGAAAACGCTGCTAACTAGGCATTAGGTCAGTTAACTAGCCAACAACTTACTGTAATTACAACATTATGTGGTAAACGCGACCATGGGGAAGCCCTATGTGTTCTTAATGTTTAAAACAATCCCACTCTGAACAACAAGATGAGTGTGCTGAACACTGTAATAATGCTATCAAACACATTAGCTTGGTGACTTGCATTAGCCACTGTGCCTCATCGGAGTGAGTTTGTACAACATTAAAATATATATCTATAAATTAACCCTATTTTATTTCTGTATTGTAAAATGGTGAAACTAAACTTTTATGTAGTTTAAAAAGTAGCCTGTGTGGGAGGGGAGAAAGTAATATGGACTACAAGGAGAAAAGGAGATTTAACAACACTGACAAAGATCAACCATCACTTGTATGGACTTGTGGATTTTTCTGGGTTGGAACATTGTTGGAAATATATCTTGAAATTTCAACTACACAAAGTCAACAAAATACAAAACAGCGGTCTTGTTTTACACACTATTTCTCAGGAATATGAGATGTTTTTATCAAGACGTTTTGGTCCCTGATACAGATCCGAGTCATTTAAGATTGAGTATCTGAAACTGAATCTCGGTCTGAGGCATGCATGACTTACAGCACACAGCTGCACAATTACACAAGTAAATTAAAGTTACAAAAAGAAAAAAAATAAATAAATAAATAAACAAACTAAAACTTTTCAAATATTGGTTTTATTGCAAACAATAGTTCTGTAGTGTCCCTGAACGCAGCATTCTGTTTTGTGATGACATTAAATGCATCATGTCTGGAGTTCATATGCTACTCTATCACTGCCTCTCATTATTCCTCCGTCCTCCCATTGACTCTGTAAAATCGATGAGTTGGAACCATTTTATTGAGGAAAATATCACTGTGGACATTACCAATAGCATACTGAAACATAGTTGTAGTCATGTGACTCTCAACTGACATTTTAATTAGCAATGTGCTAATTACAGTACATTGAATGCAGCTGTCTAGGTCTACTCAAGACACCAAAGACTTGGGACTCAATGTACCTTTAGTGACCCCGATAAAATAAGCCTTGATTGGAAGCACAATCACATACTAGAGGTTGGATTGGGACATCCCTAGCAGGAATGTCACAGATCTTGAACCATTATTGGTGTAGATTCTCAGTCTTCCAGGTCATGGTGATCCTAAGAACTTTTATCGAAGTCAACTGGACATTTTTTTGTCTCTTGAAAACGTTTCTCTTCTTATAAGCTGTGGTTTGGCCTTTCACAATTGAGGGTTGTTGAAGCCACATGAGTGTCATTGACCCTAAAGTGTGAATGGCCAAACCACAGCTTCTAAACCTGGAACTCCTCACCAGTCAGTTTAGAACTGAGAAAGCCTTTTGGATGAGAGGCTAAATGCTTTCAAGAGACAAAAGAAGTCCAGTTGCCTTCAATTCCAGTTCTTAGGATGTTGAATTATTGTTTTTAATGACACCAGGTTGGTGGAGATCAAGATCACTTGGTTCTTGCAGAGAGGTCTTACCTCATTGGTATTCGCCTTCAATTATCATTTTTGTTTGTTTTTTTAAATCCAACTCATTTTAAGTCACCTGCCAACTATATTCTCATCTCACACACCTGACGTTTATCTAAATTATGCAAGTCTCATTTTGAATGGGCAGTAGGACGTTTGAGTTTTCACCTTGCACTAAACTAGATGTTTACTTGGCATCTTCTCCTGCTACAAAAACTCTATATAGATGCTGGTAATATCTTTATGATCTCTGTTAGGGACAAATGAGTTCATTTCAGCGCATTACAATCGTTACTTTAAAATCTCTTAATGGATATTAGATGCATTAAAAGGTGGATAGGTTACATGCTGGCACTGTTCTCACTTACTGATGTGCATTTCAACATGCACAATTCCTGTGGACTCAGAGCAATTAGTGGCTTTAGAATATTGTTAGTGGAGTCTAAAAAGCCAAGGCAATTTGTAGGGGGGGGGAAAACAAAACTCATGATAGACATGAGATAGGAGAACTTCTAAATGTGAAAGGAGACTATGGTGCTCAAGTCCCACAGGCGACAAAGCAATTAGTGAGTTTAAAAACCCATAAAGCACTTATGGGTATAGAATATGGGTTATTGGAACCAAATAGATCATGTACAACTTCCTCTGGTTAACTTGACCACATGAAGTATACGAGTAATACACAAACATGAACACAATTTTAAATGAAATTCTGAGCTAATTAACTAATAAATCAAATGGGTTCTGGGTTGCATATTGTATGTGTACACGCCTCTACTTGACACATGGATGTATGAAGAATGTTGTCTTGGTTTAGCCCTGGCCATGTTACATTTCCCTCATCATACTCCATTGTGTCTCTCCACGCCACTCTTAATACTACAAGACCACATTGCAGGAAAGTACTGTCTAAAATCTACACAAGTCACATCTACTGTAACTTTTCAAGTATCAAAGGTTGTGCCTGACCGCAGAAAATATTTTACTCTGCTTCATGGACCTCACTGTGAATTTTGTAGGACCCCCCCTATCAAAGTCATTAACTGTAAACATCCTCTCGTCAGAGGCATGCTGCTTAGTTACAATGAAATATAATGGCTTATTGTTGTAGCACCTAGTGATTAGCTGATACTACACAAAGTCAGACATTACATATGAAACAGTCATTAACTATTTGGCATAGATGGTCAAATATTGTGTAGCACGAAGATGGAGACTTATTTAAAAAAATGCACCACAATGACTCCTAAAAGTACTGTTATGTTACCAATTTTGCACATTATTGTGGAAGTGATCGGCTACTCACATGTTTGAATAATGAGCTAATTGTTGAGTGTTAAGAGAGATTAAGGGGCAACAACAACATGATCGTTTACCTACACTGAACCAGGGGTGGTGGCAGGACCTTCAAATCCTTTAAAGGGGAATTGATACATGAAGAAACCTTTAATAGGCAAAACTAGCATGGAGGGATCTAAATGTCGAGCTTTCTTTACACCATATCTTTTGTGTCTTTTCTAAAGGAAATCAGAATGAGGAGAACTGGATCAGGAAGAGAGACTGGCACTACTGTGTGCCACAAACATCTTATCTAATGGGCTTTGCGCTGGAAATCTAATTAAAAACTGGATGGTAAGTAGATGGCTTGTTTTCCTCACATTTCTTCAGTATGACTAATACTTGCAAATAATTTCTCTCCCTCACCCCTCTCCTGCCACCACACTGAAAGTGTGCAGGTACCAGGATTAGGAGTGAAGTCTTTACTGGAACTATGACAAAACCATGAGACTTTGACAACAAAAATCAAGGAATCCCCCCCAATTTCATTCAACTTATTGTATTTCTTTATATAATGTATTGCTGCTGTGTTGGGTTTCCATTAAGTTTGAAAAGAAAATAATTAATTAATATAACTACAGACACATTATCACAATCATTTGCAGGTTTCAACACAGGACAAAAAGCCCCTGAGGTTTTCTAGAGAACTGTGATATAATCATTGCCAGGGTTTGGCGTTAAGCTGCAAAAGTGTCTTGATTACACCCAATAAAGCGCAGACTTTGGCCCAGCCAACATTTGTCACACTCATAAGCACACCACCTGGACAGGCCCTTCCAAGCCTGGCTGCACAGGTTGCCGTCAGGCCAGTAAAAGCATGACGGATTAAAAACACAGCCTATAATGAGTGTTGTGCATTTGTTTCCTCAATACTAACCGGTCACAGTTATTCAAATCAGGTGGTTTTGACACTAGAAGCCATCTAGGCCTTGCTGGGCAGCATCTCCTCCCTCTGATGAGCTGCCAAATCTGTGCACTCACGCCTCTAACACAGAGATATTTTAACCTCCCACTCCCCAACTTCACCTAGGTGGGAAGCCCCATTAGTAGACCCCCCACTTCCTCTCGACTAAGGTATTTTTGATGAGAGAGGAATTTGGGTTTGCACCCCCCCTCCTTCCTCTGCTGAGCTTACCGAGAAGCAACAGTTTCAGCTCCCGGCGTGCGTCCCTCTTATCCCGGCGGAGCTGCCTTTCGATCTCGTCGTTGATCCGCCTGGCTTCTTTTGCCTCCTCACTGAGGCAGCACGCCATTATGGATTCCAGGGTCATTCTCGCTCCTATTCAAACAAACACTTTTCCCCCTCTTTATTGAGTCATCCAGATTTTACATTCGTTTTAAGGGGAAAACAGGCCTGTGAAAGCCAAACAACGTCCTCATGCAGGCTTGCTTGTGGTGAAATAACGCGTGGACGCCCTTATAATGAGTCTGAACAGCGTTCAGATTGTGGGAGAGAAGGAAAATCAGATATTTGAAAAATTGTCTCCCACCCCCCTCCCCCCCGTTTCGGTTCGCTTTATGGGCCTCCCAATAGCTTCACAATAGAGCGCTTTCAGTTTAATATCTGTGCAATCTTAATTGGTGTAATCTGCTTTTCTGTCTCAATATGATCAACAGATCCTTTTAAGACACATCCTCCGTACTGCTCTGTGTGATCTCGTTAAGCATTGTCATCTATGCCCGGCCAGCCTCTCTTCAAAGTCCTCAATGTTGATATTTTTCAATCACCGAAATCTCTTGTTTCCAAGTTACCGTCATCAGATGAGGGCGGCGAGAAAAACACATGAATAAAGCTGTCCGTTTATTTTCCAATGGCTCGACTCCCGGGCGTGGTAAGGCAGAATATGGCGGACTTTCACTCCAATCCGCTAGGCTGGGATACAGTACAGTTATCTCTCTCTGTCTGCTCAAAAAACCAAGAAAGCCATTCATAACAACGCATTTCAGCCGGAACTCTCGTTACCGCGGCGAAAATATACCTGTTTGGCTTAAAAAGTGCCCATGTTCGTGGCTATTCTGCGGAGTGAAAAGAAACGGGATACACGCCGTGTCGCTGCCTTTTCCCCAGCCAATCTTCTCCTTTTCCTCAGTTCTCTTCATGTGTTTTTATTACAGAGGCCATCCACTCCTCCGCTGGCAGGGTGACGTCGACCTCCCATCGACCAGGGGGAGTGTCGCGTCAAACAAACGCCACACAAGTATTTACACCCCCCCCAACCTGTGGAGTAGAAAATGCGTGCGAATGGACACAGTGAGCCCACAACTCCGTGGCTAGGGGGTGTAATAGAGGGCAATTCCACTTGCGTTAAATGCAGTTTTTCCGCTGACTTTGTTGGTGAAAGTTTTGGCATTGTCTTAAAAGTCAGTATACTTGAAGTAGATAACTGGAGAACACATTTAGTTTAAAATAAAAATAAAGTGCAGCTATTTATTTATTTATTATAGTGATTGCATTAATGACATACTGTAATGGAAGTTCAGCTTGAACAGTCTGCGCAGCGGAAACAATAACAAGTACACCAGTATGCAATCAAATACCACTGCAGTAAACTGAAGGTCATTATGTTCTATTTTTATTTAGGTGTTCATTCAACTCCACAGCCAGTACAGTACGGGAACCACAGATTTGTTGTGTTACTGAATGCAGTTGTGGTCTACATCAAGCTAAAACTAAAGGGTCTAATACACTAACTCTTTAAAACCTTAATATGTTGATTGTGTTTTTTTTTTTCCATGATTGAATCATAAGACCTGTTCTTTCTACTGACTTTTAATATGCCCCCAGTCTTTGGTTTAAGTTCAGCTGTATTTATATCTTTGTTTTTTTGCGTGTTTGTCTGTTGAAGCTGTTGTTGAAAGACTTCACCAAAACAGAGAGTAGGAACATAAATAGTGACGTGTTATTTACAAGGTGAGAATCCTGAGCTGAACAGAGACATATTTCACAGAGGTACTGTATTCTCTATCCTGTCCTGCATATATGGTGCTGTGGCTCAGTAGATGGTTTTCAAAACCAAACAGGCAACTGGAAGCTACAAGCCTTAAATCCATCTAGTGCCACCTTTAGTGAAGGCATCACACTGCTTTCCTTTGCTTTTATTACAAATACCGTACCACACTGAAGATCTCAGGTAAAAGTTACATCAGAAAAAGAAAAGAATCACCAAGACAAAGAGATTTTGCAAAAAGATTTTGCTGAAGCCCTCCAAATATAATGGAGGTCGTCCAATGACCGGAAGGTTGGCGGTTCAAATCCTCCTCCCCCAGTCAACTGTCCTTGAGTAAGATACTTTACCCTCCTTGCCTCCAGTGGTAGCATCACTGCTATACTCAGATGTAAGTCGCTTTGGATAAAAATGTCTGCTAAATGACTGTAGAATAGATTTTTGCACTTTGTAGGCTAATTCAGCATCCGTCTTCCATCCTGCCTCTTCTCTGTGCTCTCTCCAGCCAGTAAAAGTCAGTCTGATGTTGAGTCTTGTTTTCTCTCTTGCTCTGTCACTTTTTCTCTGTCTTCTCCTCCAGTGATGTCCTCTGAATCAGCCTTGGTGCATGTTCAAAACAGCCAATATGTTGATATACAGTTGCTGGCGTGTGACACTGTGCTGTAAAGCAAAACACAGCCATCCCATGTTGCCTTGGGCAGGGAAAAAAGTTATAAAGTGCAGTTTCCCAGCCTCAGAATACTGCAGGACAACTACGGCTCCAGGAATTTACATAATGAATGACACTGTGCCATCAAAATGAGTCAGAAGCACAAGTTTTAAAGTTAGAAAGTTATGTACTATGTTGAGCCATCGGCCTTGGCAGGTGTAGCATCGTGGGTGTGTGAGGTATGGATTCTGTACAAGCCTTGTCCGTGAACATGGATGATTTTGTTAATCATTTTGCTGAAAACTAGAATAACAAAAAATATGTACTGAAAACGTTTTGACAAAGGCAGAATCCAGAAAATGAAACAAAAAGCTGCCTGAGTTCAGATCTACCCCAAAGTGCAATCTAACCAAAGTTGTCACCAATAAGACAATTGTCAGGCTCTGCCACGATTGCCATTGTACACACATAATATGGTTTTAAAATTTATTTCAGCAATGGTTCAGTATAATGTGTACATCACCCATATGCCTCAAGAATAGAAAAAACAGATACAACTTTGCCATAAAACATCTTAAAGAGCAAGGCAAGGCAAGTTTATTTGTATAGCACGTTTCATACAGGACAATTCAAGGTGCTTTACATAAAACATTAGAAGTATTACAGTGGGCTGCATAAGAAGCATTAAGAAGTATTAAAAACAAAAATGAAATAACAAAATAATAAACAACAAAAGAAACCCTCAGAGAAAATAGAATATATCAGTTGTTTTCATAATAGGTGGCAAATAGAAAAGTTTTTAACCCTGATTCAAAACTGCTAAGAGTCTCAGCAGACCTGCACAGGAGCATAAAAACTGAACGCTGCCTCTCCATGTTTAGTTCTGACTCTGGGAACTGAAAGTAGACTTGACCCTGATG
>JBBBVU010000012.1:14101732-14119479 GCA_037177055.1 Atherinosoma microstoma | reverse complement strand
ATCAGCTTTGCAGCCATCTGCTGGGGCAGCAGCATTAGAACCAGAGACTGCAAGAGACTCAGCAAACTGATGAAGAAAGCTGGTTCTGTCCTGGGGATAACTCTGGAGCCGCTGGAGCTGATTGTCCAGAGAAGAGTGCTGCACAAGCTGCTCAAAATAATGGATAATTCTTCACATCCTCTACACAACACAGTGAAGAAACAACAAAGTGTGTTCAGTGGGAGGCTTCGTCAAGTTCAGTGCAAGACAGAAAGGTACCGGAGATCGTTCCTGCCAGCAGCCATCACCCTCCGGAACAAGGCCCTATCTTCACCTTCAAATACATTTTTTTGTATCTTTATTATTATTAAAAAAAAAACAAAAAAAGACCCTTCTACAACAATAATTTCCCTCTAAGAGGGATAAATAAAGTATATATCATTTCATTTCATTAAGGATTGGGATGCCATCCCTTAGCAAAATATGACCAGGCTGGTGCCCAGCATGAGGAGGCGGTGCCAAGCTGTTGTGGGTCTTCCACACACTACACGCTACAGTTTAAAATTAATTAAGTGTAAACTGGCCAGTATGTGTTGACTTTCCTTATTACAGTGGGAGAGTACAATAATCCAATTCACCAAGAAACCTAAAACAAGAGTGAACACCAACAGCAGAATATTGCAAGGGATTTAGGGGATCTTAGGGGGAGCACTATCCACATGGTTTGCAGTGTTGCTCATTCCACAGAGGCATGATCCTCACAAGCTATACCTTGTTGTAAAAGTAAATCAGACTTTCCAACTATGTATAGTAGTATAATTGGTATCA
This sequence comes from Atherinosoma microstoma, assembly GCA_037177055.1. Taxonomy (NCBI): domain Eukaryota; kingdom Metazoa; phylum Chordata; class Actinopteri; order Atheriniformes; family Atherinidae; genus Atherinosoma; species Atherinosoma microstoma. The sequence goes on along the minus strand of JBBBVU010000012.1, from coordinate 14,118,672 downwards.
TTAAAGGAAAAAAATCATTGACCGAAAACCAATTTCCTTACTTTTTGTGATAAGATTGTTTAGCACTGCATATATTTAGCTAAAAGTAATGGAGTCTACACAGACTGAAAAAGAAATGTATCATAAGTAATGTATTTCAGCACCACACAACTACATCGACCAAAGTGCAACCACAGAAAATGTCAATTGTTTTCATCTGCTACAATAAGAACAGGTACACTAGTACATTACAACATATTATAGTATTACAGCTTTGAGTCAACTGACTATCATTGTAGTTGAAAGTTTCTATTGCTGAATGCCAATAAGTGTCCATGAAGAAAATTCAAGATGTTGATGGATGGAGAAGTTGTGTTTCACCTGTAATAGTAACTCCATCCCAGAACACATACCTAACATGTTTTGTTTTGCTGGTTAAGTTTGGATGAAGGCAGATGTATGTATCAACCCATTATCTAAATCCTTTAAAAGGAAAAAGCATTGCAAGGTTTAGTCAAATTAGCCGAGGGTATTTGCCAAAAATGCTTCTGACTTTTTAACTGCATCATAAAAGAACTGCTGTAGTCTCCAAGCTTTCAGCAATGTGTGAAATAGAGGTAGGGATAAGGAAAAGCACGTCCTGCTCTATCAAGTCCAAATTACAGTGAAGACATAAAAAAAAAACTTGGCCACATGTCTTCATACCTGGACAGTAGTATATGCAGGAAAGTGTTTGTTATGACAGTCATATGTGTAATGAAAATATCAATATAGAAGGTTATATAGCTGGAGTAACCATACACTCTCATGCATCTGAAAACCATTTAGTATTGGAGAAAAATAAGTTATGTTAAAGTTTGATTGTGGCAACAGATACTGATACACTTTGGTTCAAACAAGACGTTTGGATTGAGGTCATCTCACATAGGTATTGAGCAGTGTTGACTGCAGCCTAACTAAGTGGCCCATTTAAACTATTGAAATGGGGACATCCTAGTAACACAGAGCTTAATTGCATGTGATGTGTTTGTATGAATCCAGCACATTATCTTATCTTTACTGACAGTATCAGGCGGGCAGAAGTCAGAGCTACGGTGAAGAATCCTAAGGCATAACATTAAAATGAAATTTTTTTCCTGTAGAAATAATTTCAGCTGTCCAGAGACCTGCTGGATTTGACCTAGAGTTGCAGCCTGGGGGATCATTCAGCCTGTACCTGTAGTGAATGTTGACCAAACGGCTTTGACTGGAAACTCAGCCAAAGGTCAGTAACATTTTAACCTGTTAAGGAGAATATTTTCGTTAGACACAATTATACTGCATAACACTTAAGCAAATCTTGCTGCAGGCTAAAATTGATAGCATATCCAGTAAAAGTCTTTATTTTTCATCAAGTAAACGCATATCAATGTGAAATGATTAAATGCTTTCTTGGTTGTTAAACATGCTCTCCAAGTTAAATCTGCTACACTTTCTTTCTTCCTTTTGAAGCTCAGTGTCAACAGATGATAATAGGTGCCTGAAACCAGGTCCTATGTATTTTCATGCCCTGACTCAACTGGCACAATTCACTTTTACGGTCTAAATAAAGATGATACTGAACAATCCCTATTCCAAAAAACTTTGGGATGGACAATTTCAGAGAAACCTTCCCTAACATTAAACTGTGATGATTTTGAAAATCTCACCATAATGTGTATAATATCATCAAAAGATTAAAAGAATCAGGAGGAATCTCTGTGTGCAAAGGACAGGGCCAAAAGTCAAAACTTGATGCTTGTGATCTTTGGGCTCACAGGAGTCACTGCATTAAAACAGAGTTTTTACTGGAAATCACTGTATGGACTCAGGAACATTTCCAAAAAATTGTTTGATTTACCAATTCAAATGCAGGTTATAGCTCTATTGTGCAAAGAAGCCATATACGAACACAATCCAGAAATGCCACTGTCCTTTCTTGGCCAAAGTGGATTTGAAATTGTCTAAGGCAGGGGCAGGCAACTCCAGTCCTCAACAGAAAGACTGAGGAGAGTCCTGCAGGTTTTAGACGGTTCCATGCTCTAACACAGGTGATTCAAATAAATGAATCCAACAGCATATCAAGTGTCTTATTTATTTGAATCATGTGTGTTGAAACAAGGAAACATAAAACTTACATACTGCATCCATCATATCAGCATGGCTTCACACGTGCTGAACTGGCCTGCTTGCAGTCCAGATCTTTCACCAGAAAACATCTGGGGCATCATGAAACAAAGAAAATCTGGCAATGAAGGCTCAGGATTGTTGAGCAGTTAGACTCCTGCATCGGACAAGAATGGGATGAACTTCCCCTCCGAAAACTCCAGCAACTGGTCTGCTCACTTCTTAGACATTTACAGACAGTTGTTAAAAGAAGAGGGGGTGCTACATAATTTGCAAACATCTTCCACTTCCAACTTTGAGATGTGTTACTTTCATGAAATAAAAAAATTCCATGAAATGGTAAAATGTCTCAGTTTCAACTTCTGATGTTTTATTTATGTTCTAATCAGGATAAAACATTTGTTCATGAGATTAGCAAATTATTGCACTGTGATTTTATCTACATCTTACACAGTGTCTCAAGTCTTGGAAATGGGGTTGTATTCAAATGATGCAAAAAATAAAAAATAAATGGTGAAAATAAAGCACAGACAGCAGGAAAGTATTTGTAGGCTACTAGTTTCAATTTTTTTTTTACCTAGAGCTCCCTAGCAGCTGCTCCTGAATGTGTTCAAATAAAATATTTAATGAAAATGCACTAATACAGCACAATGGCAATTAGCAGCATCAGGCTTTTACTTTGTAAGAGAAAGAGCTTCGAGCGCTTCCTGTGTCACGTGATCCCACCCTCGCCTGGATACGAGAAAGCGTCGCTTCACGGTCACCACGGAGAGAGGGATGGGTCTTTAGTACTAAAAGCATACCTCTGTGCCCTTTCCCACGTAGTTTCAACGTCAAACTACCATGGCAGTCTACGGGAAACGATTCTCTGTCGTTTTAACAACGACTCTACCAACTTTTAACGTGTGTGCGTCCACGTTTTAGTGCTCTGATCTTTCTTAGCATGACAGATAAAGATTAGTTAGCATGAGAGCGAGCTAGCGACCCAGCCTCAGCATCACCTTGCGACCACACCTCCCAGTGACAGGTAAGATTTCTTTCTCCCATACTCTGAAAGAGTGTGTGAGCCGACAGTCATCAACCATAATTTTGAGTTGGTTGCATAATGATTGCCGGCACCAGTTCATAGCAGGTGTTTTTGAGTGACTAATTCCTTGTGACTGTAATAATGCGGCGCTAATAGGATTTGAGGTCTCTCCTTCCTGTCGCTTGTTGGAGGAGTTCGCCGTGATAACGAGGGTGGAGCTTAGCTGACCGTGTGTGAGAAAGTGGTGCTTGTATGGCTGGGGTTTAATCTCACTGAGGGTATATTGTTGCAATGATTTAATGAACATCAAGCGAACTTCAGTCACTTTATGTTTAATATCATTATGTGGTAGAATTTCTTTCTCTGGGCTTTCGAAATGAACCAAACTTTTGTATTCTTGCAACAAGGTTTGAAACATTACAAACCATTACATTCATTTACATCTTGGAGTCATATATGTTTATTCTATATGGAATGGGTGCAATGATTTTGTTCTCAGTTTGATTATTTGTGTCTGTCAGTGTGGCTGCAGGTTCCTAGGCAGACATGGGCAAACTACAGAGCAAGTTTCGTAGAAGGTCGGAGCTCTACAGGTGAGATATGTACTATTCAAACGCATTGTCTTTATTTGTGCCAGGTTACTTGGCTTGGTTGTAGTCTTAGCAAGAATGGGAAATTGATTTATTTAAAAGAACATTTCAATTAAACTCAGTTCTGATAACAATGAGATGAAGCATTGAAGCTCCCTACAGAAACATGTTCCTATTCTAATTGACCAACATGAAATTCTGAATAAGCATGGAAGCAAAAAGAAAAACAAATCGCAAACAAAAGGCAAAGTTCCTCAGTCTCAACACTCAAAACTTTGTCCTTACAAAATTATTGATTGAATAGTTGCATATCAAGTAATTCAGATTTATTAGCATTTTACAGAGCTTCCAAAATTTTGTTGGAAATGGGATTTATAACCATAATAAAGTACAGTCACAATAGAGAAAGATGAAAATAAATCGCTTGAAAGAAGTCAGGTTGCAGGTCCTGGAATAGCTTGTAAGACAAAGGTACATTTTGTTACTTTGGGTAAGAGTTTTAAGCAAAGCTTACTAAAAAATACCTGCTAACAAAGTCATGTGTTGAAGATTATTTTCATTTTATTATAATTATTTTGAAGCTTTATAAATGCTTCCTGTGGATGGTCATAGTATCTGGATCATATGGACAAACAATACTGTAAATTCAAGGCCAAAAGTCGCTTACATTTTGGCACCAAAACAATCAAAGAAAAAATTTTTTTTGGGAGAATAGTTGTTGGAATTAATTTGTATTTTCAAAAATATATCAGCTATCCACCATGATATCAATAGGATAATTTTCGTATATGTTTTGGGAATTGATTGATTTCCTCATCACTGGTGTTTTAAACAGGACGTCTCAGGGGGAGAAGGCTGATAGTACCTTTGACAGTCAGGTCTTGCAGTATGAACCTGCCCATCATGGACCCATAAGCACTGTGACAAATCTCAGCCCAGATCTCTGTGTTTCTGGTGGGAGTGACCAGGTAAAATAACAAATGTTTTAGTAGCTCAAAATGAGTCTATAAAATGGAAATCTCTTTATTGGAAAGTTTACTCTTAAGTAATAGAATTAAATGAAAAATACTATTATTAATTGCAGCGGGAAGTTATAAATTTACTAAAATGACTTATCACAAATTGAATTGTGTAATGGGTAGGAGAAAATTACAGCTCAAAAAGCACACTGCTTAATGTAAATAATACTCAAAATATCCCAGTTTCTGTCTTTTGACAATAAAAAATATGATGACCTACTTAATAATAGACTCCTGGTTCACAGGATTTATACATTATGTAAATGTATACATTATGTAAAATTATGAAAATAGTTAATAATACAGGGATTAGTTAGTCATGTGTTTGTGTGTTCACTCCTGCAGGCCGTTGTGGTGTATGATTGGAAGCAAGGCCGGATGTGTCAGTCTTTCCAGGGTCACAACCGAGAAGTTACCAAGGTAACGTCAATACTATGTGTGCACAGACTGATAAAGGTGTGGTGCTGTTCGAAGCTTTTACACCTTCAACATGTACGCATCCTCTGGTCTTATCTCCTCTAAACTTGGCCTCCATCTATCCACCAGGTGCTTTGCTATCCAGGGAGTACATGGATCTTTAGTGCCTCACGGGACAAAACTGTTCTGATGTGGGACCTAAACCAGGGAGATGAACCTATTCAGGAATTTTGTGGGCATGAGTTGGTGGTCAATGGACTAGCTGTCAACCCTGGTACTTGCACAAGGACACACACACGCATGAACACAAGTAGTCTCCTCTGTGGTCTCCTCAGTCTATAGTAAATATTTAACTGTGGTCTTAAAGATTTTCATGTGTCAAGTTAAAGTTAGCGGTTTGTCAGTTCTTGCATGTCTAATACATATCAAGTAGTACCAAGTGTATTCTGTTTTATCAATCTGAAAAAAGGATATCTATCTCATAATATGTCAGTTATTCATTTGTCTCAGCTGTCAGTTTGACCTTGCAAGTTTGCACATACCGAACCTATTTGATATTAATTAACTGCTATGCACACGTGTTACTGTGTGTAATGTAGATGGGAGAAAGCTGTGCACTGGCTCTCGTGACAACTGGATGTGCCTGTGGGATATAGAATCTGCAAAATGTGAACAGAGACACAACATCTCCAGAAACCTGGTGAGAATAACAGATTTTTTGTACTCGGCACACTAGACTGCCCTCTAGGCATGTTTTATAAGAGAAAAATCGAATCAATATGCTATTTAATCTGATTATTGGGTGTTGTGTTCATGCCCTGCAAGGTGTAAACTTTTTCACTTCACTGTCTGTGTGCCTGCCTAGGTGACTCATGTATGTTGGGTCCCAGCCAGCTCCTCTGTAGTTCAGACCTCCGAGGATAAAACCATAAGGTACAGAAAGATTTTCTAGTGCGGATGCATGCTGATATGTTTTTTTATTGATATTTAATGTAAATCTGCTCAGCTTGTAGAGAAATACACTGAATAATTTCAACTTTATATCAAATTAGTTGCTATCACAAGTGGTACTGGTAATATACAGCTATTATAAGCAGCCATGGTCATGTAGGGTCAGACTTTTTTGCTTTTCTTTACTTATGGTAGTGGATCATTCCAGTTAAATGTCTGATTATTAATCAGTCAAACATGAGTAAAGACCCATTTGGCTGGAAGATTTGGACTGGATAATAAATTGTTTGACCCATTTAACAGATTTAACACAGCTTGAAAATGTGAATCATACATACTGTATATTGATGTGATGTATGATAATTTAATGAATAATTGAGGAAGTCAACATAGTATCAGTCTGAGTGTATAGTAGCTGCTTGTTGCTATCAAAGAGAGAAGTGATTACAATAATTACACATACTAACACAAAGATAACACCTAACTGAACCTTTGATCCATGACCTCTTTATTTACGTTCTACCTTTGGGGATATTTTTGGCAATCAAGACATTTAAAGGCTGTTTTCTGGTAACTTCTAATGTTGTAATCATTACACTGTGATACAATGACCACTTGCCGCATTTATTTCTAAGACAATATTTGGATACTTCTTTCGTATAAAAATCGATCAGCTAGGTCACCTCTTTTGAGAAAATACATAGTCCGTGTTAAATGCCTTTGGCACAAAGATGGTAATTTTGTGTACATCATTTTTGAAAAGTAGAAGACCCAAACAAAGATTTGTCAAAAAATAGATCCTTGTGGTGTTAACATAACTTAATTTGTACCCTTGTCTATTTACAATATTTGTGTGTAACTGAGGATGGTATATTCTTACATGTGTCTAATGTGTGTTTGTTTTTGTGTGCAGGGTGTGGGACAGTAGAACATGGCAAGTGACCAATACTTTTCCAGCTAAGCAGTACATTCAAACCCACTGTGACGTTTCTCCAAATGGTCACTACTTGGTGTCCAGCAGCAACGGCTTTGGAGGCCAGGGTTGTGAAGCCACGGTGAGAAACTGGGAGGTGTTTTTGTTGGCTGTAAAAGTTTAAATGGTGGATGTGTTGAGGTTGATACTAAGGACACTAAATAGAATTAATTTATGCCATGTGTGTTGAGATGTTTAAGTGGTGTCCCCTTGTTTGTGCAGGTAGTCGTAAAACATTTAACGCTATTATTTGTTACAAGCGGTGTTGTGTCTCTGTGTTGTTAGCTCTGGGATCTGCGTCAGCCTGGTTGTAAAGTTGTGGAGTATAGAGGCCATCTTCAGACAACAGCCTGCTGCATGTTTCTTCCTTTGTCTCATGGTGGCTCTGCTCGGGTAGCAACATCTTCCCATGATAGTTCTGTCAAAATCTGGGATCAGAATACAGCAGGTAACATTTCCAACTCATGACTGAAAGAAAAAAACATCTCAGGGGGATTTGATATTATTCATTTTTCTAAATAAACATTTCTGCGTCCTGTCCTTTGCCGTCCTCATTTCAGCCTGTCTAGGCACGCTGTCTCTGGATGGTGCTGGTCCGCTGGTTTCTCTGGCTCCCAGTGATTCTGACAATCTTCTGTGTGCCAGTTTCAACAGTGGTCTCCACCATATCCAACTGGACCAAGGATCACACCAGGCCCAGGGTTCTGGTGCAGGTTCCGGTGGAACGGGGAGCCTGGACATTAGAGTTGTAGCCCGTTTCTGACAGCACAGAACAGCTGGTTGTGACTTGTAAAACTGAACTGTGAACAGCCTGGCATTTAGCAACTGTTATTGCTGGATTTTTTATTTGATTTTTTTGTTACCGTTTTTCACATTTGTATAGACATTATTGCTTTACTAGACTGCCATTTGAAGAATGATGTAAGAATGACAGAAGTATATAACAAAAGGAGCAGAAGATAATGATGTGTGGAGGATGCACCTTTTGGGACAGCCATGGATGGCTATCAAAGCTACTCACCTGGAGGAGCCGTTTACCTGAGAAGTAAGACTACAGGGCTCATCATCATCGGAATTGCAGCTGGGAGGTTGAACTGTTTGTACAGTCAGCTTAATTTCTAAAAACTAAGCAACACCTTGTGAAACCGGGGCTTTTGAGGCTCTTGTGTGGTTTGAGGTACCGTTGACGTTACGTGGTTGGTGATCCAGCCTTGCCTGGAGTGTTGCCTTCTTGGACCAATAGACAATAAGTGGGACTTCCCAAATTTTATACATTACTTCAAACAACCATATGTGCTGAATGCAGGCTAACAGGAAAATGTGGCATTTATATTAACTGGTAGTGGCTTTAAACCAAGGACATGTCCAGCACCAGGGGGTGCTAGTTTACTTTGGCGATCACTAAGCACATAGTGGTCTTGGTATGCTGTTGATACACTGTGCATTTCAGCTGTAAACTTGACAGAGAGAAAATGCAACACTGCCCAGACTTCTAAACTTCCATTGGCCAAAAAAGCCTCTGATTCACTTGATGTCCATTATTTTTTTTTTATTTTTTTTTTTGCCATTTCATTAATAATGTGTTAATTTCAAGCATTAGTTTACTCTTTTAATTTAGGTTTATACTTCCCCAGTAATGGAAGCATTACTGGATTAGGAAAATAAGCCATTTGGTGAGCTGTTATTTGTCATGAATCACAAATTGGAAGCCAAGAGTATACAACATATTTTTTTTTTTTTTGTGAATGTATTTTTGTAGCTGGTCAGATTTGTGTTTTGTTTGTAAGACAAGTCATAAAGTGACCAAAAAAATATAATGAAGAATATTTGTCATTTTAGTTTTTACTTAATTTTTGATTGGTTGATGTTAGACCAGAGGAAGACAACACCAGAATATATAAATATAAATTTTTCTTGTGTAGATAAAACTTTATTTTCATGCAGACTTATTTTTTGCGGATAGCCATTTTCAAAACGACTATGCAAATTACCAGAGTTATTATATTTCTGATAAACACTAACAATGAACATGAAAAATATTGCAAATGTAAAATAAAGATGATCTGTCGTCTGTCAGAATACAGTCTGCTGCCAGTTGCTTACTTTATATATTGAACTGAAATTGGAAATTCAGACACTGTAGTTTAGATAGACATTATTTTAACTAAGTATTGACAGAATTTGAGTAAAACGAGTTATGTGTAAGTGTTACCTTTGGAGTGATAGTCAAGTAATTCCTGGACAGCTTAAAAAGATGTGACACATCAACAAAACATAAGTAAACTGAGGATGGACGCCCATAGTGCAGGAGTCCATGTGCAATGATGGATTATTTCACATGGATTTTGGAACAGTGCTGGGGGTGAAAGACCAAAGGAAGTCGAACATGATTTCAGATTAGTTTGCATATTTGTCAGTTTAAACATCTACAGATTTAATTTAATCTGTTTGATACCAGATGATAAAGAAATAAATAATGCATTACATACCGTCACACAGTTTTATTCTTGTTGTGCTTTGTGTTTTCAGCTCTACATGTAATATCCACTTACAAATTTATCCACCCCAAATAAACTATTTGAATGCAGAACTAGAGTTATATTTAATAATTCATAGAATTGAAACATTAAGAGACTGAACTCTTGTATCACCCACAACAGCATCAAAACAATGTTTTTCTCAGAAAAATTCTGTACCTTTTATGTAAAGGGCTAAGCTTATAAGGTATCCATGTTTTTAATGCAACCTCTGGAGATATTTTTGTAACACCTGCATCTGTATCTCAGCTGGCAAGACTTGTATAATTCTGTCCCTTTTTTGACTCTTAATAAAAATAAGCACTTTATCCAAAACTACCAAATGCTTTTTGTAATCGCACATGATTCATGTATGCCACTAAGGACTAGGAATGATAATGGAAGAAAACCATAAGATACTATAAATGCATTAAAAAGAAATGTTTTTAATTACACTGCAGGTTGTTGAGGTGACAGAATTTTTTTTGTATGTAATTGAAATTAAATCCAAAAGTAAATTGCTGATGACTGTAGTCCAGGCATTCTTGTAGATCTGTTGACGGGGGTATAAACTGCATATGCATACATTTTGAAAAGAATCTTGTTTCATAAAACCTGCACCGCGAGGGAAAAGCATGCCGTGAGATGAATAAATGAGAAAAATGGAGGACATTCGGCCATACGGCAGTGTTTATTCAAATCTGGACCTCATTTTCACTGACAAAAAAAAAAAAAGAGCCATTTTTCCCAATAACAGGCTTTCATAAAGACACACACAACACAACAGCAGGCAGAACAGTTTGGGTTTTGCCACACAGCTAAAGTACAGAAATATTTAGATTTAAAGGGGGAAAAAAAAGTGTAAAATGTCAATTGGTGAAAATTAAAAATAAAATCCATCTGCATCTACTGAAAAAAATCAAAACATAAGTTACACAAACTTGCCTTCATTTAAAAACAAAAACAGACATAATTGGCACCACATAGTATAAAAAGCAGGCTTCTTGGAATAATAGAAAAAGAATACAGTACAGAAAACAGTGGAATTACAGGTCATTCATTAGACGCTTCAGAAAGAATAAATATAATGTGGGGTGTAGCATTCAACCTAATGCCGAGAGATCTCAACGGGTGGTATCCTCCAGCTTCTAAGTGATACATCAGTAGATCTACAGCCAGTGGCAACTTGAATATTACAGTTTCTTCCATATGTCAAAGGAAGTCTCCCTCTTGGATCCTTCTAAGTGTTCCCGTAATCCCTTGGTTAGTTCTCAGTGCATAAAATACAAGGTCTAATCATAATTTCTGAAAATCCTGAACAAGCCAGAGAACACCATCATATGTACATGTTTGAACTTCAACACAATATTACAATGATCCACTGTAAGATGGGTTACACCTCCCTTCAACAACACAACCATTATTTGCTGAACTCCACAGGTCACGTCATCTCGTCTTTGAACATACACAGATTATGGCTACAGTCTCATCTGTAGGCCATCAATACATCACAAGACACCAGGATCAGGCCCATTTCTCATGTCAGCTGCCCCTCTGAGAAAACAAAAATATTTTTTTAAACTTTCATATTAAAAATGTACTTTCACATTAAGGGCCTTCAAAAAAAGTAATTATGGAATGAGAAAGGACTGGCTTTATATCTAGCTCAGTCCTGTGATGTTGCAGAGCCCTGTAAGTGTGACAGTTTGGTCTATGAAGTTCAGTAAGCAGTGCACATGTTAAAAGATATAGAAAAACACAACTTGTACAATAATAAGATTAAAAATATAATCACTTTCTGGCTAATTCATCACACTACATATTACATTTGGAAAGGGTTCTACATAGACAGTCAAAAACATGAACATGAATAAGGCATAAAAGCAACATGCAACTAAATCCCACATTACATCAGATACATGAGCTAGCTGGGTTGGTTAAACAGGGCGAGTTTCTGCAAAACCCATAAATCAAACCAAAGATAGATATTAAGACAAGATGATTTAAATTATTTTTTTCTTTTGACAGAAATTTGAGAGCATTCAATTCATTTCAAGATCAAACTGAAAAGGAAAACAAGAATTTTAATGAAAGAAATTAACATGATCATTCAAAATTATTTACAAAAAAAAACTTGAAACTGAGAATAAATCAGGCTATGTTGGGGAAACAGAGTTCATACAACTGTGCTTGGTATAATAGTGCTGCAACAAATTTCATCTATGAGGAGCATGTTATAAATATGGACTCTTTCTTTTACCTTAGTATTGAAATACAAGTACCATCGGTTACATCCCTGACATGTGTCCTGCAGTCAGTCTCTTTCATTGGACCTGGGTGGCACTGGGATTAGTTTACACATACTATAAGGGTGGAGGATTGGTATTTGACTAATTGGAGAAATGTGACTGATAAATGAACAACAAAAGTATGAAAAAAGGCCATTATGTTGAGATAGCATTAAAACAACAGCAGAAATAATAAACATAAAAAAAGACAGTAATGAGGATGCCTACAATATTCTTTTGAACAGTTTTATACTGCATGACTTGTTCACTTGTTCTTAAATACTATTTAAAAATACTGGCAAGAGATGATCACCTAGCTTAAATAAATGATGCACAAGTTTCCATAACAGACCTAAAAAGGAGGGTGCTGTACGTTAGTTTTCTGTCAATAGAATCAAAGGCACTGACCCTCATTTAATCTGTAATGCAATTGAAAAGCTGATCTCACTTAACACCCAAATAATTGATTCATGTCAAGACAAATTTTAGCAACAATGATGAGACTTAACAAATCTTTTGAGGACAAATGGGTCCATATGTTTTACAAATTCTTTTGCCCAATTAAGGTTAGAACCACTGGCTACAGTTCAGATCCCTACAATGAATTCACTGTATGGGAAAGATGACTGAAATCTGGATTTGGTGTAGATATCAGACACATGCGAAATGACGAGTATTGTGAGAAAACGGTACCCACATCCGAACCGAGAAAAGACTCAAAGAGACCAGTACATGATTTTAACACACTTGATATCTAACGTATGTGTTGGATGAGTCCCTGAGATATTGCTGGCTGTCTGCATTTTCCTCCAAGTCAGATGGTGACTTTTAGTAGTGCTTTTCCATTTCATTAACTCAGCCCCCACACACGCACACATTTGAGTAGGAATCTGAGAGGAATTTGCTCTGGCATCCACACACATTCACACAAGAAAAAAAGGTCCTGATGTTAAACTCGTCCCTATGAAATGGCAACTCAGTGAAATAAACTAGATAAATGTGTTTTTACAGTTTGGATGGAAATGGAATAAATAAATCTTACTATGGACATATATCTAACATTTTTAGGCTTTTACAAATTAGAAATAACAATGTATCAGTCCCAGCCTGTTTTCACCCCCCCCAAGTTTCAAAAGGACGACATCTTTTTGTGAATAAAACCAAGTCTGGTTATTTTCGAGGATAAACATACATAACGTATGCTTATCTATTCACCATAAGTACCGTTGGTACTTCAGCAGACACCAAAAAATTCCCCAATTAGAAGGCTTCTGAAAAGTAGCTGAGGTGTAGAATTAGGCCAGATGCCTAAAATATCTGATAACTTTCTTGCAGATGTAGAAAAACCTTCCAAATCCTTGAGGCAAAAATTAAAGATAAGTTTGGTTTATTTGTGAGCTCCAAGTCAACTGTCCATGCCTCTGAGGACTTTTTTCTTTTTATTAACCAAAACTGACTCTAGCCTTTAAAACACTATGTTCAAATGTAGTTTTCTCCCCACCTGACAGTAGAGTTGTAAATACTCAGTAGTTGCGTTTCTGCAGAAGTGTGTAAGATTGTACTGCTTTAAAAATTACACCTGGTTTGCCCCCAACCCATACCTTAAAATTCATCCTGGCTGCAGCTTACAGTTAGTCTACTGATCCGCGGTGTGTTCCAGGCTGTCTATGACCCGGCTCAGCCTGATGTTCAGCAACCTGATCTGGGTGTCCAGGTGGTCGATCTTCTCTTCCAGGGATCCTGCCCCGCCTCCGCGGCGCCAGTACGCTCCGACGGGCCCAGTCATGAAGTACACGGCCATGATGAAGCACAGCGGCAACACCGCACGCTCAGGGTCGCCCTCAAACTTCTGCAGGATGTAGAGGCAGGACAAGGCGAAGAGTGTGACGCGTGCGAGCCAGAAGAAGCGTCCAAAGACGGCGTGAAGCAGGTAAAAGAATCCCCCCAGGAACATAGAGAGGAACCAGTAAGCCACGAGCACAGCAGCAACCAGGAGCAGGGCACGTGCTGGGGAGTTGGTGAGAGATGTGGGGCTGAAATAGTGGCTGAGGTTTGAGGCTACACAGGTAAGAGAAGGAGAACAAGAGGAAATGATTATTATTAACAAGTTAAAAAGTATATTCATGTATATTTCAGGACATTTCTATTTTTGTTTTCTTCACATTTAAAGGCTTACAATCAATGCCCATCACATCCAGCAGATCTGACCAGATCTTCCAGATGGTGTCGAGAAAAGAGTCCACTCCATGGACAAACCGCTCCGTTGCTTTGGAGAAAAACTACAAGAAGAAAGGAATGAAGAGTAATGGGGTTGGGGTTAGTCTAAGTTTAATTTTTACATGATATAACCAAGAGAATAATGTCAGCCTTGCAGGTGATCCCACAGGGTCACATGCAAAGTATGCTACCCCTTAAAATGTGAAAGTCTCTACAGGCTATTTTGCTACACTCTCTTATCCTATTGTAATTCACATGTCTCATTTGCTCTAATGAACTCTGCTGAGAGCATCTCATTGAAAGATAGTTACTTGAGCTGGAAATAAATTGATACTGTGAGAGCAATATACGCTTCTCAACAGGTATATATCTACCAAAACCAGACCCATAGATCAAATATGGGTCTGGGTTTTCCTTTTTCTGCTGGGGTGGGGGATCTGTGTTGTCTCCTCATTCATATAGCAGGAGAACTAGTTGAGTGAGTGCTTGAATATACAAAGAGAGTACTGGAGGAGGGATGCATTTTCCTACTTTTAGGTAATGCATTTTGTCATTGAAGCTTCATCCTCTTACTGCTCTGTTATATATTTTTACTACATATCATTGTACATAATCTGTGAATCTACAGCACTATTATTTTCCTTTTTCTATTTGCAGGTATGTTTGATGGTGAATGTGTAAATTTGATTGTTGTTCATCACTTCATGGGTGCAGCTGGGGTGAAAGCCCAAGACGAATTTCCCCTAGTGGGACAATAAATTAATCTTGATCTTGTATTCAGCAGACAACCAGATGTTTAACAAAAAATATAAAGTTTTGATAACGACATATTAGATTTTTGTATCCGAGTCTATAAGGGGCATCAGAGGCTATAAATAAAGCAACTGTTTAGCAACTGCTCCAATCAGCTAGCTCTGTTTTTCATTCTGAAATAGACAAACTATCAAAGTGTTTATTGAACATTGAAAGGTTTAAAACGAGTGATTTAACATCATTTAAAAAACCAAGGCCTCCGTTACATTGTGAAAGTAGAAAATGTCTTCACAGGAACCAACCCCTATGCTAATGCTACCTATCAAATTCAATCACCCATTTTCACAGCTTTTGCAATAGTATTAATGATATTTGGCAGTAACACTTGTATTTTGAAAAGTGACAAAATTCTGTTAGAAGGCACACAGTATGCTAAATTTATTTTCTAATGGTCCCATAACTTCAGGGGCAACATTTAGAATATAAGTTAGAATCTTAACTTAAACACTGCATTCACAACGGTACTACTGATCACAACATCCTCCTCCATTATTTGGAGTCCTGGGTTGGGATTAAGAATTTGGCTAGTAGCTTGTTTTGCTCATGTTTCTAAAATAACTTTTTCTTTCACTTAGAATAAAAAAATTCTTTAGTGGCTTTGTTCAGTTGTGGTGTACAACAGGGCTCAGTCCTTGGTCTCCTTCTGTTTTTTTTAACTTTATGTTACTTCCTGGTCAGCTTATTCAGGACAATCATTTAAATGTCATTTTTATGGTGATGATACTCAGCTGTACAGTGTACATGCCCTTAAAATCCACAAATAAAATTTCACAGGTTGTCTTTTCTAAAAAAAAAAACTTAAAAAAAAAAAAAAAAAAAAAACTTAAAAAAACCCCCCAACAACCCAAAACAAAGGTCATTCTGTTTGGTCCCCCATATTCTGTTGCTTGTATTGTTTTTAGTCTTGGCAACCTTTCAGATAATATCACCTAAACCTCTTGAAATCTAACAGTCATTTGATTCAAACCTTAGTTTTGATGCTAAGCTCAAACATGTAGTTCTGTCCTGTTTTTTCCAGGTTAAATGTCTAAAATCTTATCATTTCTTTCAACTGTTGACTTAATAAAAATTATGGTCTATTTTCACCATGACCACTAATTGTACTCTGGTATCAGGCAGGTTTCATCCACTACAGTTAATTCAAAATGCTGCAGCAAAACTCATTACTGGTACAAAATCACAGGTATGATCACATCACCCCAGTGCTTGCTTCCCTTCCCCCCCTTCCTGTTAGATTTCAA
Source organism: Atherinosoma microstoma (assembly GCA_037177055.1). Lineage (NCBI taxonomy): Eukaryota > Metazoa > Chordata > Actinopteri > Atheriniformes > Atherinidae > Atherinosoma > Atherinosoma microstoma. The sequence continues at coordinate 14,102,496 of JBBBVU010000012.1, read as the reverse complement.
AATCTAACTGCTCACCTTCAATGCCTCAAATGACCTTGCCCTGACATAGATCTTAAATTTTCCTGACCTGGTATGTGCCCTGACCACTGAAATCCACAGACAGTGCCCTTCTAAATATCTCAAGATCACTGTTTGTGAGATCAGACTTTTGCCATTAGAGCCCCCCCCACCTTATGGAACTGTTTGCCTGCTGCACTCAACCAGTTGGTAACCAGTTACATTACAAATGAAGGTGTATTCAAACAAGACAAATGACAAAATATTATGTACTATTTACCTAACTCTGCAACTGTTTATATACAGGTATATCTGAAAGAAGCTGCTTAATCAGAATTAATTTAAAGATTATCTACGGTGAACACTTTTGAACAGACCCAGACAACTCAGTAATGAAAGAAAGGAAAAGGCCAGTTGCTACTATATAAAACAGTCCATTAAAATTAAATAACATACTGCTTTTGCATCAATGTACGACTAATTCTAAACTTATGTGATATGTTGTAGTTAAATTGTGCGGGTTAAAACATTTTCTGCAATATACCTTTTACCATGCAAAAGCACATTTTCCTGATAACATTTACTAATTTTTACTAATACCACATTTTCAAACACACAAGGTTATTTGTATATGGTAATATAAGCGAAATACTTCCTGCACCTCTGCTCACAATTTGCATATCAGGGAAGTGACTGAGACACTAAGCTTTTTATTATACAACACTGCAAAGTCTACACTTGTAAAAGAGGAAATTAATATATATATA
>JBBBVU010000012.1:14051861-14069471 GCA_037177055.1 Atherinosoma microstoma | reverse complement strand
GTAAGGGTGTCCGAATGTCCAGAGAGAAAAAAGTAGTGCACTCAAAATTACCCACAATGCATCTTGAAAAGTAGTGACGGGTCAATATAGACCACAATGCATTGGGGGCAGGAGCTAACGTGATATCTTGCTAAAGCAACAAACGGCATTCTACCCATCTATCTCTTATCTGCCGTCGTTTTATTATTTTAATGATTACAAGTTCAATTTGTGTCAGTAAGAAGATGCTAAATTTTGAAAACTGGCACCATTTTGCTGATGGAAGATGCTGCATCAAGTGTCGAGAGGCACGGACATCAAAGCTGGTTAAAATAAACTAGAGACTATAATTTTATATGAATAGATTTGCAACAAAGACAGAATAAAATAAAATATAAGTATTTAATATATTTTCACATAAGAGTTTAGGTTTGATTTGGAAGGACATATTCATAGTATTGAGGTTGCTGTGGTGACAACTGGTAGTCATGTGATCTGCGGCGGGGAGAAAGAAGTCAGCTTCGTGTCCAAATTGCCAACAGAATGAGTGCCCTATATAATTATAGGGCATTTCACTTTTTTACAAAATATATTTTACAAAGGAAAAGCTGCTTATAGAAGAATTGTTAAAAGTATCTAATAATGTAGTATTATAAGATAAGTCTTAAAGGATCAGAGATTTGGATTTTGAGACATAAAATAAGCACTGCAGAGAGTTTGCTACCTTTTGGAATCGACCTCACCTCAGTCTTCCCTTTTATTGGCCTGGATCCTCAAGCTTCTTCTCTTGGCAAGAGACTGTGATCTCCTCTGAATTTTGGACGATTTCCACCCTGTCATCTTTGTTTGTCATCTTTGTTTAGGAGCTTGATGCTGCCAACAAACCGGGTTCAGCATGGCCCCTCTGCCTCAGAGCACTGCACCTCCATGATGGTGTTGCAAAGAAATAAGTCTAATGTGTAATTATCTCAATTAACACTGCTTTCTTCACCTGTTGTGTTCTCTATCTCACATATCTGCATATCAGTTTTAGTTCACTTTTCTCATTTTGTTTTGTTGGCAGTTTAGTTGCCGAGGACAAATTTGTGAGCAACACTTACTAATGAAATAATTTTTGTTGGCATCCTCGGTTTATTTACCTTGAAAAACGTAAATGAGCTTACATGCAAAAGTTTGGACACAAATAAATCTGAGACATTCTCAGATCTGCTAAGCACTGGGGTAAATTGATCATGCTTTGTGCTTTTCATCACACCAACATTAAAACCTGAAGAAATGACTCAAGCTACAAGCCAAATTCATCTATTCTTTTTCCTCTGTTGCCCATTCTTTATCAGACACTGACATGCATTGCGGGAAAGCCAGGAATTGAATCACACACCATCTGATTGGATAATCGATCTCTTACCTGAGTCACAGCCTTTCGGGTGGCTTCTACAATTTAATGATGGTCGTATTGTCAAAATGAAATAAATAAAGTTAAAGTTCACACGAAACGCTGAAGGTTTAGTTCCTGAACTAAATTCCACTAAAAATATGTGGAAACTCCTCAGAAGAATGAATGTAAGACAGGAAACCCCAGTGCTTGTAGGGATCTTCTAGACCTGAAAGCCTTATGAAAATGTCCCAGACAAGAACTAAAAAACTCTTACTAAGTGCTGACTATAGGGAAACCAAACTTTTGCTCCAGGCCCTTTTCCCTTTTCCTCATTTGAAAGCTGTGAAATATTCAGATAAATCTTTATGACTGTGTGCAGTTTGTGTGCATGAATGTTGCTTTTCCCAAGGTTGTCTTTATCTGAAGTTTCACCATTTAGACACTAAGTTAATGCAGCAAATCACAGGAGTCTGAGATGAACTAAAATGGCAGTACATTCCAAGTTTTTCCTTTCCTAAATGGGCACATTTTCTTTGAGTGCTTTTCTTCTTCTCTGCTTCCTACTAACGTTCATTTATGCTGAAGAAAACAGGTCATATCAATTATAATTAGTTTCCGGTTCCTCTTCTACTTAACTTTTCCTGTGATCTTCCTTATTCAGGTTTTATTAATTTATCCTTCTTAAACAGACATTGATATGACACACCTGACTTTCTCCAATTCTAAATAAAACACCATGTTTATAGATTTTTGCTTCCTCTATTCTTGATCAATAACTATAACTGCAGCTGTTGAATTTGTACTACTGGACTACTTGACATGCATGGTACATTAAAAGAAGGACCTCTTCTTTGAAGTTTCAGCAATCCTGGTGAAGGTTTTTTCTTAAGTGTATGTATTTTGTTCACATTGTCCTCATGGTTTTGTTGAGTGTGTGAAACTGAGCCAATCCCTCATAACAAACAAACAGTATAGCTACTGGGGGTGCCAAATCAATGCCACAAGTGTGCCTCACAGAGACTCATTTATGGAACCCCATAGAGAGGTTTCATTGAGCTGCGTCTTTTAAATTTCTTCTGAGTCCCACAGTATCTTTTCAGCAGTAACATGAACATCAATAACATTTGAAAAAGTAAAATATAGCTAAATGTCACCATTAAACTGTTTAGGTATTTATGTAAAAGAAATAATAAAAGTATCATATATCAAAATATAGAAATAAACTAAAGTAAAATCATCCTTTTGTTTTAAAAAGCTTTCCTTTTAGGTATGATTTGCTCCATGTTGAACCTTTTTATTTATTTTTTTAATTTTCCTGCCATATGCTTCCAGTCTGTTTTTTTTCCATTTATACTGATAAAATATTTACTGACATTTTGATTCCCAGTTCTGATACAATTGGCAGAGAGAAATGAAATGTTCCCAATTGTAGTACAAGTGGATCATTGACCTGTTGACCCCACACCTGTTGACTAATGAACCTTTGACACATAGGTGAAGTTTTATATCAGAACTGAAAAATACATCAAATCAAATTCATGTAAATGTAAATTCAGAAAGAGACAGCAAACTTAAATAATTCCAATAAACAATTTTCATATTGCAGACCTTGAATTTAATACAAGCTTAGACTGTATTTGTCAAAAGCATTTTTTTCTTCTTTTGCATTTTTCTGCTTAATATAAACTTGAAATAAACTTCATACGAAAAGTAAGGGAATTTGTGTTTGATGATTTTTGCAAAGTTTTTTAAAGAATCCCTGCAATCTATTCTTTTAACTAACATTTTACGCAGTGTTCACACTTTTTAGATACTGATTTCTTTTGATGAATTTTCATTCATGACCAGAAATCAGATGCTACTATTCTATTGAATAGTCTCTATTCCTATATCAACATTTAGTTTCTAATATACTCAATTCAAAGGAACTAGGGGCAGTATTTGTAAAAGAATACACATGCATGTCCAGTTTTTTAATGCTAATGGGCGATGACGCGGTAAAAACCAAAAAGAACAAGCCCACCCACATACAGTATCTCTCCATTGCCTCGAACAGGCTGTGTGCTGTATAATGCGCTTCAATTCAGGGCCCGAATTTCGTCAATTAACACTGCATGCGCATCCTCGACAGCTTTGATATAGGAAGAAGATAGTCGCGGTTTATTCAACTACTGTTTGGGGTAGGATTCTTCCACAGCCAGCAAACGACCCAGCACCACTGAAAGCCCACTAAAAAGTAAGAGGAAAAAGAATTTATCAGCGGCATCTCGTCAGTCCAAACAAAAATATGATAGAAGTCGGGCAGCCAACTGAATATACAGTGCAATGCAGTGAATATGGACAGTCTGTGGAGAATTTGTGCGCGCTCCCGTGCCGGTGTTCCACCAAAGTCTGTGACCCGTCAGAATCTGTGACTGCAGGGGGCGATAGTGAGTTTTTTCTGTATTACCATCGTAATAGACGTGAGAAGAAGAGTATTTACGTAAAACTATGAAGAACGAACTCATTTCATTTCTCATCCGTGGATGTAAAGCAGCCGACATCGTTAAATATTTAATTATCAACTAACTGACTGTGTTTCAGGTGTGATATTCAACAGGAAGAGGCGCTCGCCAAAGTAACCTAACAGTTACCCATAGGTTACTATGGGTTATGGGATATATGTATTTAATTATGTTTTGAGCTGAGCAGCATTTGATAGACTGGCACAATGTATGCCGATATGCTGTCATCAAACAATGTATGACAAAGCTTTTTTTTTTTTTTTAAAAGGTAAATGCTTTACAATTTTTTTCAGATGTATGAGGGTTTAACATGGCCATTGGCCAGTTTATCAGGTGTATGATCGTACTGTACCTGCATTATGATAAACCCAGACTTTAATAAAAGTGATTTTAGGAACTCCTCCACCTCGCCACTATATTCTGGACCCACCTAACATTTTATGCGACCCTCATAGAGGCAGTATAATCCAGGTCACCATTTCTGATAGCCATCAGATTGTGTGACCTTACTTACTTTAATACAGAAAAAACTCACTAACAAAAACAAATGTCGCCCCCTGCAGTCAAAAATTCTGACAGGTCACAGATTTTGCTGTAACACCGGCTTGGCTGGTGGCTGCAGTTACCCGCCGCGCCCGTGGCGTCACCAATACATCTCATTTCTTCATCCTGTCCCTAGTGCCTTTAATTAAATTCTAAACAGCAACAAATGACAAAAATTTTAATTGTTTAGATTTTGAACGCTGTTTTGTCTGCCCTTTATGACCTGCATGGTGTTGACTTGCATACAAATGATGCACTAATTAAAAACACAGAGAAGCACCTGGACATGAGGGTCAGCAATGGAACCTTTAAACTGCAGAAGTAATGATCCTGGAGAAAATCATGCGAATTTCCTGCTTAAGTGTATGTTCCATATGTATTCAAGATGCGCAATTTGTATTATTAGTACTCCTCTGGGCTGCAGCTGTGTTTATTCTAATTACCTGCAAAGGTTACAAATATTATCTTCTTCAGGAAAAAAGGTCTCCAGATCTGATTTTAATACTACGAATTTTGTCGCTCCACCAAAAGAGTTTAAAGGGAACTCTCATTAAAGAGGGCTCTGAGTGGTAAGTTCATAGCTCAAACTTTTGTGTGTTTATCTTGTAATTTCCTCAGCTACATGTTGTTGACATTACCAACTTCTTCACGTTTTTAGGAGCCCATTGGAGCTAGCAACCAGCAGTGGTATTGCATTTTAAACACTTAAGCACTGGCTCTATTTTGGAGACATGCAGTCTGTGATCTAAATGATCTCTCCTTTCATTCTCTTGATATTTTTTCATTGTTCTTTCATACTGTAATGCACTTGAGTACATGGAAGACACAGGTTCCCAATACACAGACAAATATAGCGGTGGAAATCAGGTTTTATCCAAGCCGTGCCCATGAGAGATTAGTGAGATTTATATCCTCAGTGTTCCTGTACTAAATGACCCTGGAATTTTACAGCTGGAGTTTTTCCTTATAGATAATTATTTTGAGTAAAGAAGATCACTTATATAAATTGTGTGTTTCACTTTAGAAAATAGTAGCACTTAACTCTGATACTTGCTTTCAATCCTTGATGTTGGAGCATAAAGCCCTGCTGATTTTCTTTCTTGCTGTCGACTCAGGGAGTGGTTAACACCTTTGACATCAGGCAAATGCAATTAACTATCTGACATAAAACCAGCAGGACTCTGGGCTTTATACATAGGAGGTGACCATGGCAACTGCTGCTTCATAAAGCAGAGCTGCCTGAAAAATCTACATGTACCACACATAAAAATAACATCAAATACACAAGAAACTGAGCTGCTATAAATGAACAATCTCCTTCAGGAAACATGTTGCAAGATCAGCGAACATGGGTAGTTTCATCTAGGCAGAATGTATATATTTAATCCCATTTTGCATTGTACACCTTCCCAAAACTGATAATCTTTTCATGGGAAAAATTTGTGAAATATGGGTCAAAATGTAAGATTCGTCTGCCCTTCACCAGAAAAAAACAAAAAAGGAATAGGACAACCACATTTGAAATTTGAATAAGTGTGGTGATTGTCTCTTTGATAGTCTCTATGTCAAATATTTGTTTTATTTGCCATTTTTATGGCAATAGCTTGGTGTAGCCTTGTATCAAATTGTAGTGTGGTGTGGTAGATAAAGTAAAATCTTTCATTTGCTAAATTATAATTCCGATTGAAAGCTTGACAGCAATACTAAGTAGTGTTTACGAAATGTAGTGTTTTGATGTTGTCATTGGCTAATATGGATCTGGATATTGGATGTCTGCAAGTTCAAATAATCAATAGGAGAGTTTCATTACATGCTGGACACATTGGGTGATTAAATATTGAACAATGCCTTTAGCTTGGTTCATTTCTCAGTAGCGTCACCTCCAGCTTGGTTGTGTGTTCCCACAAACATAATTGGCCATGTTTGCAGGTAGGAAGCGACTAAGGTCAAGGTGAAAAGAGGCTGCTGTCAGTATCTCATACCATGGACATAGCTCAATACTTCCTGCTACCATCCACTAGGAAAGAGCAGTAGCTGGGAAAGAGAATGGAGTAAACTGGGTTTTGAAATTTCCAAGCGAGGATAGGGTTACTGAAAATATAAAACATATTCAGTAACCTTGAGTACTCTGTTATGAAAATCTAAGGCCACATTCAGTGACTCCACACAGACCCTCTTAATGACCAGTTAATAAAAAAATCACCCAGGGACAGCTTAGCTGTAACAGTTAGCCACATGCTGTGCTGTAGCCTAGGCTGTATCCCTGGTAACGGTCCCCCACTGAGATGGATATTAAAAAAAGTCTAATCATGAAATATCATGAACATAAGAAGGCAGAAGGACAAGAAAGGCTGGGAAAAATGAAGGCAAAAAGTATGTCTGTATTATCTTTTTTTTTCTCTGTATGGGGGCTTGTGTCTTAAAAGGCTAATCGAGCTGCAAAGGTCAGGATTTGTTGGGGAAATTAGCTACATTTCATAACTTTTAAAATCAGGAATATAAAACATTAATTTTGTCTGTTGCAATGTTAGAAGTTGCCCTTCTAGATGCAAACAAGACCTGTTATTTATCTTCTTAAACATTATTTTTCCAAGTGTGCTGTTTTCATTTTATGGATCTTTTATTTTTCAGTGTATGTGATGCTTTAGCTTTAGTTTCTAATAATTTATTCTGCCAACACTATGAATTTCAAATCTTTTCTATTCCCAAATCCACTCTATAAAGATAAGATTTCCAGACTGTGCTGAATATATGCTGAATAACAGGCAACGCTCGATTTATTTAGGTCTTACGGTGTCTTATCTTGGTCTGCCCTCAAAGGATGCTTAACTTTCTGACAGTGTAAATCAAACACACCTATAGTAGTTCAAATATTTTGTCAGATCTGTACTTTAGCTTGGGGTTTGGAACTGATAGGGGTTGATTACCTGTCTGGGGAGAAGAAAGAATCAGACATCTTTTTTGAAAATGACAGATATGAAAGGAGACATGACTGTGAGTAAAGCGCAGATAATTTTCCCTCCCACTCTAATCAAGTGCCTTTTTCTTCAATAATTTTTTTCGATCCTCAATTCCTAAGGTTTGTTCATGTCTTTCTATATCTTCCTCATCTTATTTCCCTTTCATTCTTATTTACTTTTGCCCCTTTCTCCACTGTCCACACCCCCTCTTCCTTCTGACTGACTGTCCTTATACAGACCTATGTGGTGGGATTCCCTCAGACACAAGGAGAGAATCATTTTGGGTGTATGGTTTCCAAGACGATGTGCACAGCCAGTGCAACAGGGACTCTGCACACCTACATACAGTCCTATACATACTACTTTTTGGGTCAGCTGTGCTGTAGCTTCCCATGTATGGACATCAAATCCTTTGTGATTAAATTGTAAAGGTGAGGATAACAGTGATTTTCTTACAAACCCTTTCCCCATTACAAGCATCTGTTTTGTTCTTGTGCTTGTCTTTTTTAAGGTCAAAACACAGCAGTAGTGCACTTGTATTGAAGTATTGGGAAGCTTTGTGAACCAGTTCACATCTGACCACATGGATTGTGTGAAGTTCCCCATTGTAAATGCCAGTTTTTAATTAATAAGTGAAAAATGTGTGTATGACATGTCTAACTAGTAAACTACCAGTTATTATTTGTTTTTTTTATTACAAAAAAGCCCCAAATTTCTGTAACAATTCCACATTTTAAACCTCAGGGACAATACAGGAAGCCAACCAGTTCACAACAGCAGGTGGCATATTTGTATCATTTTGTGGGATTTAACGTGAATGTAATTTATAAACACATTATTACATTTATATTAGTAAAATTAATGCAAGGAAAAGAAGAAAAAACTGCTACAACACCACAAAAGCGGACCTGATATGGGAACCGGATGTTTTCATTCTATGGGTAAAACTAATTGATGAAGATTTGTTTTTCAAGTCCAGCAACTTTTGAAAATAAGACAGTTAGTACATGAGCTGGCAGGTTGTACACAAAACCAGCTTTTGCCAGAGTCAAGGGACTTTAAAAGAAATTAATAGAATAGTATTCTATTAATAGATATTCTGTTGGAGATATGTTCCCACAGCATGAAAAAAAAGACTGTGAGGACTGCAGGACATGACGCAAAAAGTATGGTGTATTGTTGGGAATATCTAAGAGCTAGCTTAGTTACTAAGAATAATTGATGCATATTAAGAGGATAATCAAAGTTAATGGTATTCTTAATAAAACCAATTACAGGGTGCCACTTAGAATTTGCATTAACTCTCTCCTTAGTCCTTTAATGCTGGTTAAAAAGTCCACTAACATTTGGCTCTTGAGTTCTTTTCATTTAAGATCTCAAATGAAGGTTCTAAAAGTGGCCACAACAACAATCGATCAAATCCTCCTGATGCTGTGGACTTGTTTTTACATGCCATATCCTTCAAATGAGAAAAAGGAAGAATAAAGCATTAAGATACCCAACTGCCTCAGCTTTCTTCATTTTATGTATGAGTTAGTGCCAGCAAAAAAAAAAAAAAAAGTCTGAATGAAGGCAAAGGCACAAGAAGAGCCTCCAGTAAAAAAGAATTAAGTAGTAAACCAGCTGAAATATCTGGAGGAGAGAATAGTGAATGGGTCTCCACTGACACCCCTCCGTATAGAGAGAGTTTAAACAGTTAAACATGCCACATATATTCCCTACAATTTATACATTTTTATAGCAACATAACAAGGTGAAACTTTGCTGCATTTGATCCCAAATTTAACAGCTTGATTTTTAGACGAAACACACACATGCACACACACAAACCAACAAAACAAACTACTATAGTAATCCTCTCACATTAGCATTACTTTGAGAGCACTGTTAAATTCTGTTTAACGCTTCTAGAAAATTAACTAGGTATTCTGCTCATACAATGTTGCCTTCGCAGACACTTTCATAAAATTAGCTTAAAACCTCATTGTTTGTTCTGAGACTCATTTTCTACAGCAAACAGTATACATTTTAATAAAAGTTTGATAAGCAATACTTCATGAAATGTCACATAAACCTCAATAACACTGGTGTATCAGTAAATAGAATTACATTTCCAGTTTTATTCTAATACAAAAGCCAAATATTTGACTATCTTTTTTTCTTGCTGAAGCAGGTCTGTTGGCTCCATGTGAGTCTTTTGAAACCAGGGCGACTAAGCAATAAAGTCTCTGCCACTCAAACAAATTTTAATCTATCTGCACTAATATCTTTACACTGACAATGAAGGGCACTTATTCATTCTCCTTTCTCAGAGTAACAGGCTTGACGGAACCAGACAGACTATATTAAAGCATGGTTTTTATTACATGTGCCACCAACAGTGATTGGAGGCAAGACTCTGAAGAAAAGAAGAATGAAAACAAAATATATAGAAAAAGGGGACACTGTTCAGTTAAAGACATTTCTGTCCTCAACTTCACAACTTCTATTTTTGATTGTTGAGTTTATAATTTCAACCAACTTCACTGAGATGCGGATTTGCATCAGACATAGCTTTTACAAAGTTTGACATCTTTTAAGGTCCATCTGCTGAGGTTAAATGGATTTATTGTTAAACCTACAACATATGAGCTATAAGGATTGTTTTTACCAATACTGACACACATCTTTTTTTAGTGGGAGCTCTGTTGGCAGTCAATTGCTGGGATTTTCCTTGTATCTGGGTAGTGATGTTAACACTACAATCATGTTCAGAGCTGTAATATGTTTCAGACAAAAAACATTGACAAGGACTGAGATAGTTGAGAAAAATGCAATTGATGACAATGAGCCGAGAACAGACATCACATAAAACAAGTTTGAGATGAAAATGAATAAAAGAAGCAATGAGAGGAAATGAAAACAAGGACAATGAGACAGAAAGCTTCTTTGGGTTATACTTATCTGTTCTATTTGGTTGTATTAAGTACAATGTTTGCTAAACATACATTTATCCAATTGAAGAGTTGCATATTCTTGTTCTGCAGAATGAACATAAAGGCAAAAATCAGAGATGTGGAACTGTTGGGAGAAGGAAGAAAGTGAAACCGACATATTCATAAGGAATATGAGCGATAAGGACAGAATGAAAGATTAATTGAAGACGGAGAATTGTAAAGGAAAACATTTGAGGAAAAATGCAGTAAAACAAAAATGTGTACAAGAAGTGAGATATCAGAGAAAGATGATGAAAGTTATGAGTCAGAAGAGTCAGACTGTTGCATATGGGGTAATGCCATGGGCAAGATATTCTTCAAATATGAGGAGTAGCAAAATATGCAGCAACCCAGGGTTTGTCACTTATTGACTTTTTGTCTCTGGCTTTCATTGCATTTTTATGATATATATCCATGGATAGTTAATAGCATATCATGGTGTAGCCTCTTTTTATTGGAGAGAAGGGAATGTCGGGTGACGAAAGAGAGGAACAAAAACAGGAAAATGGACTTATAGATTTGATATGGATTTTCCTGTCAGCTGTCAGGATAATGATTATGATGTGAGTCCCTGTGAGAATTCAAGTTTGGTCTCGCACGCAAACACACTGTAGTGCACAGAAAAAGTGATTTACTATAACCACATAAAAAAAAAAATACAAACACACCAAGAGTAATTTAATGTTACATAATTTAGATTCAGTATACATCCATCCGCTGGCCCATTTGAAAGCACTTATGAATGCATTTGTATACACATGAAATGCAGTGATAGACAATTAGGTGACTGACTAAGAAGAGCTGCTTGGTGCCACTTCCACCCTGAGGCCACAGATAGCATCACCCCCATCATGCTCTGGAAAATACCTCCTGAACAATTTATTTGTGTAATGTGACAGATACCAAAGAAAGATTTGAAGAGAGACTGGAGGACATATTAGTGCTCTTTTCACTTTCCTCGGCTGTATTGACTTTTTTTCCCTGAGATTTGCCCTTTGTTTCTTTGTCACTCCACACACCCTTTCATTTCCTTACAGCTTTGGACAAAACCAAAAATGAAATCACAAAAAAAAGTCATTTTGTGAGCTTGCCACTATGTAACTGGCTGTGTAGGCTACTTCCTGTTGTAACTACACATTAACTTCTGTTTTTCTGACATGAACTTTTAGCTAAAGCATTTGTTTTTACTCAACAGGGGTTTTGTTTTAACACAAATGAATGTTAGGAAGAGTAATTTTGATTAACAGGCAAGGTCCAAGGCTACACCACTTCACTGCTGTTTATAAATGCTCATGATTACTTACAATTCAGAGAGAAACCCCTTAAAGCTTTATCGTGGTTACAATTCTTTTAATCTTATCAGCAATTGTGAGGATATGGAAATTTGTTCCATGGAGAATGTGCTCTTTTGTGTATTTGATAAACACATTGCTGTTCTGAGTAACATCAACGCCACCTGAGCTGCTTTCCTTAATGTGAAAGGGGGCAAAATACATATCAACACATTCAGTGTGTACCTCTGACCTGACCGAACCCCAGAGACCAGGTACAGAACTGTGTACACCTTTTCTTCAATGCCAACTGTTTTATAAGGAATGAAAATGTAGTTCAGATCATGTACACACACACACCCACGCACACATTTTTATAAATATGTAATATGAGATGGAAGCAAAAAAAAGAGAATTTTTTTTCTGATTTAATTTCCCATCATGTATTTTTAATACTGTACTTTTACTTACATTAATTGTTGGTGTTATAAATGCAGACATATGTTGTGAATAATTGCAGCCAAGAGCCTCTGTAATGAGACTTCACATTTTCTGGCAGTTGTCCTAAAGGATTCCACAGGGCTGTTTAAGAAACAACGAACATACCATGATCCATCTGTTGCCTGCATCTGTGTCTCCATCCTCATCATCTACATGAGGCCAACAGAATATATATGTCATGCTCTATGGCTTTTGGTTAGGTCTTTTGGGGTTTGTGTTTTCAGTGTTCTTTGGTTCAGCATGAGTCTTTAGTATATTTTGTTTCATTTGTGCCTGTAGTCATTTAGAGCACTTGGGTCATGACCTCCAAACTGGTAGAGTGACTCCAACAGATCCCAGGGACACCTGTTCTAGAAATACTACAGTTAGTTCAGTTAGTTCAAACTCTGCAACAATTAGTTATTTGTGCACATCAGAGTAGCATTTCTCATTGCATTGATCAAATTGCAAATGCTTTTGGACATGTAGCATTTGCTTTTATATAATGTTCTACTATGTCATGGCATTATTATTTGCTTTGGTTATATCAATCAAAATGAACTGTACTTACAACTGCAGAATAGTCAATCCTTACTTGACTGCTCATTTGGGATAATGTAAGTTTTCACCACTCACAGCTGGTCAGACTGGTTTGCGGTACATGGAAGAATTCCAGTGGAATATCTCCCTCGCTACTCCCCATTCCTAAATCCAATTGAGGAGTGTTTCTCTGCCTGGAGATGGAAGGTGTATGACCAGCATCCACATACTCAAATGACTCTGCTAGCGGCCATGGATGCAGGATGCAATGAGATCACAGCAGAGTCCTGCAGAGGGTGGATTCACCACTCAAGGAGATACTTTCCTTGCTGCATTGGAAGAGATGATATCCAATGTGATGTGGATGAAAATATGTGGCCAGACAGACAGGAATGTCTTGATACACAAGAGTTAGTATGTTCAGTTACATTCAGTTACAACTGTAGGGTTGATACTTACTTTGTTTGTTATATAAGTGACTGATGTGTGTGTGTTTTTTTGCATAATGCTGTGAACAAATTACAGTAAGATAGCAAAGAGCATATGAAGTGAAAATGTGAAAGAAATGTAACGTGTGACTTTAATGTAGTTTTCAAATGACTGTACATATAGTGTGTAGTGCTGTGTTAGGCATTTTCAGGTAGAGTCCTCTGAGATCTGACTTTTTTTGTATTCAAAAACACTTACAGATTAGACTGTCATAATGAAAACATGACAAAGCCATTTGAGTACCTTGTTTGTACTCAATGATGGCAGGACTTTTTATTTTGATGGCTCGGACAGTTTCATTGACATAGATACTTGCTTTTAAGGAATGATTAATCTATTTTTAGCAAGTAACACGCTTTTGCAGGTTATCCAGTAGGTTCTGAAGTTTGCACTAATTGTTTTGTTTTGCATGAACTGACATGCAAATTTTAATTCTGATCCAAGAAATGCACCAAAGCAAGTCCGAAAAACTGTAATGAATATATAGTCATCATTCAATCCTTCAAATCAAGTCTGTACACTCACCAAATTAAGAGATTATCTTATCAAGGAAATGAAAGCATCAGTTAATTGTACTGACTTTTTGATATTTTGTATTTGATTACTGAACAAGTCTGTCTGGTGTTTTGTTGTTTTTGTTATTCTTTATGAAGCCACACAGATGCAGCCCTTTCATACCAACAACCAAAGCTGGTTTCTTTTGACTGTGGTCAACATTTGTGATGACCCATAACCATGATGATAGAGAACGCTACAGATATCATTAGCTTGTTAAGTCATCTTACCATTTTGCAATGTCTCAGTGGAACTGGTAATATAGGCTTCCTGGAATACAACAGTTTGTTTTCAGTCCAGAAAGTGAACTAATTTCTGAAATGGAAGGGGCTTATGCTTACATGAAATAATGAGGTTATTAGAAGCTCCCGCCTGATCATCCCACCTGTCCTTAGAGGATCTGCTCTACCCTTCTTTTTTTTTGAGTGGACCTGAAAGAAAAAAATATTCCTTACCATTTTTTTCCTCCATTTTTACCATTTTAAAGATGATGCTTAATTACATATAGGGAAAAAGAAAGGGTGGCGGTGCATGGTGAACTAAAAGTTGGTGTAGACCTCAGAGATGGTTATCAAGAAGCCTCAGAGGTTGAAGAATGAATGCAGAAAATGAGGCTGCATGTTTGAGCAACAGAGGAAAGAAAGAAGAAAGAAAAAGCAAAACAAGTAAGTCTTAAAATGTGAGCTAGGGCACAGATGGAGAACTTGTCTGTGTAGCACTTTCAGATTTTATGATGTGTAGATGCTCTGTTAGTGCTGGAAGGGGTAAAAAAGATCATGTTTGCGCAGTGAAATCCTTTTTCTTCTCTTCCTTTGTTGCTGTGAAGTCCTATTTATTGTTACCTCCCTGCTGTCTTTATGTTAGGAAACAAGTCATTGGAAAAACACCCCCCTCTATAAAGCAGCCTCTAACTGAATAAACTGTTTCCATAAGTGAAGGAAGATAAACCCACCATGAAGTCCTATGCATTAACACAGGTCTAAAAAAAGCATTTTGTAAAGGCAATGCCACTGTGTATGCTGTTAGAAAGACAACCATGAAAACATATACTGTATATTAACAATGCACAATAAAAAAAAAGAAACTGCAAATGTGTAATCAGAAAGAAAATCTATTTAAACTGTGACCGCCAAATACCCTTACATAAATTCTTTTTGGTCATAAAAACAGACTAGTTACGTTTATACTATCAGACCACTGCAGGCTAGAGCCATCTTCAAACCACAGCATGTTTGTAGCTCGGGGCTTGAAACTCCAAGCCAAATAACTCTTTGCATTTAAATTGTAGGGCCGCTGGCCTTCGTGTATTCCCTTAAAACCCATCTATCCATCCATTTTCTGTACCGCTTAATCCAATTCAGGGTCATGGGGGGGCGGGCTGGAGCCGCAATTAGCAGGTGAGAGAACACTGGGAGAACAGGCGCAGTTCGAACTGCTCCCCAACCGAGGCTCAAACCAGCAACCTTCTTGCTGTGAGGCTGCGGTGCTGACCACCACACCACCGTGCAGCCTCCCTTGAAACCTTTCTGCAATATACCGTGTTCTTGTGAATGTAACACAACCAAATCTGAAACAGTCCCAGAGAGTGGAAAGTGGGACTGTTGATCAGTTTTTATTGCATTTTTCACAGATTAATACTGTTCATCTATTTTTACACAAATTATTCTACATCTTTCAGTATGTTGGTTACAGCACAATGATCACTAGCCCCAAAGCAGCCTTGATGATGTTCCTCTTAAAAACAGAAGTGACAGTGGAAAGACTGTTGGCCTTGCCAAGTAATCACTGGTCCATTCTTTGGCCTGACAATATAAATGATTCTGAGCTTCTCCTTGTCTACAAGAAACTCTGGGAGGCACCTTTAAGTTTTGGTAATTAACCCTTGTGGGTTGCTTCAATTTACTACCCTTTGGGGTCATTAGAGGACAAAAAAGGTTCTCAACCCTTTAAAGCCCAACCCAAGAAAAAATGAGGAGAAAAGTCCCATTTTTTTAATGTGAAGTCTTTATTTGGCCCTTTGACAAATTGTTTTAAAAAATTTACAAAAAATTATTTCCTGTATCTACAATTATTACTGTGATATTTCAAAATTATTGTAGTGTAGTCTTCTCCTTCCTGGTATCCATTAGGGGGCAAAAGACGAGTATCATATTGTGTACAACGGGGTTTTGAGCAAAGTTTTTACCGCAAAGTGGTGGAAAAATGTCTCAGAAACTGTTCGTATGTATCAAATATGATACGTTTGGCATTATAGGGTTATTGACCTAGGGTTAAGATACTTGTATGAAGTTACAGAGCAGTTATGGTTGAAATAAGTACTTGGAGAAGGCTAGGGAAGACTATACTGATAGGTTAAGCTGACTGTAAAGTTAAGGATCTGTCAGCTCAAGGAGATGAGGTACAGTCATCCTCAAAATTATTCATACCCTTTGTAACATCTCCCCATCAGGCATACACCCAGACCCAGACAAAGTGAGAGCTGTAATGGACTTCCCGACGCCATCATCAGTGAAACACAGTTTCTCGGCTTAACAGGCTACTACCATCGCTTTGTACAGGATTATGCACGACATGCTGAACCACTTTTCGCCCTCACCAAAAAGGATGCCCTATTTAACTGGGACAACAAATGTCAAACAGCCATGGACTTCCTCAAAAGCTCCATCACCTCAGCCCCTGTCCTCAAATGCCCAGACTTTGCACGCCTTTCTTTCATTCACACAGACGCATGTGATGCTGGGCTGGGAGCAGCATTAATGCAGAGAGACAATGATGGCAGAGATGTTGCTGTGGCATATGCTAGTCGTGCCCTGCACAAATCAGAAAAACCTTACTCTACTCCAGAGAAGGAGTGCCTGGCTGTTATCTGGACTTTGGAGCATTTCAGGCCATATGTTGAAGGTTTATATGTAACCATCTTCACAGACCACAGCAGCCTCAGGTGGCTGATGTCACTTTCCAACCCTTCTGGCAGACTGGCTCGGAGGTCACTGCGCCTCCAAGATTCTAACTTCAATGTGGTTCACAAACCTGACGAACGAAACAAAGTGCCTGATGCCCTATCTTGCAACCCTCTCCCTGCAGTGGACACGCCTGTTGACCTTCTACCCCCGTATGCTGTTATTGGAAGCATGGATCTCCATGCTCTGCCCCCTGTCACATTGTCTGATCACCCACAGATCCGCCAGCTTCAGCTCCAGGACCTGGACACTGGCATGTTGCTATTACAGTTGGACATTGGACAACAACATGCAAACGACGACCACAACCTCAACCAATACACTATTCAAGATGACCTCCTCTATTTGAATGATCCAAAAACAAGGTGTGGTATACATCCACTAAAAAAGCTGAAACTTTTGGCCCCTACTGCCATGCGCAGTTCTCTGCTCAAGTATTACCATGATCATCCGACAGCTGGTCACTTGGGTATTTCAAAAGCCTAAGACTCAGGTTCTTCTGGCCAAACATGGCCTCTGATGTGAAAAAGTATGTGGTTTCTTGTGTTGCTTGCCAAACAACCAAGCCTGGCCAAAGAAAAACAGCTGGTCTTATGGTCCCCTTCCAACCACAGAGACCATGGGAATACACAGGTGTGGATTATGTAGGACCACTCCCTCGCACATCAAGTGTTAATGCCTACATCCTCGTCTTTGTGAATTACTTTTCAAAATGGATCGAAGTGAGTGCAGTCAGAGAGGCTACAGCTCAAGTCGCTGCTAAAAAGTTCATCAGCAACATTTTTGGCCATCATGGTTCACCCTCCTACCTCATTTCGAGTAGAGGAACACCTTTTGTCAGTGAACTATTTGAACATGTTGTGTCAGTACTGGGAACTGAACACAGACTGACCACTGCATATCACCCCCAAACTAATGCAACTGAACGTGTTAATCGCACCCTGAAAACTGCCATCAGAGCATATGTGGAGGACAA
>JBBBVU010000012.1:14002884-14024402 GCA_037177055.1 Atherinosoma microstoma | reverse complement strand
ATCTATCTATCTATCTATCTATCTATCTATCTATCTATCTATCTATCTATCTATCTATCTATCTATCTATCTTCTTTTACAGTTACACAAATCCACTTATTTCACTTATTGAATCGTGGCTTTGCCAGACTTCTGGAGGAGATGGTAAACTTATTCACTTTCTGTGCATCTGCTTTTATAAACCACTTCAACCTAATGAATATTATGAAATAGATTTACACAAAGACTTTTGATAAAAGGTATTTCTTTTAAGTGATGGTATGAGCTGTGGTTTTGTTCACAGCTGAGATCTGTAAACGTTTTCCTTTCTGCAACATGCGATCAGATTTTATCACTGTATTAATAATATCTTGGTAATAGTCTTAAATATTAACCAAAGCAGTATGAACTGTGTTGTAACATTAAAAGTACTGATTCATTGTTCCTGATTTTTTGCTGTGATAAATTTTGATACTGTAAAACGTTTATTGTATGGGATATTAAACAGGGTTATTCAAAGAATGGTATTTTTCTAATATTTCATTATATATAATGTAATGAAGTGTAAAGGAAAACACAAATCAGGACAGTCGAAAACAGCAACCATTGTTGAACAAAAAAAAAAAAAAATGCAACAGCGCCTGTTTCAATTATAATGACAAATCAATGTAACCCTACGTGTGTGGTCAAAGGAGGAATTGCAGTCTTTCAAATATCAACAGGTGAAGGTATCATTTTCTGATTAGTCTGCGGACGACAGCTTTGTAATTTCTGTTTCAGGCCCATTAAGAAACCCAGTCTTGCATTTTAAATAAAGTTATTCGAAGCTATACAACAGGCTAGAAAAAAATTGTTATCAGAACTATTTAGTTTGTTTTGTAATGTCGGTAATGACAGCAGCAACGTACCAGATACTCAATCCTAGCATGTGTCCTCAGAACAGATACTGCCATGTCGTATGGAATATTTAATTCCCAAATGGACTTTTATCCATTCTATGTGGACAGAAAAAAAGACTTCAACATCAAATAAGCGAATTTGAGATTTCTTTATGTATTTTCAACTCCATTATTCATCGGTTTGTTTCTGTCTTTGTAGTTGTCAGGCAGTATTTAACTGGCTGCATTTTCTTTTTATTGATGTTGTATTCAGCACTGCACACGCTGTTGAGCAGCTGTCATGCTCTCTTTTTAAAGTGACATTTTGAATTTCTCCAATTTTCCACTGACTTTTGATGTCACCCGTTGATTGTGTGTGATTTGTGAATGACATGTGCATGCCTCCCTTTCTGCTTGTGTGAGTTTATTGTTTGCATTGACACAGTGAGCTGTTTTCTTATGAGTATCTGTGTGCTACTGTGACATATTGAATCCATCCACGTGCTGCAGACTCTTCAGTGCAGCGGGGGCCCTCTTGGCCACCCATCTATCTTGCTGGTCTTTGCTGGCGGGCACAGCTACGAGGATCCTGATTGGCAGTCATTACCAAACCCCTGCGGGAGAGCATGCCTCATTGGTTCAGAGCAGATGTGTGGGAGGGTTGAAAATGAGGGATAAAGCAGCATTTGTGAGCCCGAGTGGATTTTATTGATGGGACTACTAAGGTGTGCACTGACAAAGTGTGTCTGGTTCACGGACATACAGGGTTAGATGTTTGATGAAATGAGACATCTTTTTGTGTGCATCTTTTGTGTTGTTTACTTTCCTGTATGAGCCTGTGAATCTATGTATTAGCACACACATCTGTGTGGTCTAGGCGTGCCTCTCATCATGCCTTTTAAGTAGCAGGGCACTTTAAATGGA
Organism: Atherinosoma microstoma; assembly: GCA_037177055.1. Lineage (NCBI taxonomy): Eukaryota > Metazoa > Chordata > Actinopteri > Atheriniformes > Atherinidae > Atherinosoma > Atherinosoma microstoma. Next base: position 14,022,621 of record JBBBVU010000012.1, on the reverse strand, counting down.
AATGTACTTGACATTTAGGAGGAGAAGTAATCAGCACCCATTAGAAGGCAGCTGATTTCCTCTTCAGAGCCTACTCATGCCATCTTTCCCACTGCTTCTCTCCTTTTTCCAGCTCACCGTGGTGTGTCACTTCTTTTTCACACTTTGATTTATTTCTATTTCTTCCATATTCGGCTACCTGGCCACTCTTTCTCCCTCTCAATCTAATTTACCCGTACACTCTCTCCCTCTCAACCTTTCCCTCCTCCTTCTCCTCCTACTCTGTCTTTCCTCATCATGCTATTGTAGTTCAAGAATAGATGTCTGATTTCATTTCAATATTTTGCTGCTTTCATTTCATGCCATTACCGATGCTCATTCTAAGACATAATGCAAGAGCATTATCGTCTCATGGTAAATCATGCAAAGTAGTGATTCACAGGAGAGATGTCTGTAGGTGAGAAGTTGAAGTAGAAATACAACGCAAACAAATCTGGGAGATTAACAGTGCTGCTCTTCTCACTGAATAATTTTGTAGAATATGATATAAAAATGTAGGCTATTTTACAAATATATCAGTTCCTGGGCCATTATCATTTCAGCAGCACTAATCAAATTTTAGACTCAAAGATTGTAAACATCTGTCAGATACTGTAGCTCTATTTAATTTCCCCCATAGCTCAGTTTTCTAGGTGCTTAAGTGACCTCATGTGGCACAACTTGGAAATGGCAACCAACTGAAAACCTATTAGTGATAGGACACACTGCGCTGAATCTTCGGAGCATGTGTTGAGTATTCAGGAAGTATTTCCATGAAGAGGGTATTGGAGCTTGCATCATTTCAGAGCAGTGATGTCAATGATTAAGTCCGAAGCCTCGCCGCCCGGCTGTACCACGTGACTGGTTTGGAAAATTGCTCAGATCTCGCTGTGAGCCTCATCTGAACCATGCGAAAGAGTGTTTTCAAAGGCTCACAAAGTTGCTGTTGTTGTCATCACCCACCATCCCCCACCAAAAAAAGAGAATTTGACTGAACCCAAACTTAGTATAAGATTTAATAAAAATTTCCTTGAACCGTAGATCATTGTGCTGGCACTTTGACCGTCCTCTGCCTGATTAAACAAATACCATTTTCCATATTGTATATAGTACAATATAATCATGATACTTACTAGAAAATCCACTGTATTGATATAAGTAAATACTATGGTCACATTTTTTGGTCAGACAGCTTTTACTGACACAAAATGCAGTATGTCAAGGGTTCCACCAAAGCTGATTGTTTTACACACTTTGGCCAGCAGGTGGCCTCAAGAAGTTAACCATTTTCTAAACAAATTTGCTGGAAAGCTTCAATGCTTCATGAGGCTTCATCTGGCCATCACTCCCGCTACCTACCCCAAAATTGGAGTCGCATTTGTGAGGTAATACCTCTCAGCCTGATTTAAATTTTGACTATCAAAAACAAGTTATGAATGACCACTGTGGAGCAAACTGAGACAGTTGTTGAGAAATGTTTTGTGCAAGATTTGACATTATGGCAATATTTGAGAGAAAAACATTTGTTCTCCCGCTTGTCTCTGACAGGTTGTTGCTTTTCAAGCATCTCGTTCCTCTGATTTTAAAACAATCATCACGCTCAACAGTTTTCCAGGGATTCTCAGCCATAACTACCTTAAAATGGTTACTATTTACCCCCTATAAAAAGCCTTCATTTAGGCTGTACAATCGCATAACAGTGTTTGAGATGTGACAATCACTTATCAGAAATCAAGTAACGTTTATTAGCTTTGTTTGCGGCTGACAAAGTATGATAAACCTTACTTTTAAATATATTTTTCTCCACAGCAATTGATATTATTCCCTTAGACTCTCCTGGAAATATTGTGGTCAGTTTCCAGTAGTTACAGCATCTTCCATTCCGCTCATGCAGATGTTTTTCTTTTTTTTCATTTTAGTGAATGCTGTGAAGTCAGAAGTCCTGTTTTGGATTATGCCTGTATGGATTTCTGTTTTGAAGTTAAGTGCAAGTTGACGTCCCCTTTCAACACAACTTTCACCTTCCATCGAGATGAAAAGCTTGTTGTAGACTCTTTCAAGTTGGATAGATGACAGAAGCAAGTCTTCAGTGAGAGGGTAAGTTCATTTTCGTTCAAACTAGGAATCAAAACAACAAACAACTGTTGTGCCTTTTGCTGTGAGATCTGAGGAGTGTTTGAATAATAGAAATGAAAACAGGTGGGAGAATAAATCATTCATTAATGATAAATAGTACAGAGGTGAACTTGTGTCAGGCAGCTTGAATCCCACAAAAAGAGTGTGGATTCATTGTTTGATTTCCGATCATCCGATGAGAAAAGGTTTTAAGAGAAAAAAATTGGGCATGAGTAGGAATTGGAGGCAATAGTGAAGTGGATGTGTAAGAGTAATGGATTACAGTCAGGCCCATGTATATTTGTACACTGACATACGTTTTGTGATTCTAGTTGTTGATAAAATCATATTCAAGATGCAACTAAAAAATGAATATGGGTTTAAGTGCAGACTCTCAGCTTTAAATTGAGGGTATTCACATCCAAATTGGAGGAAGGGTTTAGGAATTACTGCTCTTTAATATATTGCCACTTCATTTTCAAGGGACCAAAGATATTTGGACAGTTGACTCCAAAGCTATTTCATGGGCTGCATGGGCTGTTCCCTCATTAATTCATTATCAATCAAGCAGGGAATGGTCTGGAACTGATTCCAGGTTTGGCATTTGTATTTGGAAGGTGTCTCTATGAACCCACAACATGCAGTTAAATGAACTCTCAATAGGAGCTCAAAATGGCCTGCAAATCCACTGAAGACAATAGTTGTGGATGGTCGCCCATGATGAAGAAAAACACCTTCACAACATCAACCCATGGGAAGAACACTCTCCATGAAGTTGGTGTATCAGTATGTAAGTCTACCATAAACAGAATAATTTATTAGAGTAAATACAAAGGGTTCACCACATGATGCAAACCATTAAAACAGCCTCAAAACAGTTAGGCCAGATTAGACTTTGCCCCCAATTGTTTAATTTTAAATCCAATAAGATGCAGAGCTAAAATCATGAAAATTGTGTTACTGTCCAAGTATTTCTGGGCCTAGCTATATATCTGCAAAGTCAGGTTAGCTTCATCTGTAGCCAGACAGAAGAAAGGCTGCTCCTTTAGTCACTGATAACAAGATTAAACCTGTGGATTTCAGTGTTCTTTGTTGGTGCGCTAAAAAATTAGAAGAAAACAATCTGTACATATTTACCACATGTTGACTTGCATGAAAGGTTTATCTGATTTACTCTGATTGTATACTCAATTTCATATCCATGTAATTGTGATATTATACCCATAAGTAACTTAGCTGTCATTTTCTTAAGCTTGAGGGTAAATAACAAGAAAAAACACAGAGCAAATTTGAAGTAAGCAATTCTCTCTCTCTCTCTCTCTCTCTCTCCCTCTCTCTCACTGAGATTAATGGACAGAATTGGCATTAAGGTGTTGAAATTGATTAGGGGTCAAGTGGATCTCATTATTTCAACTCCAATGTCGAAGATGCAATTTTTTATTTCACCCTCTCTAATCACTTAATTTAGCTGTCGGCAGTTAATGCCTTTTCTTCCAGCTGCACTTGCATTTTGTGTGTGAACTTGCTTGTATGTGCTTATTTACATCTGCAAAATTGAATTTAGAAATAATGGTAAACAAATGCTGTCTGACTTTTTTTATTTGTTTTGTGTATTTTCCTTTTTTTTTTGGGACTAAAGTGCTGTTATTGCTATATCATCTTGTGTTTTTTGTTACAATTTACACGTGGCATGTCTTCCTTTAATTCTATATTTTACTGTGCAATACTTTGGTCAGCAATGTTTTTGTTTTTTAAAGTGCTTTATAAATAGTGGAATGGTATGGTCTATGTAAAGGTAGTAATGAAACCAGAGGTGCTGATGAAATGCTGCATAATTCAAATCATCATCACAACATTATAAATCCTAAACCTTGAATTTTGGCAGATGCTGTTTTTTTCAAAAATCTTTTTTATGTATGAACTCCTTCACACTTCAACATTCATACTCTACCTGCAAGTTTATGTTGATTGTTACATCTGATGGAGATGGGATGAAGGCTGGTTTTCATCTAAAATGATTAAATGAAAACAGTTTAAGAAAATAAAAAGCAAACAAACAAACAAACAAAACAAATAAAAAATAAAATGCATTAGATGACAACTTTGCAGACTGGTTCTTATGATTTCCTACGTAAAACAGTGCACGGATATGACAATGTTTAATGCCAGCTTTTTGATACTTTGTAATTATACACCACCCGCCAGGGCTGGACTGGGACAAAGTCAGGCTGGGAGTCATACACTAATCCATGGCTCTCAAACATTTTGTACCAGGCCCCCTCTTTGGAGGAATCACTCTCTTCCAGTCTCATTAAAAGATTCAATACAGCAGTCACAACAGGACTCCTATATTCATATCATATTTGTAAGGCTGTGAAAAATAATCCGTGAAGGCGGTAACTAATTTATGTAATTGTGTTCAAACTCTTTACGCATTTAACGTATGTGTAGCATCCGTCATTTTTGGCCGTGAGACATGGAGGTGTCTAGAAGCAAGATGGGACAAGATGAGCAGGTCAGCTCTATGGCTGGATTTGAGGATGTCACACCTGTGAGGGATGAAGGTGTTTTAACACCCACACTCTTCCTGAATTTCTTTTTCTTAACTTTTCAAACAGTTCTGGTCCTATCTGTCAGTGCAGCACGGCAGCTCTCCACCTTTTCTCTAGTGGTGTCACTGGCTGTCAGTGATCAGCTGATCAGCTTTTCTGTCTCAAGTACCGTCTCTCTTGTTGCATTTGTTCATCGTTCAACCGAGAAGAAGAAAACTAGTGGTTCATGGTTCACACGGACACATATTCACCCCAAACTATTCGTTTTGGACTCAAAAGTAAGCAACATTTAGCTGTCTCATGTCAATCAGACCCATGTCTCTATCACGTGAAGCTGAAGTATGAAAAATGTTGATAACAACAGCCTATTTCAATGAGATATTGTTTGACAGACATGTACACATCTATGAAGATAGATCAGGTTCAGATGTCTAGTGAGAGTGAAACAGCCAAAGGAAGCAAGGGGATCTTCTCTAAATCATTGGTGCTAAATCATTATCTTTTGCTTATATTGTACAGCTCTTCAGCACAATGCTGTTTGTTTTAAATGTGCTTTAGAAATAAAATGGATTTGATTGCATTGGTGCTGTGCAGATGTTGGAAACAGGGCTGATTATTTAGAGGCCATTTTTTCCATTATAAGTGATAACTTTTAGTGGCAACCCTCCCACCTCCCTACACCCATGGCCGTCCATTACTAATGCGTCTGCACGAGTAAATGTTTTTCCTGTTGATGTCACCGAACATACTCTGAACATGATGAAAGTACAGCAGCGATCAATGTTTCTACTGTGAACTAATTACTTATACCTATATAGTGATAGTGAGAAGCTTCTCATTCTTTGATAAAATATTCTGGAAAACTTGTCCTTTGGCAAAAGAAAAGATGTTATTGTTTCAGAAGGGTCAAATTATAATGCATAAAACAAAACATCTAAGGAGATTGCCAAAACTACAACTTTTTAGGTAAGAAATGTACAGTAGATCATTTAAACCAGTAAGGACAGTTATCGACTGTCATCAATAAGGAAGAAATGTGGTTGGACAAAAATCTTGAATGCTATTGATCAAAATTTGCTTTAAATTTGGGGAAATGAAAAAATAATGACTAAAAGAAAATCAACCAAATGATGGGGAAAGTTAATTGTAGATTTAAAGATGTTTCTACACTTGCAGTGTGGAGAAAAGACAAGGTATTGGCACTGAGGAGCTATGTAGCCTAAAGAAAACCATCACTTATCAATCAAGCTAATGAGATAAAATTAGCTTTACTTTGCCAGAGATCATAATGATTGGACTCTGGAGCAATGGGGGTAGATTATATGGTCTGAGTCCAGACTGATGGTTTCATGGTGATGGGTGCATCAAGGTAAGAAGAGCTGTGGATTGAGTGATGCACCCACCATGTGTAGTACCTACTGTACAAGCCTTTGAAGGTAGTGTTATAATTTTGTGTTGCTTCATTTGGTAAGTTCTAGGTTAAGCAATGTGCCTGCAAAACGAGGTCAACTGACTGCCTGAATGTACTGAATTACCAGTTTCCCATTAATAGATCCCCCCCTTTTATTTTCAACCCTTTAAGTTCACACTAACAGAAAAGCAATGGAAACATGTTTCTTTGTGATTTTTAAATTTGGACATTATAAGTTGATGAGGTTGAGAAAGTCTAAATGAATACAACATGAGCTTGCTCTATCATTGATTAATGAGAGAAATTTTACACATAATCTCTCAGTAAGCCTGTATACACGCTCCATTAGTAAAAGATAGTCTCAATGTGCAATAGTAAACAGTGGATAATTTCTCATTTGATCATTCTGAGATGGAGGATATGAGCTGTCAGCTGATGACATAAATTGTTACTCTTTAAGTTGATATGAGGTTGTCATCCAGCATTTGGCTTTGTAGCCATCTAGCAGATACCAAGCAAAAGCAGCGTTTATGAGGAGTTATGGTCACCTGTTAAACTTGAAGCTAATGGTGTCTGGTCTGTTTTTGTTTCCGTCAACCCCTAAGGGCCATATCTGACTCTTGTGTTGATAAATTATTTTCTATGCTCGCAGATTTTTAGAGTATTTAGCTACAAACATGGCAATCATACTAATGAGAACAAACTAAAACTGTATCAGACTGAAATCCAAACAATGACCTCCAAGATTTTAATTGCTTCATACAGTTAGTGCTGTGCTGTTAATAAAACACTGAATTGTGATTACAACACAAAATAACATGAAGATGAAAACAAAATTATAATTTTGAATAAGTAATTTCTTTTAGTTTTGAAGACAACTTATTTTTAAATCCATGAATGACAAATTATCAACCCCAAATTGTACCTGGCTATCAAATTTTTAGAAGAGATTAAAAGAGAGTAAAAACAAAGGGAGGTGGTGTCATGGTCTATATTAAAGAAGGCATCCAGTGTAAAGAAAATTGTTGGTCAAACAGTAAATTGAAATGTACTGAACTAAATATAACTTTGTCACCACAAATGTCTTTCCTTCTTATTGTAATTCACCACCCACAATCTTCAAATGATGATTATTAAATGTTTCAAGGTATACTTATTGCCCTAAGAAGGAAATGATAATCATGGGACATTTTAACATCAACAGGGAAGACAAAATAATCAGGAAACATCTCAAACAAATAACTGATGGTCTTAAATTTTCACAACTGATTAAAGGACCAACAAGAATTACCCAGTCCACAAAAACTCAGATTGATCTGTTGTTCAATGAAAAACCTGAAAGAAAGTTCCTGGGACAACAAAAAAGGACTGTAGCGTTCACTTTTACGTTCTGCATCCAAGGTTATTGCTTTATGTGAACAGCTGTGAGAAAATCAGGAGACCTTCACAAAGGGAGCAGAGTAAGCCCAAATAAGCACCCACACTAAAGAAAACAAGTCCAAAAACCTGTAAACCGCGACCTCACAGAAAAACAAGACCAAAATTCCTTTTAACAAGCAGACAATACAAGTGTGCCCACGATGCATCAATGCTGTAAACAGGAAGAAACACACAGCTGCTGGCTAAAATTGATTGATTTAGCTAGTAATGGACAAATGCAGCATAGGGTAATGGTAACTGAGTTACTTACTTTATTCAAAGAGTAACACATTAAAGTATTACATACTGACAAAAGTAACAGTTTTACAGTAACGCGTAACTAGTAACGCATTACTCCCCCACACTGTTTATGTCTTCTTTATAAAATTACACATGGCTTAGCTCCCCCTTCTCTTGGATCTTTTGTTACCATTAGAACAAGTGCAAATCAAATCACAAGGAAGGTCTCAAGAGGGGATTATGTCCACTAAGGAAAGGAAAGATTCCACTAAGGAAAAGTGCGTTAGGACAGTCAGATTTTTCTGTTACAGTGTCACAAGAGTGGAATAACATCCCAACATAGGGAGATCAATAGTGATTTTTAAGCCTTGTTTAAAACAGTGGGTAGTTAGTAACCACACCTGTCAGCACTGAAGACTGTCAGCAGCTGCATTCTTATTAATGTTCTTATATGTATGGCAAATACTTATTTCCATAACTGATCTGCTTCTGTTTTGTGTGTAACAGGTACTTTGATGCATGCACATGTGAACTTCTGTCTGCATGTTTTTACTTACTACTTTTGCAAGGTTGTCTTGGTTTGTGATTTAGTGGCTTTATCTCAATGAAGAGTAAATTTCAATAATGTTATTATCAGCCTTGTCTTTGTTTTATCACCTTCTGATTTTAGTTCATTGAATTTTATTTTTAGATTCTTAGTTCAATGGATATTTGTACTTCCTTTTTCTGGTAGTTGGTTTTCTTGTGACTTTTAATAGCTTCATGGTGTGTTGATTTTAACAATGTTATCTTTTTTAGTGTCCCTGTTTTTTATATATGTTTTTAATATGCTCTTACCAGGTCAAATAAACAATTTAAAAAAAAAGAAAATATTGCCACTTCAGTCACCGTTAAGCTAACTACAGCATTTAAGCACTTATTAAGCTAACAAGATAAGATATTGATTACATATCGACAGCTAATGTATCATCCCTAAGACAAAAACTTGGACAGATTATGTGTGTCTGTGTGTGTGTGTCTGTCTAGGGTGTACTGTGATGTTATGTGGTTGAAAAAAAAAGGATGTCAAAATTAAATCTGGACAATGTGCCCTACCACATCCTAAAAAATGTTTTGTAGCGCCATAGACTTAATGTGTATACAGAATAAATAGAATATTGTTCCTTAAAGGCTAGTTCCGTTTACTTTACCAGTTGTGTCTTAACCTTTCACTCAACGCTTCCATTACAGAAGTTTACTAAAAGGTGAACTTGTTCACAGAAATAAAGCACTTGTGTATTAAAATGACGCATTTAAAAAAAGCTGGATTTCTGCATGAATAATAATTTTTAAAAAGTCAAAGTTAAAAAACACAAACAGAAAAACATTGTGAGTCCACTTAGCTAAGTACTTCAAGGTTAAAATCTTGTCCAGCTTTATTCCTATTAAAAGCTGTAGGCTGCGGATAGTTTTCAAATGATCATGTTTTTAACAAAAAAAAAAGCAACTGAAAAGAGTGAAATGCCACAAAGCTGTACTGTTTTTATTTGATCATTTAGTGCTTTCCACAAATGGAGTACCTACTTGTGGCAAATTGTGCAGTGGAAAATATCTTTTAGCTTGTGATTTATCCAAAACACCTTCTTCCTAGAGATTTCTTTTTTTTGAAAAGAGGTAATTATCACTTTTTCTTAGTGTTAGGAGAACTGGGTGCCTGGGCCAGCTGTTGTATTTTGGGAAATATGATTTATAATGATTTGCTTGACTAAAATACCGGTAAAGTTTTGTTTTACTAAATTTTGGCAAAATGTGGATGTTCAGAGCATGTAAAGGGATGAATGTGTATTCAACTATGGGTGAGAAGGACAGCGTCATACTTTTTACATGCAGAATTTAATGTGGCTCTCTTCCTTTGGAGCTGTTAGGAGTCCAGTTGACCACAGCTGCAAAAAACTTCTTTGAACCACTTTTTAACCATACAAATTGACATGCATATTACTATAAAGTGTTTACTGTGTTTGATGGAAGAAAAAAAAGACCCAAAATAACCAAAGATCAATGCAACCAGTAAATGATGCCTGCTCAGACTTGCATTTATGACGTGATTGAGTGGGTTGTTTAATGTGTTTCTATGAGTGAAGGCACTATGAGAGAAAATGAATTTTCTGCATCTGGGAGGTTGTGACAGCTGATTTGCATATGGTTCTATTCATGCTACATTTAGAATCAGCATCCCCAAAGCTTCCAATGCGTGGGCATGTAAATGGCCTTCAGTCCTTGTACATTTAACAGGATTTTTGGACATTGGTGACCTTAATATGAAAGTAGGTTGACAGGAAAGAGGTCAGAGAGAAGGGAATGATGTAGAGTAAAGGGTCACAGGCCAGAGACACAAACCCAGGTTGGCTGAGTCAAGAAGCTTCAGCTCTGTACAGAGCACCCACATATCCGCATTGTCTAATGTCTCTGAGTGTGTGTGTTTTTCTTCTTCTCTGAATGGGAGGTTTAATCAGACTCTATATGTTGTTGTCACAGTTACAAATGTGGGTCTGAAAGAACTGGGTCACAGCAGAACCTGGTGGGCACTAGTGGACTGGGCCAGATGAAAAACTTCTCATCACTCAGGCCGTGTCTAAAAGTGGATGGGTTAGCCATGAATTGGCTTTGAGGTGGCAATTGCATCCATTGCCGGTCCAGAATGGCTCATCCAGAATGGCTCATATTCTGGGAGCACACCATTTTCATATGAAAATATCTTTTATTGTTTATGTTTTGCTGCAGTCCTAATAGAAAAAAATAAAAAAACAGCAGACAGGACAGATGTAATCACACTAAAGAGCTGCATTCAGTCTAAAGTATAGAAGAAGACTCTTAAAAGCTTTTATTCAGGGAATAGATGCTTCTGGTATCTTGCCAAACAACTCTGATAAAAGCATAATCTGTCAAACAACGTCACTGCTGTGAGATACGTGGACAGAGAGGGGCCTGTGTGTGATTGCAGTGCAGAGATAAGGATGTTTTTTCTGGTTGTACCCCAGCATGCTGTGCTTATTAAAATAACAGCACTGCAGCTCTGGGTCATTTAAGAGATTAATATTTTGGATAGATGTTGGAAAGTAGCCTTAATGCTTGATTGCCAAATTACTGGAAGAACAGATTGTAAAAATAAAAAAAATCTCTGACAAGGCACACAATCCATGTGTAAAAATATTTCTGCCATGAAGTGAGAGGTACTGCAAAAGATGAGACCAGATTTGTTTGTAGTCTCTGAAATTTTTTTTTGAATGTATTATGATAAACTCTTTTTTTAAATGCTTCAAAGACATGAAGAAATGTTTCTGCAAATGATGCAGCCAATGTTGCTGCTTACTCAATAGTTACACATCACTATGACATACATCCAGTTGATGTACTAAACAAAGAGGCTTCTTTTAAGCATGGTTAAGCAACATGGTAAAAATCACATAAATGCACTATCAATTCAGCAGGTGAAAAGTATAGTTATCTTATTTCACTAAATACCAATATAAGCATGTTTTTATTCCTTGAACATCAATTCAGTTTAGATTTGAAGCTTTAAGACAGGATTGGTGACACTCACCGCTCGTGATCCAACAAGCCTTAACAGTACAGCAGTTGCACAGAAAACGAACTGCTGATACCTCATGTGTTCCCCTTAAGTAATATTAACAAAAAACATCATTACAGCGATTTACAACAATTTTAGATTTACATCTATTTATTTTAGCAGGAACAAGTCAGAGGCTTACAGTCACAGACATTGCTTGGACCCATACCCTCCCTTAATCTGATGTTTACCAAGACTAAAATAAACAGATCCTTGTGAATTTTCTGCACTATTTAAAACAGGGGAGAGAAAACTAAATAAAAAAGCCCTCAAACCTTTAAAATGTTATAAATATATTTTTTATAGCAAGCAGTTAGTACATACACAGAAAATAAATGAGCACCTTTATGCATAGGATTCGCAGTAAAAGCCCTCCAGGGTATTCAAGGTAGGAAACTTTTTGTATGAAGCAGCAGGACAAGTCTGGTTTGAATCAACTGCATTAATTAACCAGATTTGACGACATGAATAAGTTAACCATAAAACTGTGGTAATACCAGCTAAAGCTGTATCTGTCCACAATGTGTGATTGTTACATTGGTTCCCAGCTTAAAACATCTCAATTTCACAATGAGGGAACCACAAGAAAACCATTTTGAACAATTTATTACTGCTTGACCTGATGGTGTCTTTATCCTTTTTTCTTTTTGTGACATTTGTGGTTTAACAAAACTCTATTCGAGGGCTTTTTTACACTTGTAAAAAAAAAAGCCTCTTGACATTTAGTAACTGCTGCTTCTGAGTGCAATGTCAAAGTGTAAAATTGTTCAGTGTCTTATCAAATGACTGCTTCAGGTGCGAGTAGTCATTGGCATTATCTCTGATCTGCAGGAACACGAAGCTAGAGTGCTCAATTTAATTTTCAATGAGCTAGTATCCGCAGCTCAATCAAGAATTTTAAGCTAGCAACGTTCTCTTAAACAGATGTATTTATCAGAAATTGTAGTCCACCATATCCTGTAGAATACAGTGAAATGCCATGATTATTACATCATTATTACATCATTATTACATGATTTCTAGGTAGGTTAAGGAGGGAACTCCAGTTCTGTTCATATTTATTCATTAATTCATGTATTTTCTAGCCTTCAGCCCATTGAAGATAATGAGTTACAGCTGGTAATTCAATGGGCTTGTTTGTTTTATTTTGTGATATATTCATATTTAAACAACTTGTTTACACGAAATGTTTTTGGTGTGAAAACAGAACTACAGGCATGTATTCTCTTGTAAGTTACATAACCAGATAACCAAAAACCAACACATGTATTGACATATGTCTTGTCCCTGATACTACATAAATCAAATGTACACAATGATGCCACAATTAACGTTTGTTGTACCAAACCTTTTTCTTTTGTTGCTGACAGTGGATGACAAGTATGAGCATTTTTTTCCCTCTTTGTAACACAAATTCCCTGAGTATTTCTGAAAGAAAAGATTTGGTGGCCTTTTCTTTAGAAAGTGCTCAGTAATTAAAGCATTATTCAGAGCACAAGAGTGTTCCTTTAAACACAGGCGGCATGCAAGTGGCTTTTACTGATGAGGAGGTTGTGATTAGAGAGCACAAGAATGTGATTTTTGTCATTAGAATGGACAGTTTTGTTGCTTTGCAAAGTTTTTCATTCCTAAAAGCCAATACATCAGAAGATGGAAAGAAAGATAATGAGATAGAAGGGGGTTATGGTAGAAAGGGCTTTTACTGGAAGTCTGACATACAGAATGGATGCACAATCAAAAGCAAGAGCTGAGTATGTGAGTGAGTGAGTGAGAGTAAAAAGGAGGGGAGAAACAAACTTTCATTTAGTCCATTTGGAGAAGATCTCCTTAGTATGAAAGACCATTGAAGAAAAAGCAAAAAAGACAAAGATCTCCTGTGAGTGTGCTGCTTGTTAGTTTATTACAATGACCAGAACCGATTAATCAACATAATGCATTTAAGCAATTATGTTAGATCTGATCTGGCTGCAGGGCTAATTCAATAGAGATCCCTAGTGATTTACGATGGCTGGTTTATGGTGGTGCAGAGTTGGAGGGTGGGGATGACTATGAGGCTTTAAGAGGCCCTCAAAAAACATATACTGACAACTTTCAACGGAATACAACATTGACCATCTCTGACGACCTTTAAAAGTCTTGAATTTGTTGCAAAACTTTACATTTTATGACTATGCTTTATTGGTCTCCTAACCCAGCTCCTCATTTAGATTGCATTCTGTAAAAAGACAAATTTCCAGTTATATAATGGAAAAGGAGCTGATAGGGGGTAAAAGGGATAAATTAAAGTTATTGTCTAATGAAAATTATGTTTCACTCTGCTCTGTCCTCAGTTACTGCTTTTTACACTGAGAGAAGTTGTTAGAGAATGCTCAACAGCCTTGTATAACCATTGCAGAAGTAATTAAACCAATGCTGTTAACTAATAGTGTATTTTTATTGCTTAGACTGTAAAGGATGGAATGAGATTTGATTAAACTATCTTAAACAATGATGTAAACTGGGAAAGAAATGCATCAAATAAGAAAACTATAATCAAACTAATAAGTCGTAGAAATTTTGGTATGGGGCGAAAATCACTGATTTAGAAATAGATCTCCATAAATGCATTCATATGAAATACTGGTACGCTGATTACTTGAGCAACTGAAACTGACAGTTATCAGTTATCAGTTAGCCGATGCCACCCTGTCTTTCTATTGAAATAGGTGGAGGTTTTAGTTGTAAAACACTACTCACATTTTCTAGCAAACCCCTGGCAATTGTCATCAAGAGGTTAATAAAGTCTTAGGCCCAATCTCAATTCTCCCCCTTAGCCCTTCCCCTCCGTTTTGCGCATTCATGAGAGACGAAGGGGTGTCTCGATTCTCTTTTAGGGCGAGGGGTAGGGCTAAGGGGAAGGGGTGAATACCCCTTTCAGCAGAGCTTTTTCAGGTGTAGACTTAACGGCAAAGGGGTAGGAGGAGTTTTACACTTTTGCGCAGGAAACAAACCTGGCGCTGAAAGACTCGTACAGAAAGGTTGCCTTTTCGTAAATAACAACGTTAAAAATGTTTAACTGTTGTTAAAAACTTTATGATAAGGTAGATGTTTACCCATTATGGCACAATGCTGCATTTGACCGCTCTATGCATGTTTCGGAAATAAAAGTAGCAATGTCGTAATTTGCATAGAGGTTTCAATTGATTCTACTCGGGGAACATTATATATAATATAATGATATACGTAATTCTAATTTCTGTGGTTATAAGGATGTAAATTACAGCTCTTCTTTCTGTTCTATCGTAAGGTCTGTATGACACGCGTGTCTTGTAAACAGGGAGCCATGAGCAAACCAGCCTCCTAATATGTTCAGGAGGAGTGTCTCAATTCATAGAGCTGAAAACATTGCCCTTTGTCTCCATACTTTGTTTAAAGGCGAAGGAGTAGGGCTAAGGGCTGAGGGGTAGGGCTAAGGGGGAGAATTGAGATTGGGCCTTAATTGTGGATCAGTTTGAAGCAATACTTTATGGAATACACAGGGAAATTGTTTAACTTAGCAACATATTTGCAAATAGCTATGGGAAATCACTTTAAAAAATGGCTATTAAGTACATGAGCAAAGGATGCTCATCTTAAAACCCCAAATGTTCTGATGAGCACTTTAGTTCTCAGGTCACTATAGATTTTAGATGTCCACCATCAACTATATAAGAATGTACTTTAAGCTCTAATGTAATCATTTCTCTTGTTCCAGAACTTGGGGAGACTTTTGGACTTTCGTAACAAAGATCACTCACTGAAGACAGTCAATATCTTTTTCGAGTCTCTACACCATAAAGGAAGTTAAAGATCATTTTGCATTTCTTCAAGAAGCCTATAATTGAAGAAATTAATTAAACAGTCTTTATTCATATAGGCTGATATTGTGTTGAAGGTTAATTGCATAAAGATGAACGTGGGATTTTTACGTGATGAAATGTCCAGTCTTAGTTTTCTAATATCTATCTGCTCTCACCCACCACCTTTGTTCATTTCCATTTATCAGTCTTTCACTCTATCATTTTACCAGATCCATGCTTTTTTTGTCCTTAATTTCTGTCACCCCTCCTTTCTTCACACTCCTTTTTACTCATCCCGCCCTCCACACTTCATTATCCCTGGTTCTACTCATCCCGAGCCTGGCTAATATGCCCCGTTCACTCTAACACACACTCGCACACTTGAATACTCACGCAGACACATATGCATGTATTCACACTAACACAGACCATTCAGTTTCCCTAGCCTGTCAGTGTGTGACTGATTGATTACTACCCAGAAGGCTTGGCTTTGTTGATGTCAGAAACAGGACAGGTACCCCAGACCACAGGGAGCATGGGGAAGATTGATGTCTCTCTCTTTCTCTTCCCCTTTTTCCCCTCCATTTCTCTCTCCATTTTCATTACAACTTATTCACACTTCCACATACGCACACTTGTTGACCCCAGCTGATCACTGAAACATCTTTTTTTAGTTGTAAATTTAGTTGTCAGTTCTAGTGTTGTCATGGAGTGGGTCTTTGTGTGCTATTTGGAAGGAAATATTTGTCAAGCAGGCAGGCATGTAAATCATACAGGTACATATACCCCCCCATTTAAATCAAGTTTTACAGTCGTGACAGTACATGCACATTTACACACATCAATTCTAAATGACAACAGCCAAATACACAGGTGAGAATGAGTAAAAGGAGTATGATTAGAACGTTGCAATACAGTAAAATGGATGAGTCCATGTATAGCATGTTGGCTCTGTATTAGGCCGTGTTTGAACCAAGCATAATTAACAAGCACACTTCATTTATTTGAACATCATCCAGCAAGACGCTGCATTGGCCAGTCTTTATGCAAACACACATTCTATTTTTGTGACGACATTCTACCTTGTGTTCATACCCAAAAGATAATACAACTACAGTTGTAATATATATATTTTATTTATAAAATCATATAAAATCCTACATGCCTCATATGCCCCGCTTCCACCAACGGGGGTAGACGCTGGATGCTTTTTTGCATTTCCACACGCAAAAACTGGTAAGGGTACCCTAATACCCGACCCGTCCTTCATTTTTGAGATCCTTCAAATGCGGTACCAATCTAATCCATCCGACCCAAAAAGCTTGAGCTTGACACACTGCAATCCGTTAATTGATTCCTGAATGACCTGGCATCAAAACAAAACAGAAAGGCTCTTTGTTTGGAGCAACAGATTTTCTTTTTGTTGACTAAATCTCTGTTTAAAATGGCATTACAAAGCATTCCTCCTTTGTTTCTGAGTCCTGTTTTGGTTATACTTTAACAAAGGCATCAAGCTGCAATGGCGTCATGCTATTATCTAGCTTAGACATCTAACGCTGTTTGGCTGATACTATCAGTTAAGGTTGCAGTTGGCTGTGGGGAACACAGTGAGATTACAGTTTACCCTCCTGTCCCGAACCCTAACTATCCTGTCCCGACCCACACCCATTAGTGGAAACGAGCCGATAGTATCCGAAACTTCTGTGTAGTAACTTCATGCCTGATACGTCTTTATATTCAGATCTATTATTGTCCCACCCATCTCACCAGCATACCCCGGCATGTGGTCAATGTGTGATATGGACATTAATGTTGTTGTAAGCAGTACTCTGGAAAAATGGAAAACACAGGACTCCTCCCGCAGCTCTCCCTACTTCTTTTTCAGTCCCAAATTTCCCCCAACCGACATAATATGGATACACACTAAAAATAGGTTGCCATTGGTAAGATATGAGAGGTATATTCCATGGGTGAGAGTCCAGTTCAATTCATCCATCCACCACATTATCTATTCCCTTCAGTATTTTGTTGTGCTTTGTTAGCCGTTACCTTATCTGATCTGAAGCCTGTTGTCCATACATTAGTCCATCATCAGCTGACTGAGTGCAAGATCTGCTGACCAAATGATAATTTGATTTATTCAATTCTTTAAAACCCAAAAGAGAATTGGAAAGGAATATTTGATATCAGGCATCTGATATAACTACGGCCATAGGATTGTGTTCAAATAAAGTTTTCATGCTGATAATAGAAACCAGGATCAGCAGCTCAATGACTGGAAGAATAACAAATGAATACATAAAGAAATTCAAACTGAAAGTGAAATGATTTTTTTAAATGCACTTTATCACTGCAAAGAGATTTGAATATGAATATCCACCTTGATATTTATGGCCCAATTCAGAGTGAATGCAATATGGCTCATAAAATGATCAATACAAAAATTAAAACTGGTTAAGAATCGCTCAGTGATAGTTTATTTCTTGAAGCTGCATCATTTAAGTCGATCATGGAATCTTGTTTACATTGAACAACACTGCTCCATAATTGGTTTGACCTCAGATGTTTTGTTGTGACACCCAATCCAACTGTTTCTGTAAACAAATATTTCAGTTATTTAGATGTTCTTAGGTTTTACTTGTGGAAATACTGTATGTGTCACATTTCAGTTCACCTCACTGTTACCAAATTAGCAACACTGATGGTAATTTACTTTTAACTTTTTCAGATATCTTCGCCATATCTCTTTCTGCTCATACATAATTGAGTCAGGGACAGCGAGGAAGTCTCTGAATTTTTTAATGGAGTCTCTGAAAATTGGGACCAAAAGGACAACAATTTAACCCATGCATAAAGACCAATGCCAACAGTCTGAAAAACCCTGTTATTAACTAATGTTTTCTGCAATGCAGTAGATTTCACAGAGCCTAAAAACTGACAAAAGAAGTGTTTCCTAATATCTGTGTAGCTCCGGTGTAGGTACCAGATGTGCTCAGGGCCCTCCGTCTGCAAATGACGTACGCTACATGATTGGCTCGACGTGATTCGTCTCGCATATGATTGGATGGACGTGGTTCGGACAAATTTGTGGGATTGTAGTTCAATATGAGAACTTCAAGATAAAGCGAACAAATCTCGTTGTTGAGACAACAAGGTTTAGAGACCCCGAGCAGATTTGTCTGTTAATAAACCCGAGCAAATCTAGTTGTTATGAAACCCGAGCACATCTGGCTGTTAATACCCCCGAGCAGAACTGGTTTTTAATAAACCCAAGCAGATCTGGCTGTTAATAAACCCAAGCAGAACTGGTTGTTGCGAGACCGCCAGTCCGAGCTGATCAAGCGGCGTTGCCATAGTGAGACGCCATTGGCAGGCGCAGAGCCCCGAGCAGATCTGACCACCCAAGTACATCTGGTACCTACACCGGTCTCTTGTTTGTGTTGTGACAATGAAGGCCCTCCATGCAAACTGAAGGACAGGGTGATTAATGACAATCCTGAGCAGACAGCTGGAAATGACCGGTCAGATCTTCCTCCACAGAGGATGCCATGATGCAATGCTTTCTTTTGTATCAAAGGTTCATTATGAAGTATCCTGTGATGGTGATCATCTACAACCCTGGAGTAGATGTGACTATGTGCCCTGGGCTTATTTAATTATCATGCTGGAAGTTAGAGGTGATGAGACAAAAGGAAAGAAGCAGTTTCGCAAAGCATTCTCCACTTGTCTACTTCAGTGTCTCTAGTTCACTTCACCTTCTTCCTCTTATGGGTGCAACACTGCTGGAGGCATTAATGATCTGATGTGGGATCTGCCCTTTACTACCCCAAGCAGCTGTAACACAGCATTTGCAATAATAAAAGGTGATATTGGACCACCCATTGTTCAACTTGAGCCAGGTGTTGTTGCGCACCTGGCAAATTTAATGATCTGACAAGGGAAGCGACCCTTTGACACTTTGGCCAGTTGGTTTTCAACTCAGCATCTGAAACTGTACATAAGCCGTATTCCATAAGCCTGATAGAGGTAGATACGCAAGCACACTTGGAAACAGCTGAACCAAGCAGTTGTCAGCTTAACACAAGGGTTGAAAAATGGATCCCTATAGCGACTACACAGGAGGATATTTTGTTTCAGAGATTTTGTGCTACTGGATTTTGTGCTGGTACTCGAGCTGTCATAAATGCGTAAACCCTTATGACCACCTCTACTGGTGCCAGTAGTACTGGTACCATTTAAAGCTTTCATAGGCATCCTTAACTTATTGAAATTATACCTGCAATGCAAAGCTTTAGCTTTGCCAGCGGTCTCTAATACGAGGGTAATGACCATGTGACGGCTACATCTGTAGTTCATCAAGGGTTTTAAGTCCTGCATTCACCTCTAAAATCTAAGGGACAAGAAACAAGCTAAGTTGACATAGACATGGTCCTTAACCTGTGTTTTAGAAGCATGACATTCTTCTTCTCTTTGAATACTGTGTGACGGAGTGACCCCTCCGTCTCATTCATATCTAAATACCGGCAAAGGAGGGCGGGGATTGTATTTTGTGCAGGA
>JBBBVU010000012.1:13904219-13919609 GCA_037177055.1 Atherinosoma microstoma | reverse complement strand
ATGTAACTTTTATGGGGGTGCTGGCAAAAACCTAGGAGGAGATAGGTGCCAAAGTTTTGGTCGGAAACTGAAAAAGTTTAATAAGATGCAGAATATACGCCGAGCGATAGTAATATGTGGGCTTCAATGCTGCATGCAGCATTGGCCCCCATAAATACTTATAGATGGGTTTCTTGCTTAAAACATTACAGGATGCCAAGCAATCACTCGGCAAAACACCATTGACAGTGATAGAATGGCAATATTCCTTTCTTAGCTTGTAATTTCATGATGACTCATTGGTAAAATAAATCCCATCATAAGATACTCTTTCATGGTTTGGAGTTTTGATATAAACTTGTGGAAAATGTAAATGTAAATCCCTCAAAAAGCCAGCTGTATCCCAAACTGGTTGATATTTGTGACGCTAACTATGGTTATTGTTTTGCAGACATGTTTCAAACATAAGTGTTGCTTTAAAATAGTTGTATCCTTGCTCCCACATCAAGTCTGAATAAAATATATCTTTGTATATCTTAATTTGGAGCAAAGTCACTAAACTTTTAAACAGTTTTTTTTTTTTTTAACTGAATATCTTTTAAAGATTCAACATTTTATTCTATACCTGTGGTCTGTATGCCACAGTGGCCAATGGAATTACAAATTATTTTCTAGCCCTTCAATGAGATGGAAGCATAACTAATCTGAAGTAACTGTCTGCTGGCACTTGCAAGATGTTCTGCTCAGTAGTGAGATGTAGCAGAATGACTTTTGAATGAAGAAAATGGAATAGCAACTAAAATACAAGAATAGACTGTTTGGCCCAATGTGTGTGAAGTGCTTGCAGTATTACTATTGCATATTTGAGCTTTTTCGAAGATTTAGGAGTTTGAAAATAATGTACAGATGAAGGAGAGATGAAAGAGTACTGCATTGGAAAATGTCGTCGTGTATGTTTTATTGTATCTAAAATTGCAAGCTTAGAGTAAAAGTAAAAGTCGAATGAACACTGGTTATTAGACAATGTTTAGGTAAATGTAGGAAAGGGAAAAGCTTTGGTTAGAGCTGTTTTAGATTAACATTTTCAAGGTTTTGGAAAGCACTTCTGCAATTCAACCGCAGATAAAATTGGCCTCATATATTGGTGGAAAATTTTAATAACTTCTAAGAGGACCAATTCAAATAAATTAGCTAATGCAATGCTCTCAGTTCCACGTTGGAGAGTGATTGCTTGTTTCAATTACTGAGAACTATCTGTGTAATAAGGCATCATGACAAAAAACTGTTCTCTCCATTAGTTCCTACAAAGATAAAATAAAATAAAATAAATAAGTCTCCTGTACTCTTATGGTACAAGAGATTAGAATGATGGATATATCATTTACATCACTATTCCAAGTTGTCTTTCCTTAAATATTTGTCTCTGCTTAAATTTCTTAAAAACACATTATTTGGAAAGATTATTTTTGTTTCTGAACTTTTAAAAACCTGCTGTTGGGAGTGTTTACCGGTAATTGACACGTAACTTCAATCTTCCAGGCATTCATACATAACCTTGATTAATGATGGACAAAAGACACAGTGCTATTACATGCCTATTGACTCTAAATCTCCAACATCAGGGAGGCTTCAGCATCCTCCATTAAAACTCATTTACAGTAATTAGTACTGATGGAACAGCAGACAGCGGTAAACAGAGTGGTTTCAAGGACAGGCAGTGACATTTAGATTCTTTTACTATTTTCTTGGGGGAGAAAAAAAGATGCATACGTGTGTATGTGTTGGTGGGTAGAGGGATATTGTATTTTTGGGAATGCTAGGAGCGCTGGGAAGATTTAAAGAGCCTGTGGCATGTATATTACAGCTCATTTTCAGATGCGGGGATCTGGAGGTTTAAGGGAATTACAGTATATTCCACAGGAATTAAAGACATAATTATCTCTATAATTACATGTGATAAGTCACACTCTGCATCCCATATACTGGTTACCCAAGACATGTAGCAGAAAAATATCTCACATGTACTTTGTTTTGGACAGGTGAGAGCCAACTCAATGACACAACATATGACAGTTGGTCTCATTCAAATAAACGTCACAGTTGATGGCATTAATTCAGAATTCATAGTAAATGCTTAATGGTGTACTTTCAGAGTTTTGCTACAGGCTACAGTCATTTGTGTTTAGGAGCAGATGTGTTCCTATGGTAAACAACCTTCTGCTCCGTTATAAAACTTCTTATAACCCTTCATGCAGCTCTCATATTAACAAGTCATGATAATGTAACATTACTCTCAGCCCTTCTTGCTGATGCTGAAGCTAGATGACCATCTGTCTCTTCTTATAATATTCAAGGCCTGGACAACTGTTCAAATGAACTGTAAAAAAATGATTCCAGGCGTGAGGTCCTCAACAAAAATACCTTTCAAGAAAAGGTCTTGCCACAGTGAGCACTTAATCAATATTAAAGAAATCTCAGCTTAAATATTTTGAATACAAATTTCTTAGTGGGATGTTCCTTTTTTTTTTTTCTATGTGATAAGAAAAAGCAAACCAGTACTGGAAGTCATTGGCTTTTGTTATTTAACTTAAAGAAAATAGCTTACAGTAACTTAATGTTTAAATGTCATGCTGTTTTAAATCAAATAAAACCTCAACTAGTTGATACTCTATTATCCTTTTGAGATCTCATTAATTTATTTATATTTTCTTATAAATGGAAACATCCAACTATTACTTGCAAGTGACCTCCAATGTGTACACTGTGAGACCAATTTTAATCATTTTTAGTAACATCTTAATCTGGAGACAACTGAACTACACTTTTTTAGTGTTTTAAAGATCTGACCTTCTTGACGATTGTACTGGACATACACTTGAAAATATGCAGGTATAAAACACACACACACACACACACACACACACACACACACACACACACACACACACACACACACACACACACACACACTATCATAAATCATATGTGGGGATTACGATTGCATAAATTATAGGCTAACTATGACTAAATCCTGTCAAAAACCAATCACTGCTCTCTAACAATTCTCTTTTGCTATTGTCCTCTGTTTCTCTATTAAATTCTATCACATCTTCTACCAGATTATGTTGCTTTATGAATTAAACACATTTTCCCTTTATTATCTGCAGGGACAGGGCCAGATCTATGACTTATTAATGCAATAGTTGCTGGACATTGATAAATACATAACATGATGGGAACGTCATGGGAATTAATCTTCATTTTGTGAATTGTCTGATTCATTAATCCATGTAATTACCACAGATTTCACTAAATATCATCGTCCTGATCTATTTCATTCAGTTTCTTGCCCTCTCTCTCTCTTTATATATCTGTCTCCAAATCCCTGCACACACCACCTCCTCATCAGAGTTATGGATCTCTACATAATGAATGAAACTGTCTAAGGAGAAGGAAAAAAGGCTCTTAGTAGTGTGATGAATTTGGTACATTATCAGATTACATGTCTTATCAATTTAGATCTGCCTTTACTGCAGCCTGAAGGAGCAAAAAAAAAATTGTAAACGTGGACAGTGATGTACAGATCCACCACTATGCTCTGTCATTTAATATCGAGTGAAGAAGATGCGTGTAAAAACCTGTAAAACTCCTTCAAAATTTTTGTTTTTTGACTTGGTCCATATTTATCAACAGATACCTCGAAAGTCATCCAAAACTCAATTATCTGTACATTCAAAGAGTGGAAGTGTGAAAATCATGTTCCCGTTTATTTAATTTGCTTTGTTTTGATTTTACAAAAAGGACTTCCTGATTGCAAGGCTTCTCAGACTTGTCATCCTGACAAGTAGATCACCTTTGATGGCTCTAGAGTGCAACTATTTTAGTCGCACATGCAATCAAAAATTTGTGGAGTGCGACTAACATTTGGCAGGTGTAGGTGTAAGACTTATATCTTTTAGAATATCTGTCTGCTTATTCTGGGTACTTGCGCTCAGGGAAGAATGACACTGGTAAAAAAAAAAGAAGCCTGCCAGAGGACTGCAGGGCTGCAGAGAACATTCATGTTTTTAAGAGCAGGCTCAAAACTCCCCTTTTTGATTTGGCTTGTACTTAGTATTTATTGTTTTAGTGTGGATATTTAATTTATTTTTGTAACCTGGTTCCTTTTAGGGATATTTTATCTTATTTTGATATATTTTATATTTTATCAATAACAATACTCCTTATCTTACTTCTTTTTAAATTCTATTTAGTCTTTACTGTTTTACTATTTTTATGTATTTCATTATTTTTGCATATTTTCTGGTGTTCCTCAGAGGGACTCCTCTGTGCCTGGGGTCGTGTCGGCCATGCTTGCAGGGGCGCCTTCTCTACTATTGGTCTTTTGGCTACACTACTTGTGCAGACAGCTCCTGTGATAGCGTTTCCTTACCTGACCCCTTTTTGCTCAACCAGATATTAATCTTAGTGTATGTGTGCATCTATAGGTACGTATGGTGATGAACACATGGTGTTGGAGGTGGGGTGTTGATGAACAATTCTTTTCAATGCTTTTTAAAATCTGTGCAACATTTTATTGTATGAAAAGTGCTTTACAAATAAAGTTTGATTGCTTGATGGAAAGGGTGGTCTTCACCTCTTACTGACTCTTATCAACATTTCTACACTGTGTTGTGTGTTGGTCTGAAATTGCGACCACACAAGACGGTGCCTTTTAGGCATCCAGTATGGTGAAGAGCAACACTGGCAAGTCTGGTATATTTTCAAGAAGAAAAAATAGGCTTTTAGAAAGTTCCTTTCATCAAGAGAAATTCTCCTCCTTGAAATCTACATATTCCTGATTCATGTCCTGTCCTGTTCTCATCTGTTATCTCTGCCAATTTAAGAGATTTTCATTGTGCCTGAGCCAAATGAATGAGAAAAACGACGTCAGAGTTGAATGTATTTTTAACGTTGCAACAACCCAGTGGATAAACTCAGTCATTCAGTCGTTGCTGACAAAACTACTGATAGGAGAAACTGAATGGATTAAAAAAAAAAAAGTGCCAAAAGTATTGACATTGATTTCTCAGGTAGAAGTATAGAAACAAGGGTTTAAGACTTCTGTAGAAGTTGAAGTATCAACTCAAGCTTTTAGCTCAAGTAAAAGTGTAATAAAACTGGTTTAAAAACTGCTTAAAGTATAAAAGTACAACTAATGTAAGGGGAAAAAATTCCATTAAGGACAAAAGCTTAGGCCGCGCCACAGGGAGCTATAGTTCACTACCTCACATCCCCATAAATTATTATTCTCAAGGCCAAAATTACTATAATTCTTTGTTAAAATGTTAATGTTTGAAACTTTGGGAAGCTATAGGCTACCTGTTCTCTTGAATCTCTGCCACAGACTAGTCCACATATGCTTGCTGGCCTGGGACGTAAATTTGTGTCATGCGCAGTCGTGATGAATTGCATACAAACCAATAGGGTGTCGGAATAGAATATTTTGTGTGTGTGTGTGTGTATGCTTGTTTGTTTTTTAACGATGACAAGCCTGAATGAAAACAAGCAGACATTAAATAGGAGTAACAAGGTTATTTTTCAAATGTAAGGAGTAAAAAGTATACATAATTGCATGGAAATGTAAGAAGTAGAAGTAAAACGTTGGCTGAAAAACCGTAAAGCATTTATAGCCAAAATTTCTACTTAAAGGGATACTGTATAACTTTTGGCCACTAGGGGGATAAACTTCTAACTTCCCACAGGACACATGACACTGTCACAAAATTAAACAGTCTTTCTCTTTCTGGCCTCCTCCGACACTGTTTTCACCTTCTTACTTCACTCACCCATGGCAAACTTTCAAGGAAAAAGTTGCACAAAGCAGAGCCTGCTGTGTTTATAGAGGGGGAGTCTAAAGCAAAGCGCTGCAGGTCACATGATCCCATGACAGACGGATCCGCTCCTAAAAAGTTGCAATATCTGGTTACTAAAGAGGGCAACCCCCATCGGAGTGCATGCCGACACTCGTCAAACACTGTATATTGACCCCAGAAATCATCCATTATTACTCACATTAGGCTAATATGGGTCAAAAGTTACATGGTATCCCTTACAAAGTATTTGTACTCTGTTACTTTCATGAAATTCAAGTCCAAATATATCTCATGAAATGATTAAATGTAAATCCAGGGATGGAAATTTGCCATAAGCTGCAGAGCCTCATGAGCCATCTCAGAATTTGAAATGTTGAGTTTTATTCAGCTCAGTGAAGCTAAATCTTAAAGTTGTTTTTTAATGCTTTTTTTCGACTGAACAATTTTTCCCTTTAACACATTCCTGTGCACAATAATGGAAATAACCATCAGTGTATATTGGTAATTATCAAACAGCAGTCCTTAAAATAAGAAACTGGTGCTGAAAACAACGCTGTGAAAATTTGGGTGCATCTACATTTATTACCAATAGAAAAAGTTTGTTTGGGGCCCTGCCTTAGTTTTTGTGTATTCCTGCTTGATGTCTTGTAAAAAGTTGTAAAAATATTTGTGTGGAAGTCATACAGTAAATGAGCTGTGCCAATGTTGCACTTTCTAGTCCACTCAAAGAGTTTTTACACTGCAAGTCACAGTCACCCAATCACAGAGTTATCCATGTAATGTTTTCTCCCTCTCACACACATTCCCACACCAATGAGCTCATTGGAGGCAATTTTGGGGTTCAGTGTCTTGCAAAAGGATACTTTACATGTTGTCAAGGGAGACCGGGATTGAGCCGCCAACCTTTCAATTGACAGACAACCACTCCTCACCTAAGCCACAGCCACACCAGGCAGCACTATATAATAAGATAGAAATTAAATCTATACTGTGAAATGTATGTTAAAAAAAAAAGTACAAACATGAGCACTTTGGTTGATTGACTTGATTTGTTATGACTTAAGTTCTTCATAAATCATACAGAACTTATCATTTGTGAATGGGACTCAACTATGTAACCAGAAATACATATTAACACAAGATAAAATGACTTTTACCTGAAGCAAAACAAACTATAATTACAGGAACTTCATGAGTTGGCTTTCCATATTAAGGATTTTTTGCAATTCTTTTTTTCTTAAGTGTATTGCACCTACTGAGGCTGTAAAGTGTTCACTAAGGCTAACCAGTAAGACTGATGCTTGACATTTGCTGCTGGAGGGAAGATTTCTAAGCTGCTTTAATTCATATCTTGACACATTTTAATTTTGGTGCATGAGTCGTTTGCAGTGTTGCAGGACTAACATGATGATTAATAGTTACTTCTCACTTATACTCTAAATTTCCTCTCACACAAATAATGGGAAGCTGTATGTTAAAAAATAGAGGAACGCTGTAACCTGATGTGAAAATCTGCCAAAAGGGGGGAAAAAAAGTTATATTAGAAGATGAACCCAACCTCTTCAGGCTATAGCTCCCTGCTGTCAACAAGCTTTTTGATCTTTTTGAGTTGGTGACTCAAATGTCTAATTTTTTCCCCTCATTCTATGCCTGCACAAACATGAAACTCATCTTCTTTTCACAAAATAAAATGGTAAATTCTCTCTTTCTCAATGCCAGTGTCATTTCAATTAAACAATCCAAAAACTTGGATATCAAATATAAAGCCAGTGTTTTAATCATGTTTATTTAGAAATCGGCAGCTGGTCCCATGGATGGCTTTTTAAATATTATGAGCACTAATTAATTGTAATAGTAGACAGTGAAGGAAATTTTTGTCGCATCATTGCCTCAAAGTGTTGTCTTGCTAAAATTGTGTTGTCATAGTAACAGAAGTCTCATTTTGTTCATATTTTGTTTTGCTTTTCAGCATCAAAGATGAGCTCTGACCCTGTTTCATAGTCTTTTAACTTTCTGTCTAATGAAAGCAGAAATTGAACAAAAAAGGATCAAGCCACATGTAATCAAGATGTTGATCTTACAATGCTGAATACTCTGTACTAGTGTGGAGTATCACTGCAATTCTAAGTGCTCAAGTGTAATTTATTAGTTTATAATACACCCACAAAACCAAATGAGGGCATCTCTCTTGTTCCTTATAACACATCAAAGCCCCAGCTGTTCTGATTTGCATGCACAGTGCATCAGAGTCATATGCCATTGATCAATTACCACAGGCAACCTTTATTCTTCACTTGGAAACGCAGGTGACATAACTCACAAGACCAACAACAAGTATATGAAATGAAATTCAGTAAATATGGGAAACATTTGGTCCAAAGATTCATATTTATTAGCATTATCTAAACCTGTGTTGTCCATCTTCAAGTTGTTTAGGTGCTTATCAGATGGATATGTTTCCAAGTATTAACTAGTGAAATTTTGTGACATTGTTAAAGCCCTGCTACAGTGATGTCATTTCCAGAGATTAACCCACTTAACTGAAATCTGCTCCAACTACTTTTGTTGAAAACGGCAGAGACGCATATAATTTGCACAAGGAGCAGGTATGTAAAACCTTTATGGGCACAATTCACGGTCATAAAGATTTTGCAGTGAATGAATGAATGTAAATGAATTTGTATTTGTAAATCAAGCTTTGTCACCCAATAAAAAAATCTGCCAGAGAAATTCAAGTTTGTGAATGTGTAGAAAAGGATTTGGTAGTAAGAAAAGATTTGTATTTGTAAAGAAAGATAGAAAAGCTTTTGTACATCTGCTCACAGATGCAAAGCGAAAAACTGCATACAACTCTGAGGTTGAAGATGTAGATTTTATCGCTGTCTTACAACAACAGAATCTTATTCCACAGCTCACAGATATTTTTCAGTATTTCTAATCTTCACTTTCTTTCACTCACTGTTTGATCTATTACACAACTACTCTATCGTTGTGTTTAAAACAAACAAACAAAAAACCCAATATGATGAGTTGTACAAAACAACTTGGTTAAGGAAACCATGGTGATAGTTGTAAAACCATAAATTTTATTATTATTATTATTATTATTATTATTATTGTTGTTATTATTAATAATATTATTATCATACTTTATTAATTCCATTTGGTAAATTCCTTCGTTGCTTATAACCTATCCTCGTTAATATTACTGAAATTAAGTGAAATGGTAAAAAAAAAAATGTTTAAAAATAACTATGAACCAAATAAGGTAATAATGATTTTAAATCTAGTTTGCTTGATATTGGCTCAGGAAGACATATAGTGTATATACTCTTTAGTCTAAAAACCAAATAAAGGCTTGAATTGATTTATTATGCAGGAATTTTGGCAGGATATTTAATGGTTTTGGTGGAAAATTGGCTGCTTTGTCCCTGAAGAACTGGTATGGTTTGTTTGAGAGAATTTGGGATTTTGATTTGTTTGATGACTTTAAATATTAAATTAGAGCAAATTATTCTATCATGTAAATAGTTACTTGCATCGTGGTAGTTAAGATTATTATTCTAAATTGTGATGATACAATTAGTCAGAATTGTGCTTATAACACTTCCCAAGTAGCCAAGAAAAAAATCTCATTAATGGAACATCCAGACCAAAAGTGAAGGGATTTGTCTGGGAGATAGAAGACAGAAATAGAAAGATGTAAAACAAAGCCCCCCAAAAAGTACATTAACAGAAAATTATATTGATTAAATTATAATCATGTTGTGGGGAAGCTGTTATCAGTAAGGTAAATTAGTGCTGACACTTGGTCACTTCTGTATTTGGCAAGGCTGTCAGATACTTGCTGGTAGGCCTGGCTACTGTATTCAGTTGACTACATATTTGAAGTTTTGATATATACATTCTTGACTAAAAAAATATTAACACTACACTATGTGAAGGGTATGAGGCACATTTTTGTTTCGTGTTTGGTTTGAATGCACCATAGGGGTTTTCAATGACTTATATTGAAACAGAGTTACATAAAAAGCCCTAACTGTAGTACCACATGTAAACAGATTATTAATTGAACTAGACAATTATACGTTTTTATACTGTGGCAAATCCCAAACCTACCAGAACTGAACAAGTGAGTGTCCAGAGGGGAGACTCCAATCCAGAGGGGATAAACTGATAGAAATTATTTGTTCCCTGAGCCCTATAAACTGCAGTAGAAGTAGTAACCTTATAGTGCATATTTGGTATAGTATTCTTGATGGCATTTTACTATATTGACAGATCTCCTCCTTCAGCACATTTGTTTTATATGTAAAAACAAACAAACATGTTTTACAAGGAGAATGACCTTCAAGAAGTGTCAAATTCTTAATAGGCAGGAAAACATCAGGGAAAAGGTAATACTCTTACAACTGAGTCTATTCACACCCTAATGAATGTAAATTTAAGGTTTAATTGAGCAGTCTTCAAACATTTTTTGAGCCAAGGACACACAAATGGATGCAGAGATGGAACAGGGACCATCACACAGCTGAATGGCATGTGAATTGGGACGTTGGATATAACTTAAGTTTGTTTAGCTCTGTGAAAATGTCATTAAATATAAAAGTTAGGTCACCCAGACACTGTGACTGTGCAGAGAGGTAAACATTTCCAGATATACATGTGCAATTCCAGCACACATGACAACACTGTTCTACTTGAAAATCATCGGACCTCAGAGTGATACAGTAGCACAGTGGCTTCCTCTCCTTTAGCAACTCCGAGAGTAGAGAAAAGATGCATTTGCAAACCACTCTTCTTGACTATATCGATACCTTTCATAACTAAGTCCATGACATCTCACAGTTCATCTACCAAACGTCCTCTTTTATCTGGACATGTCCTCTTCTTGAGAGCTAAAAATCCTTCTGCCAGGAATTTAAAAATTGTCTGGGATTTTGCTCTCTCTCAGCCGCAAATATGTTATCCACTCCCTCCAGCCTTTCAAGGCGCAACAGGTAAGGACTCTTTATCATACTGTAGTAGGGTGACTGTGAAAACATTTGTATGTATCCACATGGTCATGGTGCCACATGTGATACACTACACTACACCCAACCAATCAAGCATCTGTCTCCTTGAAGCTAAATCCTAACGTCAGATAGTTATCTGTTTATCTTTGGGTCTTTCGTTTGCGCCACCAGCACCAGGTGCCGCCTTGCCTCATGCATTTTCACCAATCGCTTCTGAGGTGGAGGATAACTCTTGTGCTTGTGAAGTTTTTGAGACCAGTTTTCCATTTATTGGGACATTCAGCACACAAAACTCTGCAACTTCCCTCTTTATAAACCAGCCATTCTGCTTAGTAGCACCTTCTATAAATATACCCTGAGGCACCACCCTCGTGTTTCAAATAGGCCTATCACTGTTGACTTCCGAAAAAATTTAAAAATAAATCATTAAAAGAACATTATATAGAAACATTTCTGACTTAATTATACAGCTCACGAATTAACAATTCAAACATAGTCATAAAAAAAAACAATTTATTTGTACAATCCTCAGTGTTCACCTTTCTACCTCTAATCAAATTCGCTCAGTTATTCAATCAAGACTGAAAGCACACCCACACACACCCTACAAAAGAGCTCCACTGTGGGCAGGCCTCATCCTTGAACAATGACTAAAATTCTTCTGCAGAAGAAACATTTTAAAAGGGAATGATTGACATTACTAGAATTAGAAAACAAAGACTGGATTTTGCCCATGATTCACCTCCCTACACAAGAGGCAACATGAAGCTCATGAGGGAGCTAGTGCTTCCTAACAAATTGTCCAGTAGCTTAAAAACAGCCTTCATACACTCATATTATAATGAAAAACTAATGCTGTTAAAATGCTGTAAGGTCACTGCAAATTAAAAGTAACACATTGCCATTCCTGCTACCTGTATCTTGCCAATAATAGGGAGCAATTTTTTACAATGGTAGCAACAATAGCCTTGATTACAGAACAGAAGGGGATCCTGGAGCTTGATTTTCTTAATGTATTTTCATAGATACTATTTTTTGTGTTTTATTTAACTGGTAAGGAGCCATTAAAACACCTGCCTTACATTACTTGTGTTTTGTGTTTCTATGTGAAGTACACTCAGTTTGGATGACAAAAAAAAAGCTCTATATGAAAAAAATTGCCATTGTTAAAATGTTAAAGTGAGCACTATCAAGTGTGTATCACCTATTACAAGTGTTGTCATTATTATATCAAAAGTACAAAGTCGTACATATATTTGATGTCATTGGACTGTTTCCAAAAAGCGTTGGAAGGTTATTAAGTTTTTGTTCCAGTGGAAGAAAAGTGCTCCTTGGATAATTCATAATAATTTGGCTGTTAAGGCATATTCTTTGAATTGACTGACTAAATGCTGCACTGCCTGCCCATTCCCATGACATTCAGGAGGTCCACAAGTCCTTGTAAATCTAGAGAGAAAATTGCTAAGTTGCCAGCTCTCTACAGATCAATGAATTCATTGTTTTCTTCTCTCAGCTGTTGGATTTTGATATTTATCAATTATGTTTGTTTTTCCCCTACAACACTCAGCCAATATTACTGATTCTACTATTGAAAAATCTAATTTAACAAAAGTAGCATTGCTCTTCACTAAGCCTGACACTCTCACACTGGCAAGTAATAGCATTGGTTTTTGAAACTGAGTGGCTTAAACAATGAATGTTATGTGAAAGCTTCAGCATTATTTTGTCATATTACTGGATTAGACTCTCCAAAGATGCCCAGTGCTTGTGTGAAATAATGTTTTCCACGCCACGGGTAGAAATAATTTAGTCACTGCAATGCTTAATTTACGTTGCTAGGTAACATGTAGTTTCTTGCCAGATGCAATGTTTTAGAACAACTCAGCATGATGGTGTTAAGGAGAAAAGTGTTCTATTTTTCGTTCGGCTCAGCATAATTGCTTAATTCATATTTTGGCCAAATTGGGATATCTGTCTAACTGTACTCTCCTAATATTGCTGATTGACCGTGCTCCATTGCTTATAAAACCTTAAAACATGACTTTGGCAATTATGCTATGAGGCTAACGAATAATTCTCCTTCCTGTTCAAGCAAAGAGATAACAGCATGGTGCCGGCAGCACAAACTGTCCAAATTCACTCCATCAATGTATCTGACAGCCATTTTCTTTTCCTTTTTAAAAAAAATTTATTGATTTTTTTCTCCAGTCAGAGCAACAGAAGGAGATGCAGAGTTCTACCTGACCAAAGCACCTCCACTGGTGGCTCGACACTTATCAGAGCATTATAAATCTAGACTATGGTAATAGAGTGGCCAGCCTCTCAGGCCTGGATATGACTTATTATGTGTCAGTATTTTTTTTTCTTCCTCTTCAAGGTATTTTGGCTTGAAGTGTAAATAATTAATTTCCCTATTTAAAGAGCGTCATGTTTGATTTATAACCATGGGGGTGCAGCAAGATGACTATACGGGGTGGCATTCACTTCTGAATGACAGAAATACCCTCATTCTAAACTGGGTAGGAACATGAATTTTACTACAAATAAATATAGAAAAAGGTTGATATCAGGTAGTCATCCTAAAAATAATGACCTTTTTTAAGTTCTAAACCATATCCAACTTAAGAATCAAAAATGATATTGTGAGAAACATGATTAATCTTCACATCTTAGATTGGAGACATATCTTTAGTTTAACTTACCTCGATAAGCAAACTAAACCTTCGATGAAAGTAGAATCAGTCAGATTTTTTGTGATGATTGCTCCACATAAAAAACAGTCAAACAAGTAGCTTTGTTACAAGGTTGTCTATATATCTTCTTTACATCAAGTTATATACTTTTACCAGTTCACAGAAATCTGCACAATTTAATCTCTAAGAAGTCTCAATTCAGAGTACTTCAGCATCATCGAGCTATTATTTATGCAGTTCATGGCTTAAATCTACTCCACATTCATATCTGGAACATAGTGTGGATTTTGCATGTGCTTTGCTGAACTGCTGTATCACAGCCACATGTTTGTATTCATGCCACTGACCTTTCTGCTGTGGCCCAGATATCCACCTGCTTTTAAAACAGCATTGACCTCAGTAATAACCATAAATACAGAGTTTTGTGTAATCCATGGCTGATATGATTCAAAATGTAAAGACCAGGGGCCGTATTCACAAAAAATCTTATTCCACCACTAGGAGGATGTAGTAGAAACTAGTGTAAACATGGGGTGTATCGTTGCAACTTAGTTTTCACTACCATCTAAAGGCCTGGCATGTGTTCTACATCGTATTTGCAGAGTCGTGTCAACGGTGACCGGATTTTTTCCGCCATCTTATAAATGCTTTTTTTCAATCCTGCAAAGGAAAAAAAAAAAAGCAAATTTGGTAGCAGCATTGTCGTGTAAACTAGGCCTTAAGTTAAGAGAAAGGGCGGAGTTGACCCCGTTGCTATGGATAATGTCATGTTTCCTGACCCTGTGATTGGCTGTCTTGGGTCTTTGGTGGTTTTAGGTCTCTGTCAGTAAATTCGTGACAGAGATGTTGCAGGATAGTGAAGGGCAAGCCGACCTGTAACCCCCGACCCGTAACCCGCCGGTGCTGTGGATCATGTCTGATCAAAAAATATTAATTTTAATTGCGGTGCAAGTGGGGTGGATAAATAATGCAATGGTCCAATGACCTGCGATCTTATGTGAAAACAGCCACGCATGTTTTTTGCACCAAATAAAATCAGCCTTCAATTGCATATTTAGCATGTATTTGATAGCAGGGCGGGTTGTAAAAAATGGTTCAGTTGAGCAAGATTATTTTACATATGCGAGACCCGCGTGTCAAAAAAACCCCAGCCCGCACATCACTACTGCACAAGGTGTGTTGCTGGATCCAAATAAAAAAAACAGTGACACTTGCGGCCTACATTTTATTTCATATGTTTAACATCTATTTTCAATTTCCAATCCAGTACATAAAACTGCAGGCATGATGTGGGGTCTGCAGATGGCGATTATTGTTTGAAGAATAATTGTTGTTTCTGTTCATCAGCGATGGTAGTGCAGGCCATACCTTTTTAGTTCAGCATCATTAAAGTTTTCCCAAACATTGATTCGGTTACGTTGCAGCAGCCATCAGTGGATTTCCTCTTTGGTTTACTCTTAGCATTTTAAGAGTCCTCCTGACTACCTCTAACCATTTTCCGTTTTAGGAGCTAGTTTTTGTGCTAAATTGCTTTGTGAAATACTCTTAGGCAAAAAAATGTAGGAGTCCTAAATTTAGGACAGACACACCCTCTTTTTCAAGGAGTTACTCCAGAAATCAGCAAGTTAGGAGCTACTTTTAGCCCTAAGATTCTTTGTGAATAAGGCCTCTGGAAGTTACCCAATTGTTACTCAAGCATATTCAGTTGTAAACATAATCTGGAGGTCTTTCATTATCATTATCTCTCATAACTGCCATCATTCACTCCTCGCTGTCAACTGGAATTGTTCCTGCCCTCTTTAAATTTGCAGCAGTCACCCCCATACTCAAAAAACCTGGTTCAGATCC
>JBBBVU010000012.1:13880106-13894429 GCA_037177055.1 Atherinosoma microstoma | reverse complement strand
GCACATCGGGAGGCAGTGTAGGGTTCAGTGTCTTGCCCAAGGACACTTCGACATGTAGTCAGGGGAATCGAACCGCCAACCTCCTGATTAGTAGACGACGGCTCTATCCACCTGAGCTACAGCCGCCCTAGGAAGCTAAGATCCTTCAGTGCTGCACCATAATGTTTGCTCATTTCATATCAGATTGTCCAGAGACAAATGCTGCAGAAGCTACTGAACATAAAGACTAATTCTTCACACCCTCTAAACAACATCAAATACCCAAGACAGGAGTTCATTCCTTGGTTGCTGGCAGGAAGTTGTCAGTTGCTAACAACTTCAACAGTTGCTAAGTTGTCAGGTGTTCAGTGGGATGATCCCACTGAACACCTGACAATTATTTATTTTAAAAAAAGTAACAAAAGAACAACAACAACAAAAAGAGACAACATTATCATTTCTCCTTGGGATATTAGGTGTTTTTTATTTACATTTTTCATGCTTATTTCTAGGGTCAATTTAGATTCACCCATTACCCTAACATGCATTTTTTGGGCTGCAGGAGGAAAGCTGAGTTCTTAGAGAGAACCCACACATGCACCAGGAAAACAGGCAAACTCCACACAGAAAGGCCCCAGCTGAGATTCCGTTTGAAGCAACTGTGCTACTGTCACCACACCATAAAGCCCTGGACTTAAATCAGTTACACTTTAACAAACAACCAGTGGCATTTTCTCCCAGAAGTCAAGGGAAGCCAGGCCTCCACTATTTATTTTTTGTTTATGTCCATTCCTTCATTAATTTCAAGACCGTGGCAGTCATTGTTCTGAAACCCTTAATTTCAGAGTGAATACAAAGAGGATTCCGCTTTACCAACATCCATCTTTCACAATTTAAACAGTGCCCACTTGTGGTGATACACTAATTTAACTCATATCACATCGGCAAGGACCAAGTTGTATATTTTTTTTTTTTAATGATCAGCCAATCAGATGAGGCTAACGTCTTGCCTCCACTACCGAAGTGTGATTTGTTTAGCTTACGGCAAGGGAAGCCAGTCGCTTCTCTGCATCACACCAATCAAATCGGAGAAGTTTGTCCACATGAATCATGACTGAATAACAGCGATCGCTGTTAGCAACAACAGTGGGCTAAGAGTGAATATGGAAGGTGACAATTTGGGGTTTTTACCCAAAAATACTTTCACTAAACTACAGCTACAGCAACAACTTCAAATAAAATTGACACCGAAACTGGAGCTTCGTGTGGAAAGGGGCAAAGGAGTTCAGACTCTTAATGAGGAAAGTTACGTCCGTAATGAATGGCTAGCCGGTAATGCTAAACTTCAGGGGTTATTTTGCTGGCTCCGTCTTCTCTTTGACAAGGAGTCATGCATAATAGGTGAAGTCCTTCATATACTAAAAACTCATGTGCATGTGTGACGAGCTTCCTCAGTAATTTTATCCACAGCATGCCACTGCAAACAACCCTTACCCCCCTCGACATAGGGAACATTCCCCACATAGGAAGAGAGCTTCCTCAAACAATGCAGATAAATAACAAACAGGAACCAGGCTTTAAATAAATTATTCACCGGACTAGTTTCACACTCAACTTATTTTAAATGAAATAGAAATGTTTTGAAAAAAATGTTTTATTCAAGGCACTTGATGCACTTAATACAAAAGGCAAAGGAACGCTCATGGTTGTTCTGCTCTTCCTCTACATACATTATTTGACTCCTGGACCTGCTTGTCTATGTAAAGACTTTAGATAGTATCGGTATTCAAATCTCCCTGTATTAATTGACTGGCAGATACTTGATTTTGGTTATATCTTATTCCTTAATGGAGGTTTTTAAATCTAATGAATTTACTTATTCATCACTCATTTTCTTGAGATTAAATGTATCTTTTATTCCTCTATGATGTAACGTGAAGAAAATGTATGAATTTCCATGCCAGTGAGCATGTATATATGCCCCTGCAGCAGTAATCCTGGAGACACTTTGATATAAGATCAAAAATACAAAATGTAGAATACTCTCCATGGAGAAGCAGGTTAAAAGCAAAGATCAAGAAGCCTCAAACTGTGGGATGTTAGTTACTAAACTGAGGTGAATAAAATGGTAAAAGAGGATAGTGTCAACAGTACTAAGGTCTAACCCTTGCGGATCTGAGCCTGTTTTGTCCATTGATGCATACTTTGGATTTATATACTATAAAAAATAATGTTTACCGTACCCATGTTTGGTATCCTTTTTTTCACCACAACCTCACCTATATGATCTAATAATTGTTTTTCCCTTTGACCAACTTTATTAACTATTAGGCCCCCCAAAAAACACTAAAAACATCAAAATTGAATTGAATTTTTTTTTAACAAATAAAAACCACAAACATGGACAACAAACTGTTCTGGAACTTTTAAAAGTAAATATGAATATAGTGACGCTATATACAAATATTTCCTTTAAATAACATATATATTTCCAGGCTTTTTCTTTTTTTTTGACATTGTCAGCTGCAATTCTTAAAATTTTTACAAAGTTAGACAGAAATCTGCAGCAGAGCTTTTATTCCCAGAGTCCCAAATAGTGTCAAATGTCCTATAAGAAGTAAAATTGAGATAGAATTTTACTATATGCAAATATTCTATTCTATATTTGCAATAATGTGACTGAACTGGTGGAGATCTGGACTTCGCCTGACTCCTCCTCCCGTCTCCCCTCTGGGCAGTCTGTGCATAAGATCCATTTTCCTCCTCACTGTATATCTGCAGGACAATTATGTCGGGAAAAAAACAAGAGAAATGTTTTTTTTTATTTTAGGTTATTGATTATATGCCCATGATGAAAAAAATGTGGGAACTATAGATTCTCATTCTCTGACTCTCTACAACAAAGTAAATACCAGTTTACCAAGAAAATCTTACAAATAATATTACAATTGGCAAAGGAAACATAGAAATGAACATATAAAATATAGAATATAATCCAAAATAAACAGCAGGAAAATCTGTGTATTATTTATTTGAAATGACAGTTTACTTATCTAAGTTTACTCATCTGTATTTAATATTTCAACCCTGATCTTCTGTTGGCCAAACATTAACACATTGTATTCATATGAAACAAGTTTACAATGTTTACAATTAAGCAATACACAAAAGAAAATATCTGTACTATCTTTCTATTCTCCACTTTAACATTTCCTGTATTTTGCTTTTATCCTTTCACTGTTGTTCTAGCTGTCAGTCTCTCTGACACTGAGTTTATGTTTTGAGGGTGTCGTCTAGTCTGGCTCAGTGATGTATTATATTTGCATCTGATGTCATTTAGTGCACGGACATGGCTTATTCCCACTGGAAGTTAATATTTGACATGCAGTCTGGTATCCTCATGTGCACCAGCAAATTATTTACAATCAAATTAAATAGTATTTATAAGGCACATTTAACACAATCATAAATGTGCTGTACACAACATAGCATCCATCATAATAAAAATGAGTAATTATAAAAGTAATAATAATGAAAATGGTGATGATAATGATGATAATAAACAATTTTGGAAAAAATGTGCAAGGACAGATTAAAAGCTTATAAAAGAAAAAAAAACACAAAGTACTACCTACTAAAATAAGTTAAATGAAAAAAAAGATGATCCTAGAAGCATTACATACAGTTTAAAGCCAAGGAGAACAAATATGTCTTCAGCTGTGTTTTAAAACTAACTGTTAATAAAATGGTCACATTTAACTCACATTGGAAGGATGTTCCAAATTTTTGGAGATCCTACTGCAAAGGTATGATCTCCCTTATTAACTAAGCTCTATTGAGAAACCCTGTTTTTCAGAGGATCTAAGAGGTCTCCAGTTAGCACAAGGGCAGAAGAGTTCAGAAATGTACTCTGTTTGTCAATCCATGCAAAGCTTTAAAAACAAACAAAATAGTTTTAAAATCAATTCTATATTCAATTTGAAGACAGTATAGAGATGCAGGAACAATGGTAATACTGTCTTTTCTGGTACCAGTTAGAATTTTGGCAACTGAGTTCCATATTGGCTGCAGACAGGATAAAAGACACTGGCTGAAACACAAGTGCAGATAATTACAATAATCCAACCTTAAAACGATTGAGGTTGTAATAATGTTTTCAAGTCATCAGTGGAAAGGAAGGATTTTAGTCTTTGTTCCACAAATGGAAAAAAGCAACTTTTGCCACTGAACTTATCTACGAAATTTTTGTTAAGAATCAAATATGACTCCCAAATTCTTGAGGGGGACTGCTGCAGATGCCCTGAATGGTAACCTGTTCTTTAAGGATACAGAAATAATGGTCAACTATATCAAAAGCCACACTAAGATCTAAAAGGATTAAAATAGGATGTGGCAGTTCCATTTATGAGTCCACTATCTGTAATATTAGGAACAGATGGTCCAACAGACTCCAAAACTTATTTCAAAAGGTGTGTGGGAACAATGTCCAAAGGACAATTGGTAGATTTTATGTGAAAAAAGTGCTCATTTGGGCCAAAAACACAAATTAAAAATCCTTAGAAATAGAAGAACAAGAGGAAACCAGGGGATTGTAAGAGAGCGACTGAATATTTGATAATATATGATCAATCTTGGAAGATAAAAAAAAAAAGAAATCCTCACAGATGTTCATGGCTGGCTCGGGCCAGAGAATGGGTAGCAGGGATGAAAATAGTATTGATAGCTTGAAAAAAAAGCCTTTAGGACTGT
The DNA here is from genome assembly GCA_037177055.1 of Atherinosoma microstoma. Classification (NCBI taxonomy): domain Eukaryota; kingdom Metazoa; phylum Chordata; class Actinopteri; order Atheriniformes; family Atherinidae; genus Atherinosoma; species Atherinosoma microstoma. The sequence continues at coordinate 13,889,701 of JBBBVU010000012.1, read as the reverse complement.
GCTAGTTTTTGGATATGATGGACAAAATAATTGGTTTTTCCCGCTTTTACAGTCTGCTGATTGTTTCTCAGACACCTTTATATATATTGGATAGGACTTGAAGCTCTTTTTTTTTCTACTGTCATAAGAGCTTATGTTCTTTGTAGCCTAAGACCACAAGTGTCACTGTTCAACCATAGCTGAGATCTGGATATGGGCTTTTTTGCTCTCATAGGTGTCACAACGTCCAAGATATCGCCACAGGTTAAATCTAAGCAATCAGTTGGTTTATGTCCATTTGGAGAGGATGGAGATTATTAATGCTGTTGGAAAAAGAAGAGGCTCTATAGATATTAGAGAAGTTAATTATAATAGCTGCATTAATAATGCATAAACAACAAGCTTGTAACTGAGAATGGGGGTGCTATATAACAGGGTGGGGAAACTGATTCATTGACACATCCAAGTGCTCCACATCCAAAGATGTGATGGTCAGCCTTGATGTGAATACATCCAGAATAGGATCACGGTTGTGAATTGGGCAAAAAACATGCTGAGTGAAGTAAAAGAATACACAGACAAAATCAGTGGCACTATTAGACAAACTATTGACATGAAAGTTCAAATCAGCAATATTAAAAATTCTATCATAATTTATGACAAATAAAGATAAAATAAAAAATTTTGATAAAAGGAGGTTGGGGGTAGATTCATATTACCGGTGGTGAACATAGAAAACATCAAGACTAGAGTAGATGTTAGTGCCTAAAGGGGGACATAGGTGACCATTGACCACCGTGACTATTAGACCTTGGCAGACTAATAAGGCCATATCCTGGTGGGCATAATTCTACGAGTTTACTACATTCTCCAGGCTTTAGCCAAATTTCAGAAAGGAACAAAGAAAAAATATATCAAGGAGTATGGAGGAATAAAGTGTAAATTAAAATGTATTGGAGAGAGACCTTAGCAGACCCAAATCATATAAAGAACCACACAAAGGCACAGTAAAATATTTTATATATAGAAGCCTATTTCTGTACCCCTTCTTTCAGGTGCACTGTAAACGAAAGAACCTGTTTGAAATAACAGTTTGAATAGAGAGATGAAATGGTGTTGAACAGTAAGCAGTGCCAGTGCTAGCAGTTGATGTGAAAGCTTGAGAGGAAAGCAGAGTTGAAGGAAGACTTGAGCAGGAAATTTAAACAGTAACTCAGACAGGTGGACTAAATTGCATGTTGCAAATTTTTTTCTTCAAGCATTCGGTCGCCCTTCCTGTTAGTGTGAATCCTGTCCCCTCTGAAGTAGGGCCCATGGTCCTAGAACAGGTTAAAATGATCAGATAAACCTATAATAAAAAATTCCACCAGCAGCCTTGAGACAGGTGTTAAGAGTAAAATGTCAGCTTTCAGCCCCCTTACCAAAGCAGGGGGAGGGGTTTTTAAAATGGTCTTACTAGTAATTTTTCAAAAATCTAAGAAAAAATTAAAATCACTCTTTGTGCATTCACTCGTGACAGGTTGTGTCATTAGTAGCCACGTGAACCACACTTACTTGAATGAAGGACAAGAAATTGGGTGGTAACCATGGCATGAGGGAAACAATGTGTGGGTTCATTAAAGAATTGTGTTCTGAATTAATAAATCACCAATAATTATGGTAGAATGGGGGGAAAGAGGGTGATGGGGAAAGAGGACTGATTGAAGAATATGTGGGATTTAGATTTTCTCTGCATTCAACAATCTGGGCTGAGGGATATGTGGCAGACGTATCTTATCTAAATTTAGCCCAAGCCTAGCAGAGCAGCGGTAGAAGCTGGATCTGAGCTGGCTGAACCATCACCTGAAACATTTGTACATGTTGCCACTTGGGGATGTCATCAGAACACAGCGCTGATTTTCACAGGTTTGCTGATGATACGCAGCTTTACATCGTCGTGTCTCCTGATGACCTAGAGCCAGTTAACACCCTTTTAAACTGTATTTTGGATATTAAGTCCTTGATGGCAGAGAACTTCTTACAGCTCAACCAGGACAAGACTGAGGTTTTAATCAATGGCCCTGAAGACAAGAGAGAGATCATTTCATGCAAACTGCAGAATTTTAAACCTTCTCAGTGTGTGAAAAATCTGCGTGTCTCTGACTTGGATTTTATTCCACACATTAGAAATGTGGGCACGGTGGTGTGGTGGTTAGCACCGCAACCTCACAGCAAGAAGGTTGCTGATTCAAGCCCCGGACAGAGTACGAGTCAGAGGGGGCTGCTCGGTCGAGCTGGGGAGGGGTTGAAACAGTGGCCTTTCTGTGCAGTTTGCATGTTCTCCCCGTGTATGCATGGGTTCTCACCGGGTACTCCGGCTTCCTCCCACAGTCCAATGACATGCATGATAGGTTAATTGGTCACTCTATATTGTCTCTGTGTTGGCCCTGCAATTGACTAGAAACCTGTCCAGGGTGTACCCTGCTACTTGCCTGACAATTGCTGGAATAGGCTACAGCCCACCCACAATCCTGAACTGGATTAATCAGAAAAATAAAAAAAAAACATTAGAAATGTCACAAAAACAAGGATTCTTAAAAACATAGCCAGAGTCCGCCCTTTTCTCTCTCTTGCCAGCATGGAGATGCTGATGCATGCCTTTATTTGAAGCAGATTAATTAACTGCTCTCTGGTCTTTCCAAAAAGAGTATTTCTAGTTTACAATTACTCCAGAACTCAGCGCCATTTGTTGTGACGAGGACCAGAGGGCGGGAACACATTACATCAGTTTTAGAATCACTGCATTGGATCCCTGTGCGTTTCAGGATTGATTTTAAGGTTCTTTTAGTGGTTTATAAATGTCTTAATGGTCTCTTACCTTTTTATTTATCTGACCTGCTTTTAAATTATGAGCCCTTGCGGCCCCTGAGGTTCTTTGGGACCGGCTGTTTAGTTATGCCTAAAGTGATAAACTAAAACCTATGGCGAGGCCTTGTTCCATTATTATGGTCCTCCTCTGTGGAACAGCCTCCCAGAGAGCCTCAGGGCCGCAGAGACTGTAGATGTTTTTAAAAAGAGGTTCAAGACCTACCTTTTTAGCTTAACTTTTAATTGAGTTTTTATTAATTTATTCATTTTAATATTGTATTTGATTTTATCACATTATTTTGTATAACATCCTTTATGTGTCTTCTTATTCTTGTTGCTCTTATTATCTGTTCTTATTGTTTTTAGGTTTATTTCATTTTATATGAATATTTTAATATATTTGCTTTAACTTTTTAATACTTTTTTCTCCAGTGTTCTCCTCAAGGGGATCCACCATGACGGGGGTTATGCCTGCTCTTTCGGCAGGATTGTTGTCCTGGTGATCGCCCCTGTCTGGGTGGCTGGGGTCCCGCACAGCAGCCTTATGGCTGTGGTGTGGGCCCTGGCCTGCCTGGATCTGGGCAGCTCCTGTGGTGGCGCCTGCTGTGGTCATGGATGGGCTGGTCCCTGGTGTGGATGGATCCCCAAGATATCGTGTCCTCACAGCAGCATCAAGCCAGATGTTTAATTCTATTACATTCAGCTAAGAGACAGAAACTAGGGATTCTAGTTCACATTTAGAATAGGAGGGGGGGAAAAGAGGGGAAGTAAATGTGTTGCTTTCTTTTCTGTGTGTGCGTACGTGTGTGCATGTGTAATTGAATGCGAGGGAGTTTGTAGTGAGGTGTGTGTTTTTATAATATGTTATATACTTTACTGTGTGAAGTTTTTTTTTCAATGTCCAATAGTTGTTTTTATTGTGTAAAGCACTTTGTGTTGCTGATCGCATGAAAAGCGCTTTATGAATAAAGTTTGATTGATTGATTGAAAGGGCTAGTGCCTCATCCAGTGATAATGGGGACTTTGAGGAAGTTGTGAAGAGATATTTGCAATCTCCTGATTGTCACAGTGCACCACTTTCAACTATAATGGCTGTGGTCCAGGATCAGCATGATTCGGTGTGGAGGTGTGCATCAGAACCTTCGGTCCAACTAAGCTGCTGTAAGTTGCTGGGCCAGTTGATGGCCTCTGAATGACTGCTAATGGTTTTGATGCATCCAGATCCAGAGCAGTGATGTTGATAACTGCATCACTTGCATCCAGAACATGCTCAGACAGCCAACAACTAACCTCAGCAACAACCGTCACCAGGCAAGTTGGGAGAGTTCCAGTGTGTTTTGAGGTCAGCCAGTGGAAGGTGGTCGCAAAGTCTGAAAACATGGGACAGATGAAGCCGAGGCTGCAAAAGCAGTAGATTGTCATCTGGAGATGTGTTTTGCCTAAGCAGTGGTAACAAAGACATATTTGTTACCACTACCAAAGTCATTTGATCCTTTATACAACTTATACTCAAGTCAGTCCTACGACAGCTGCAATCAAGCAGGTTTTCAATGTATTCCAGCTTCAACAAACTTGCATCAAATTAAATGGATGTAGCAGCCAATCAAGTTCTGCACGATGACTCATTAATTTGAGTCAGGTGTGTTGAAGCAAGGATTGGGGCCCTCGTAGGACCAGAATTGAGTATCCCTGCCTTATACAGGGTTCTTTCTTAATTTGGTAAATGTCATCTTTCAACTGTCAGTAAGCTAAATTGCAGTCCACACACTGCCATCTTGAAGACAAAAAGTTTCAAATAAATTAATAAAAAATTGAAATACGATTAAATGGCTAGCCTAAGACAATGGCTATTTCAAATTATTCTGCTGTGTCTCTCACAATGATGTGAGGGACTGCTTTCTCTTGACTTTTTTCACAACTTACACTTGGTAGACAAGAAATAGGTAATATAATATCCTGTATTATTTAGCTGTTGTAGCTACCTTGTAGTATTGAAGGCAGTGTGAAGGTACTCTCACACATTGTTGTTTACACATTTGTTCCTCATATAAGGAGGTAACTATATTTGTAGGCCTCGGCCATTTTAAAGGAATTGTCACATCAAAGGAATGCTGCATGATTGTTTTACGTAAAATTAACATCTTCAGATTTATTTTGAAGCCACACTGACTTGTAACTGGTAATTGGCATCTCTTTTATTCTCCCTCCCCAAACGCCTGTTCTGGTAGTGCGTAACTTAAGTGAGGGGGTATGATATTCAAGGAAAAATATGATGCCAAGGATGCTTGGAGCAGAGCTCAGCAGATTACAGCTACTGAGTATAGAAGGCCCTGCAGCCAGGGGCTGGCAGAGTACACTCTGGCTGTGCAGAATCAGAAGGAAGTGCTGTGCACAAAAGCAGAAGAGGTGCCAGTATACCAGGATGCTATGCAATTTCTTACTTTATAGCAAGTTTTTGCTGACTGGACAGTAAGACTTGCTCTGGGTAAAATATAGCAAATAAAATTATATGAAAAACTCTTGTTTTGTGCTGTTGAAAATAGATGTGACTAAATGTGATGGAAACAGATTCTGAGACACAGGAACCAAGGCTGCATAGTCTAATATTAGTTGTTCTAAAGTCTGAATTGCACCCAACTGTAACCAGACTTACTATCATGATAATTATCTCTGCCAAGGCATGGAGGTTAGATTTTCGGCGGCGTAGGTTTGTCTGCCTGTCTGTTAGCAACATAACTCAAAAAGTAATGGACAGATTTTGATAAAATTTTCAGGAAATCTCTGGAATGGGATAGGGAACAACTTTGGGGGTGATACAGCTCACCGTCCGGATCCAGGTTTCTTTCTGAACACTAGAACCTCCAACATTTTAATACCCCCAAGAACCACCAGAGCGGGTCATTTTAACATCCTGCCAACGCAGCATTAAAAAAAATGATAAAGGTAGCGTTTACAGAGGCTAATTTTTTCCACCCTTTTTAATCTTTTTTTTACAGGTCGCTGGATGTCAGCTGATATTGATATCTATTGTATCGCACGTTGAGAGCTCAATAAATAATGCATAGCAGGTCATTCTGGCATCAATGCATCTCAAGTAGAGGACACATGGATTAAGTGCAGCACTGTCCTAAATGTTACAAAACACCCCAACAGGCCATCTTGTAGTTACAGCTCGAGATCAATACTGAAGGTCTGCACTTTCTGAGTGCTTCTAGTTTATTTTTCTTGACTTGAAATATTATGTCGCCTCACTGCATGTAAGTTTTAGCACCGCTTAGGTCAATGAACCAGTTGTTTATAACCACATCAGATTAGAAAATTAGCAAAATAGACAAATTAGCTTATTATTTGCTGTATTTTTTTAAGAATTTAATTTAAATTTATGAAACATTTGGAATGAAATATAGATGAGCTCTTTTCACTGTATCAAAATCAGACTAACTAACTCTCACATTTTTCTACTGTGGGAAAGGATTGATCTACTTTCGGTTCTTTCTGTCGTCAAGAGTATGAATCAGTTCCTGCTCCGATCAGCACTGATATAAATACATGGAAAAACACAAAGATTCACTGAGTGCTGCCCCAGGGGTGCAGGAGAGAGCATAACTTGCATTTTCCTTATCTACCTATGTTAACTGAAAGTAGTGTCACACTTGGAAGCTCTGAAACTGAAAGCACCAATCTAGAGACAGTTAGAACAGACCAATTTTCAACAGTGTACACGGCCCGCTGTCTTGATGTCTATGTCTTACTTCCATGGTTCATTCTAAAATAATTTACAATTTTTTTCTTAGAAGGTCCTGGTCGTAATAAATTGTGGCTCACTAGTCTGTGCAATATAGCCTTCTATTCCTGATAATAGCTTATTGACTTGTCTGCCTTGGAGAAAGCAATAGTTTGCTGGAAGCAAGTCAAGTAACACATGAACTCACATGGACTCAGAACTTACACAATTTACAGTTTTGGCGAAAGAGGGTATCATCAACTTCCAAGCATTGACAAACTGTGAAGTGGGTGTTTAATGGTAGGATAGTAATCAGGTGGGAGTTGTAATTAAGTGAAGCACTTGAAACAATGTAATTCTTGTTGTAGCAAACTGCTGTGATACAGTCTACAGCAGCTGTTTATTTCTCAAATCACTTTGGTGTTCAATGAGCAGTTAATAGACTGTGTTCTAGTATTTCACTTTTTGAAAATTTGCCAGAATCCAGTAATTGCTCCTGCTGAGGAAAACGTTACATTCTTCCACTTTTACAAATGGGTCTTGTGCTGCACTTAAGTAAAGTTGCTACCACTATACAGCTGCTGCTGGAATAGATGATGCCACCTAATTTTAATTACTTGTTTTGCTAGCAGCTGATTCATTAGTGTCAGATAATCAAAATGGGCAAGTCAAAGTTTATCTCTAGCACATCTAAAAATACCTCAGTTGACCATTGGTTGTAAAAGTTTTACAATAACTGTGTTTTTGATCTTAATTTGTTTTGATTATGTGCAAGCAAATTCACTTTTTTAATGATTATATGACTTGTTTGGATGGTTGAATATCAGTAGTTGCAAAGCAGTTGTAAAATACTAAATAACTTTATTTTGAGATAAAAAGGTGTGAGTAAAATGGAACATGCTAAGTATTTACTGTCTCTGTGCAAACTGAGCAAGTTGTTGCAGAAAATTGTTGTGGCTTGCCTCCAGGGTGTAAGCAATAATGGAACTTCGCAAATGTACAGGGACTAAGCTGAGAAGAGGTGGATAGCATGCTTTGCTTCCCTGGGTGCTGAAAAATTGGAATAAAGCAAAATTGAAAAACAGGTGTGTTCAGAATTGGATGACTTAGCTAGCCAGGGGCAGTTCAAAACAAATGTAACTCAGAGTTTTTCTCCTTTTCCTATTTTCATTTAACTCTTTTTTTAATAGCTCTGCTATGTATGTGAGTTTCAGTGTCTCTCTCAGAGAGAGAGAGAGAGAGAGACTGCCCTCTGCAACAATAAGTCCTAACAGGGAACTTTGTCACATTTGAAGAATATGTGATCTCTACTGGTCATAAGAGCAACAGTATGTGAATTGTAAAAATGGTGTCCATGCAAGTACTGTTGTGGTAAAAATTTAGAATAATAAAAATAAATTAAAAAAAAGAATTAAATTTGGCTCAAACCACAATAATTTTCCAACTTTACCTAAGTAACCAGAAAGTTACATTTTTGTTATTATGGGTTCCATTCACATATAACTAAGGTGGCCAGCAAAAGGGCTTGTATGATGGTGTCAATTGTATTTTAACAACTATAGTACGCTTGCCCTACTTTGACGCTTTATCCTTAACTAAGTAATGTTATTGCCTAAACACAACCAAAAAGTCACAAACGTGTTTTGGTAAAGTGTCATTAGCCGAATGATAATTATTTTTCTGAAATTAACAAGAACACATTGCCATATTTGAACACATTTTTACATTTTTCTTCTCATAAATATAAAAGTAATTGTAACAGTTATTGTTTACAAGAGGCTTGAAGTACTGTAATTTTTTAAAAAGTACCACAAGTAATTTAAATATTTAAAAGTTTTCCCTGAAATTCACTGCAATGGCACATTTGGGGACTTGTGGTTTGTTAGTTAACTTCGCACTAAGAAGAAAAACTGAGAAAAATAGCAATTATAATTGTACATCTGTTGTTAAACCCTTTGTTCCACTGGTCACTAAAGATGGTTTACCGACAGTACATATAATGTATTGTCTCTCTGAAGAATTTATGTGGAACCAGTCTCATAGCATCAGGGGCTAGAGTAGGACTGATAAGATAACAACTTGGCCTAAACATTTCCACAGTTCTGTTAATGTAGTCAGATCAGCTGCAATTCTTAAAAAGCTATTTTTCTAAATTGATTATCGGCGTATGTTTGGCTATATTTTTACTATCGTATATCAGAACACTCAGCTCTTTCACTGTTGGCATTATTCTATTGTCTGTTTTTTCCCATTTTCATACTGATGCACTTGATGGAAGAAGTAATTTTTCTTAACTAAAGACTTGAACAGGAGAAGAGGCTGTGGTACTTATGGATTTTACCTCTCAATATCTTCTCTTGCTGTTTCAAGTCCTCTAAATTTAGTTTTAACCTTACCTTTGATAATCAAGAGAGGTAAAAAAAAAAAAAAAAAAGGAGCAGAGATTGATCTCTTGAAGGGCACTGGCAAGACTTTTAAGTTAATCAAACAGCTAACTTCTTTGCCCCCTTAAGGTTTTGGATTTAAATGTTTTCAGCCTAAGTAGGCTCAGTTGGCTGTCATTAAGTAAGAATGACTGAAGTTGACTGGAGTTTTGAGTCCCTGTACCATGTGGAAATATTGGATTCTCACATGCAACTTTTCATTTGTAATTTCATTTTTAGTAAGGTTAGATGATTTGGTAGGTCAAGACTTTTGCAAGGAAAATTGCCAGTAATTTTGGGGACAATTTAGGACGTGCTAATCAGCAGAGTAACTGATCACCTATCAGGCCAGGACGCCACGCCACCAAACAAATGGTACAGCAAGCCGCGAACACGCATCTACAGCTGTGGTGTTCAGACTTTTATACCAGCCGCAAATCACAGAACCAGAGTGCACAGTTTGCCAAAACTGGTAATACGCAGTTCGCTGCTTCCTGTTACAGCAACTTGGAGGGGAACTTTTGCTTCCCATCCGGGTGCAAATAATATGGAGAGAAATTAGACTCAATATCATTGTGTGTGCGTAATACATGGTTTGTAAACCGTATAAACTAATTTGTGT
>JBBBVU010000012.1:13805683-13826983 GCA_037177055.1 Atherinosoma microstoma | reverse complement strand
CTGCTTCACGGGCAGACATTTCTGGCCGTGATTCAGCCGCGATACGCCCGCGAAAGGCAGTGTGACCGGGCCTTAAGTGATATGAAGAGACTGAGGACATCTTGGTGTCCAGACACTGAGATGAAGAGGAGCCTCGCTATTATATGCTAGCCTCATGAAGACAAATTCAAACTACAACACACAGGGAAATGTGTGTGGCTCTGAAAACTATTCAAGACACTTTTTTGACTTGTAAAACTCTAGCTGGATATGAAATAATACTTGACATATAATAATACATTACATCCTGACTTTTGAACAGGATAATGTCCATCTTCAAATAAACGACACCATGAGCAGCTTGAGGGGATATTACCAAAAATATCACTCACAAATAAAAAAGATATTTTAAAAAGAAAATTACAAAAAATATGAGACCTTTAGTGGTTAAGTCAACAAGTGCATATGAATTATGTTGAAGCTTCACTGAGACAATAAAAAAAAAAGGTGTGTAGCAATGTGGCGTGGATGTTGTGATAGAATGTATCTAAATCAAAACCACTTTCTTTTCTAAACCTTACCAAGTAGTTTTTACTCTTACTGAGAAATGTTGATGGGTAAATCAAAAGGAAAAGTAAGTGAAACCAAAACAAACAAGGAAAAGAAACTTCTATTGTATCCTACATGGTCTCAAACTCCATTCCCACATTTGTCGGTCTGAGATTGATCTAAAAAATAGTTGAGATGTCTCTACTATACCAACTCCCCACTTTCCTCCTCATAAACATGATGCAACATATCCATGACATGATTTTTAAAGTTTGATATTCTCATTCAATTGTAATTCAAGGAAGGTACAAATGACAATAACTCAGAACAGATGACTTGTTGGAATAAAAACCTAGGATGCATAGAGACAAGAGCTATTTGTGATATGAACATTAACAACAAATAACCTTGCTATGGGTTGAAGGAATACTAGATTTCTTTTTATTTCTGAACTGAATGTAATTTATCCACTCTATAGTGTCTTCAAAGCTCCCACATCAAAACAGAAAATCTAGTCTTCTTTCCGCTGCTCACTGCTGAGTGAACTATTGAATGTGCATTATATGGGGATGACAAAGTGAACAAAGCTGGCAATTTTAGACACAGCAAGAGTGTTTGTCCTCACTTGGAAATTAGCAGTAGACTGTGTGAATGGTGTGTGTTTGTGTCAGTAACTGACTCCTATAACAGCTCTGACTTTCAATGTGTTGCCCCCTTGCTGTTTTTCTCTTTATTTTCCCGTTTGTATAGCTATGGGTTGTTGTTAGATTTGGCAGTTAAGAGGTGACTTAAATTCTGACATTGTTCAATAATATTGGTGAAATATCTTAAATGTCTTGAAGTCGGATGAATATACATGACAATTTACTTTTTAAATGTTACTTTTGAAAGCAACAACTACCATTTTATGCACAAGCAAGCAAAGCGAGGCTAAGTGCTGGTTGTTGAGTAATAATCACCAAGCAACACAGAAAAAAGATGGACATATAATAAAATCCAAAGTAACAATAACTAACATACCAAAGATCAAAATGCCTACATAAAAAGACAAAAACATTTTTCCTTGTCTCAGAGGAATAAAATAAATCTATTTAATCTGATGTATTATACAAACCACTCTTTCAGAGAAGTGTAAAAGTGGGAAATACCACCATTGTGTTTAGAAAATGATGATGTTATGTGAATACAGCTACATTAATATTTGTTGATATTGCGCCTGTGTTTTTTTCCTTTTTTTCTTTTCCTCCCACACTTGACTCATCCTTGTTTGTTAGTTTGTTTATTTTTCTCTCACTTTGTTCTCGCAACCCGTGATGTGCTGACACATGCCCCCATTCTGTTCTGCTATCCAAAAACAATACTTAGCACCACGGGGTGATTATTGCTGTATGAGATTATATTCAGTCTGTAAACAGACGTGAAGACAAAAAGATGAAAAAGGACTATTCTTTTTTCATATTGTTTAAATGATTCAGCATGGGGTTGTATTACTGGTTTAAGAACTCAGTTTGTGCATGCCATTTGTCAACTTCAGTTTAGCATTTAACTCTATGTTCGTAAACATAGCTTTTGCATCAGAGACCTCAACATGTCTCTTTTCCCATTCATCTCCAAGACAAGCATCACCCAACATGGACTACTTAGGTCACTTTCCCTATCAATCACGTTCACATCCCACAAATAGCTGCAATACCTAAATCATCCACTGATGATGGGTCCATATTAAGTCTAATATCCAACAATAAATAAATGATGGACAGAAATGGAGGTGATGCTGTCTGTGTAGTCAGATGAGTGGAATGGACTTTGAGACAAAACACCTCACTTCTGTTTAAGATGGGCCAGGAGTGCCATTGTGTTCTGAAAAACAAAGTAATCCAGTTGTACTACTGCACACAGGAAAGAATTGTAGCTGGTAGCCAAATGGCTAAAAGGCCTTTTTGGTCCAAAACTAAGAGACATACTTGAACCGCATGTAAAAATTAGTCTCTGATATGAAGACTGTGCAAAACTGACACCCACTGATCAACGTCAGGCTGTCCCAGAAGCATCAGCTCATGAAAAAAGACTAGCAGTGTAAATGAAGTATACATTCCACATCTGCACCTGTGCATCGGCACCGTTAGTTTCAGAACTTGCACAAAAGAAAAACGTGCCCTATTTTTAGAAGTCAAAATGTGTACTGTGGGAAATTAGATCCTTTCCACCATGCACGATAGAGACAGAACATGCTAGAATAGTCATATACTCAACAAACACTGCACTGTCTAGTCTCACTTAATGTAAACCTCAAAAACATTATAGAGTTTAAATTTGTGTGAATATAGCAGTGCTTGACCTTGCTCTGTGTAGATCAGCTGATGAGTTGGAGATTTCATACTTTCCAATCAATTTATACCAGAGTATGAGTTCAGCTTGGGGCTGTTTTGGCTGTAATTTAAGAGTAGTGTTAGAAAGGGGAGACACTGAGTTTTATAAGCAGTCTATGTCCATTCAGTTCTGAGGGCAGAAAAAGCTAGAGGCATCTGACTAAAACTGAGTCTTTAAGCTGCTGAGATGTCACACATATACACAAAGACAGACAGACTGAGTCACTGTTCTGTTTCTGTAGAGTGCTGATAACAGGGTGTGTGTGTGTGTGTGTGTGTGTGTGTCCAAGTGTGTGTACTTTAGTTGGTCTTCACATGTGCAAAAGCAGGTCAGACTGAGCAAAGGACTAGTGAGGAAAAGAAAATCAGACATGTTTTTAAGCATGTGTGTGTGTTTCATTGCGAAGACAAAATATAAAAATTCATTAGTCTGACGTATGTGTTTGTGTGTGAAGGTGTTGCTGTTTTACTCTATAAAACAAGTGTTGGAGAAATCTTTAAAGTGACCTCTGTCATGAATAAATCTGTGTTGCTACATAGAAGGAAGTGGAACAGGAAGAGGATAGAAAGAGGATGATACAAAGACACAGAGATGGATGGAATGAGATGTCTGCTGCATTGATGTGAAAGAAGAAACTATCAAGATAAATGAAATAAAAGATTTTGTTTGCTTCATCCCAAATAACACTGCGCATCATTTAAATAGTTCTGAAATAGTTACTCAAAAACAACATAAGTCTGAAGAGACCTAACCCAAAATGTGACTCTTGATATTTTTTAACAGCTACGACTTGGTCCTAATACACAGACCTCAAGGGTGCAAGGATTTAACCCTGACACTCCAATTATCACCCTATGAAATCAGATTTACTTGAATTAATTATAATTACAAATCAATTTGAAAACATAACCTTGAACAGGTTGAAAACCTGAACAGTAGAAACATCTCTGTTGATATGCAAAATGTGTCCTCACAGTGCAGTTTACAGTCTGTTTACTCTTCTGCTACATTCCCTGACTGTGTCTCAGCAGGTTTTAACCCTTTTTTGCAAAAAAAAAAGTTTTGTTCTTGGCTATTAAAAAATCCTGAATTAGCATGGCCAGGAGGCTACAACAAGGAGAAGCAGAAACATTTAAATATCTTGTAGTTCAGAGGGTGTAACAGCAATCCTGTGGGGACCACCACTGAATAACACTGAATTAAAGGAAAAAGAATGACTAATCCAAAAATCATTGACATGACTCTGCTGTCTGAAATGATCACCTAAATGAATATAAACAAACTGAGACTGACAAGCACCCACCCACTGAGCAAATCATTAGTCCAGATCACATCCAAAAGATGAGACTTCTGGATCTCCAGGTGACATCGTCACAGAAGCCATAATGAAAGTTTTTGAGAAGACAGATCTGGATGTTGCAAAGACATCAGTTTACTGCTTCAATCAAGATGTCCAATAAGATTTTGTCCCTGGAGCTGATGTAGAGATGTTGAAATGGACAACGGGATGAGTGTGTGCTCTTTGTATTGGTTTAATGGTTTTGTGATAATTCATATGAATATTACTGTCATGTAACTGTAAACTTGCTGATATTCCCTTGAGTCTTGTCAAAGGCTTTGATGCTCCTACACTACAGTACTTAAACTGATTAAATAAGTACCATTTTAAAACTTTAACAAGCAGTAAATACACCAAAAACTGATCTGAATGAATTAGATAGCAACAAGAGCAGCCATTGGGCAAGTACCTTCCGATTACAAAGTATAAATGCTAACAAAATGCTGTAGAATTATTTTTCTACACATTTGCTCAATTTTACCCAATACTTGTGTTTCCCTACTCAAGGCAACACACGACATCTGTGACCTCAAAAACTAAAAGGACAAAAAATTCTCTGGTGTACCATATGCAGTCTTTCCTCAGGTGTTGCTGTAATGAACTCATAAGAAAATTACTATGGTTGAAAGTGTTGTTAATTTAAATCTGTTCCCATTTCTTTGTCTTTTCCCAGGAAAGATCTGGAGTCACATTTCCCAAAAAACCTGTCAGTTACATCACAGCTTTAGTGCTCCAAGGCAGTACAGCCCACAGGGTTATTGCCAATGTGTTGCATTAATTACAAAGCAAGTTCTTGGTGTCCATGCAAATTCTGTTTTGTACTTCTGCCGTCTCTCGTTCACAGCCTTTGTTATTAACTGTGTTAACCTTCAATCATGATGAAAGCACGGACATATGACAAAGTTGAGTAGAAAAAATAATAAGCTGGATATGGTTGAAAAGGCCTTGATATGATTTTCAGCTTGTGTTTTTTTGACTCTGTTGTATAACCTGTAATAAGTACCATGTGCAAACAGGATCCTTATATGAAAAAAGTGCCATGCTGCACCACCACTTCACCAAAACGTATTGGAGTGGTGGAGCATGGGCACAGAGAGACAAACAAAATTATTTTGTAGATCTTGACAGTTAACTGTCTGAAACAGGATGTTGGCCTTGGCAAAGGATGTATTCTCTGTGTACACTTCACCCTAACTAGATTTTACTAATTTGTATAGTTTACTTTTCTATACAGTATGCTCATTGTTTTAAAGAGTGTTTGTTCAATTTAGGCTTTCAGTAGACTAATTTATTATCCTGTCACATTTTAGAAAGCCTAACAACAAGAAAATAATAAGATATAGCATATACTGTAAATTGGGACGTGACAAAACCTTTGTAGCTTTTACTGCTGATTATATATTAAAGCTGTTTATTGTACAACATAATTGTCTCTATCATAAAATCATTTCAGACATCAAAGGAAAGCATCAAGCTTTATGCATAAAGAATTAACAGGCATAACAAATACAGCAAGCTTGTTTTTTCTTGGATATGGGAGGCTCCATATGCTTGAACAGAGTATAAAGTCATATCAGTATAAAGCTCATCCGCCACATGATACAGTACAACAAGCTTACGTGAAAAAGCTCTTTGTCATGCTAATTTCAGCTTAGCTTTATTCTATAGATATGAATGAAAACAACATAATTCATGAGTCATTTATATATTTTCTTTCTTTTATAGTGAGGCCAAATGAGAGGGTCAGTCAGCAGCACCTCCAATGGTGATGAGGTTTTTATGTGATGCTCTGGAGAGGAAATAAGTAATCCAGGAGTCCTATGAGACTGCTTGTATGTTGAATTCATTTAGCATGAATCAGCAGTGCAGCTACCTTGCCATCATGATTCTTGAATTCCAAAGCAGAGCTGCTTTTCCACCTTCTTAAAAAGGGTCCTCCAATTCTTAGTGTTTCGCTGATAACCAACGTTCTCCTCCCCTTTGAGGCTGAGTGAGGGTAAAAGAGAGACGCAGGCAAACATCCAAATGTCTTCCTCCATCAAAGGTAATGAAAGAAGCCTCCGTATTCTTTGATCACACAGCAAAGGTATCAAACCTGCATTCGATTTCTGAAATATCTCAAATTCTCAAAGCCTTATCTATTTGCACACAGATGCTAAGAAACACTTGCATGCATTCTTTTGGAGATGTCACAGGCAAACAAATATGCATGTAAGTGTAGCATATAAACACACAGACATTGTGCGACTGAGATGCTTTCAGTGCTGTCAAAAGACGGAATAGCGTCTCAAACTGAGGAGATAAGTAGGCGAGGTAGGGTTGATTCTATCACTTTTCCAAATGATGTTGACACCAACAAAAAACCCACCTGTCTTGCCTTTTCCTTTGATCTCCCTGAACCACCTTCATCTTTTCTTCCACTTATCTTTCAGGTTAAGAAGCTTCCAATAGAATATTTTCTTGTTTTATTTAGCTGCTCATTTTCTTCTAATCCTGATCTGAACTCTCCTGCAGCACTCTGATTCCCACTGACAGTTAGCATGTATATTAAAAAGTAAGAGTGTAAGAAGTGTTTGAAATGCACATATCTTTTGTTTTAATTTTGGTATTCCCCCCTGGTTTTTCCTCTGTCATTGTCAGACCAAAAGTTGTCCCCCCTCGTTCAGTTAATGTGTTTTGAATCTTTTTCTTTCTCTCAGTTCTTTTTAATTTAGGGAGGTGTCTTTGACTCAATCAGTAACTACAGTGTGTTTGGGGTTGGCCATGGCTATGGGGCAACACTTGAATCCGACAACTACATTGTGCTTTCTAGATTTTTTAGGAAGTATGATTATGTTTGAAAATATTTCAAAACTGACACAATATCTTTTCAAGTTGTATTTACATATAGACTATAAGTAGTAAAGTGCAGATCCAACTGGAGGACAGTTTTAGGAATTTCAACATTTTACTATTTCCGGGGGTCAACATGTATTTGAGTTAATTTGCCTACTATGCTGTCATATCATCAGTAGGGACTCAGTGCTATAAGAAATCTTGTATGGGCATGCATCACACATGTTTTACAGATCTGTTTGCTTCAGAAAATGAGCCATTCCAGGCCTCCTCCATCATATTTTCTTTCTGACTATCTGGTTCAAATTGATCATCTGTCAAAGAAATGCTGCTTCAGAGCTGGTCTTGCTTTATAAGATTTCTTCTGAATGGTTTACACCTTGTTGTGAACTTTATGCACTTGCTCTCATGAAGTATTTTTCCAACTATTCAAAAGATTTTTCTTTTTCTCCAACATCCAGGCATTTTTATGTTGCAGAGCTATACCGTGT
Source organism: Atherinosoma microstoma (assembly GCA_037177055.1). Lineage (NCBI taxonomy): Eukaryota > Metazoa > Chordata > Actinopteri > Atheriniformes > Atherinidae > Atherinosoma > Atherinosoma microstoma. The sequence goes on along the minus strand of JBBBVU010000012.1, from coordinate 13,819,420 downwards.
GTTTGCAATACAAAGATCCCATATTATGCCCCCTTTTCATCAGAATGTTCCCAAATATGTGTTACTGTCATCCCAGTTAATCTCCCTATATTTTGATACAATCCAAATTGGATGTTTCATTGTTTCATACATGATATTATCTATGTCCTCTTCTAATAATTGAGATATTTCAGTTAGATGCATTGCTACAATCCGCCTAAAATAAAGAGTCAAATGTTGTATGTTTAAGTATCTTTAGTCTGCGTTGCATTTATATTTGAACTGCATTAAAGTTTGTTGGTCTGCAGGCGGAACAAGACCCATCTTTTTCAGCAGTCTTGGTCTGCTTGTTTGGTACACATCAGACTTTGCATGACAGTTCACAATTCAACTTATCTTCACCAACGATTTGTTTAAATTGAACTAAAGTGTTAACACACCCAACAAGACAAAACAAAAGGCAACATTGTAAATCTGTTTGAATGAAAAAATAAAAACAAGAATTGAAAGATCGTGTAGGGATATAGAAATAGAAAGCAGAAGGAGAACATGTGAGAAGGTTGTAAGAACTCTACAGTGGTTACATTTTTCATCTTAGCAACACAGATGACTCGTTCCTACATAATTACAATTTTGATCCTCTGCTGTGTGATTTCAAAGTCTTAAAAACTTGGAGTCTCTAGTTGCCACAAAGTGTTAAGGAAATATTAATGGAAAGCTAAGCCCTTATGAGACACTGGCAGTGACACGTAAGCCGCTCCCCTCCATAGAAACAGGAAATGCAGTTAAAAGCTGTTTCCTAAAGTGACTCAGACAAGGTATACATATTTCTGAAATCCTTCAGGACCTTTTTTCATTGTATTTTTTTTTCTATAAAAAGGCCATTAAGTATGGACAAATATAGGTAGAAGAACATAATGAAGGAGAAGCCAAACTGAAGGAGAAATGACAGTAAGCACAAAAAGAACACTAAAGGCATGGAAAAGAGGAAAGGGAGATGACAGGAAAAAAGAGGACACGGAGGACGGAAAAACTATATGAAGAGGAGAGAGATGGAGAATGTAGAGCTGTTGCCATTGCTCCAGGCCCCACATTTCTGTCAGCAGTGGCATCTTTATCTGCTAAATGCACTTTTGATGCCTCACCACATATGTTGCTGTAAATTACTTTTAAGACCTATATTAGATGATGAGGGAATAGGGACCAAGACAGGGGCCAGAGTGCAGTGGGTCTTTTTTAATGGAAGAGAAAAAGGGCATGATTTCTGGCACCAGTTTTTCTTTGGTCTTCCTAGATCACTATTCTCTCCAGTCTCTATCATATGCCCATTTCATTCATTTTTCTCTACCCCCTCTCCTTCCCTTCCCTTCCCTTCTCTTTTTTTTGTCTTCATTCAAATAAATTGACAAATTTTCTTTGGTTTAGGCATTTACTTTTTTCTGGAGCAAACTGTCTTCAAACAAAAAGAGAGGATGATGACTTGCCATGGAAGGACAAAGAGTAAAAATGATGTATTTCATTATTCATTGTTTTTTCATTGTAAAGAGAAGCAGATTTATAAATTATTTTACTGACACATTGTTGTATAAACTACACGTCCACATGCATGTGTCCACCGAAAGTGAAAAATATAAATAAGGCACAACATATGAAACCGAAATTAACCAAATTATATCCTCATAAAACTGAAAAAGCATTGTGGCTTGAAAGGTTTGCATCAGAAAATTTAGCAATAACTTCCAAAATCCTGGCTATCCTGCCATGTAGAACTGACTGAACTGAACCTTTCTGTGGTTCAGTTTAGTTTATCATAAAACAACTCTTTGAAGGACAGCACAGTTGCCTATCCACAAATGTTGAGGCCACTGATTTACCTGAATGAGAAACACAATACTTGTCTTAATCCTGTCATGATGTATTCAGATCAGAATCATTATTACTTCAGTGTTTGCTATTTTAACATAGATTAAACAAAAATGCACAATTCAGATATGAAATTTCAATCCATTCATTACTTTTTACCTTGGCTTGCAGGCAGTGCTACTATAACTATTTGTAAAAATGTTTGTTGGTTAGAACAAAGTGTGTTCTTTACACTGCAACACGTTTGCTACAAAGAAAAGTGTAATTCTATTATTTCAATTTTAGTTTTATGTCCCCAAAGTGTTTCTTGATAATGTCTTTGATGAGTTTCCTTTAAATACTTTATCCTGTTGCCCATATGGCCGGGAAGTTTACATTCAATTCTGTTTGCCAATTAAAACCAACAACCCTTTAATCATTAATGGGATAACTGACATTCTATTTTACTAATAGTGTAGTCAACCAAATCTAATTTCCTTGTCTGTCAGATAGAGAAGTATTGAATATTTGTTTTGAAGTTGGTAAAAATATATCAGGACGTAGGAAGGCTCTTCACATGAAAGAGTTTGTGGATACCATCCTAACTGCAAGCAGCTTGTCTCCTAAAGACACTACAATCTGCAGACGCAGCAAATGTTGCGTGCTCCAGAGCTTCCTTAGAAATGCAGCAGTAAAAAAAGGAATCAACATGAGAGATAAGTGGGGCTGCATTTAATGCTCCATTGCTTTTATTGTAGACGTGAGGCCAATATGGAGCATTTCCTGTATTTATAGAAGCAAAGCCATTATACTATTCCTGTGCTGTGGTAACGTAACTTAACAGCAAGCTAAAACTCATCCAAGAAATTATGTTGGCACAACACAACCCTAACTGTGTTAGTTTTTTTTCCAACACTGCAATATGAAACTACAGAAAAAAAAAGATAATGGTCCCAATATATATCGGAGATATACATTTAGTATATACATGGGCCAAGACTAAATTCCACATATCAGCTAAATTTAAGTAATATTTCTTATCATTTATAATATTTAGATAGATTTTTGGACAAACTCAAATCAAAAATGTTGTCTTAAATATTAACATTTATTTTTTATAATGAAGATTGAAATATAAATAAAGCTACTTCAACAATATATCAGAGCTCAAAGAAGTATAGAATAGACAACCTGATCTAACAGAAATACATGAAATAAGCACAAAGTTATTTCGACACGTCCACTTATTTACGTGTTGGTTGCACGTAATTGATCAAAATTACGTGCTGGGCCCTCAAAAATGAGGGTAATGTAAACTCAATGGGGAACTTTTTTGTGACATTTGCACGACTTTCCTGGTTCCACAAAAGGCTTCATTTTATGTTTTTGAATGCAGGAAAAACATATTTTTCATATGTTTATTTAATTTCACTAAATAAGCTATGCTCAGGCCGTTCTCACAAATGGTTCATGTGACTTCTTGCGCAAGGTAATGCACGGATATTCACATATATCCTGTAAAATCCTGAGCACATCAGTGATAAAATATCAATTGTGGGGCTCTGTCGTGTTGTTTGCAGGACTTTTCTGGTCCCGAACAATAAAAAAAGGCAGAATATGCTGGGTAATATTCAGAGGTGGAAAAAGTACTGAAAAATTGTGATTAAGTAAAAGTACTTTGCTTATAGGCCTCATCTTTGTCTATTTTCATGTATATTTTAGGGATATACAGAAGGTATCCCTCATTTTTCTCTTTCTTTTTGTAGTTTACAGTGACAACTATAAAGCACTTCATTATTTTGGCCTGATTTTTATGTCATGATGGAACATTTTGATCAAATTTACTTACATGGATTTAAAAAAGCTTGTTACACAAACTTTTTCAAACTGGATCCTTTATTAAACTCACTTTATTTATTTTTATTTACTAATTAATTTAATCAAAATGTACTTGATGCATTGGAATAAAACCTCAGCAGTGCATTTATCAACTATTTATGCACAAGCAAATACTGAAAATGTTTTACATCCAATTTAAAAACTATATGCTCTATTGCCTTTTGTAAATAGTTTTACATTCCAATTTTACTTCAATGAAAGTTCATAATATTTTTATGTTATTTCTCAGTATTGAAATGGTAGCTTATGTGTATATATGTCATCATCTGTGATCTGTGATACCCTGACTGACCCATAGACTGTGTGCTGACCTTACATCCAGCATTTCAGGTCTTTAAAGTTTATACAAATGACCAAGATTGTGAATAATACCATAACTCTAAAGGTGATTTAATTTGGGAAAATACTTTCCATAAAACTGAAGGGGGACAAAACCAAAAAGCTTCATTTTTTTATACTTGGTCAGCACTCTATGTTGTCTCTGAAGGGGTCTCAACAAAATGAGGGAAAAAAACTTTCACTTTTACTAAACCAGATACATCACTGAAAGATCTTCATCGGAAGATGTTATTCATCTTTGATGAATAACATCAAATTATGACTCTGCGATCATTGGATGTGCTGCAGATGGACAGGAGAGGGAGTACAGGAGCGTGCTGGAGAACTTTGTGGGATGGTGCAGGTCTGCAGCTGAACAACTCCAAGAATAAGAAGATGGTGGTGGACTTTAGGAGGAAGAGGGCCCATCTCTAGCCTATTTCCATTGAAGTTTCAAACATGGAGGTGATGAGGACCAACAAATACCAGGGACTCCAGCTGGATGACAAACTGGACTGGTCTGACAACACAGACAGGATCCACTGAAAAGGAGTCGTCTGTAGTTCCTGAGGAGACTAGGGTCCTTATACATCTCCAAGAAACTGGAACTGGGGGCAACATCTAGCACCAGATGAAGTATTACTGACACCGCCCACTCGCAGGACCTTTTATTTTACCCCACTCACAGTATCGTTTGGGGAAATACCTGGAAGGATGAGGTAGGCTAGGATTCCACTGGCGAGTGTGAAGACACAGAACTGGATTTGAAAAGTTTTAACTGTCGCCCCGTGTTTGGACCCATACAAGTGGAAGACAATTATTTCTGGTGCGGCATCGGGCTTTTATCTGTTCCGATTTCTTCTGATTGAGGTGACTTGATAACAGAGTAAAATGATCCTTTCAATCATGTAAACGAAACAGATTCCGTGTCCATGATTGATTCAAAATTATCCGATTAAAAAAGGAAATGTGAAATTATGATAAGTATAGGCTATTTAGAATAGGGCTAGGGGATATTGTCCAGCATATTCAGCCCTTTTTGTTGTTTCAGAACCAGAAAGGTCCCACAGACAGCATGACAGAGCCCCACAATTGATTAATCAGCCCTGATTTGCTCATGATTTTATAAGATATGTGCGAAAATCTGCGCATTATTTTGCTAGAAGTCATATGAACCATTTGTGAGAACGGCTTGACCACAGTTAATTTAGTGAAATTAAATAAAGATATCAAAAACATTTTTTCCTGCATTAGCCTTTTGTGGAACCAGGAAAGTTGTGTAACTGTCACGAAAAAGTTCCCCATTGACTTTACATGGCCCTCATTTTCGTGGGCCCAGTAGTAATTTTTATCAATTACGTGCCACCAACACGTAAATAAATGGAGGGTGTCAGAACAACTTTGTGCTTATTTCACGTATTTCTGTGAGATCAGGTTGGTATAGAAGAATGAAGCTTGTTGTTAGGATCTATTTCCTTACATATACAGTACCTGTTACTTTGTAACTTATCAAAACAGTCAGAAAAACCAGTAAGAAATGGCATCAGTCATGTGCCAGGTCTTTATTTTAATCCCATTTTTTAAAAACATTTCTGGCAGACATATTGTCAGCGTTGCACAATCCTTTCATCACACTGACATTCGCTTTGCAGACCTTCCTATCAAACGTATTGAGTGCCATAGGCCACTCATTTTCTGCTTGTATGTTTCCACTCAGATCAAGATTTCCTTGCTGCATGTCACATTGAGTTTTCCTCCACTTAAGGTAGAACTCAAGTTTTAGAACTTCAGCAGTAACGGAATAAGTCTGCAAGTGTTGCACATTGCAATTTTATGCTTTTATTGTTTTTCAAAAGCATAAAATTGCAATGTACTTCCGGCGTCTTGGCCGGTATGAAGTCCATCGTTGCGAACTGTCCCATCTGTCTAGTGAGTCAGAGATGTCAACCAGTCAGTCTCCTCCAGTGATCCGTTCATTCCCTGCCATCATGGAATATCTTTAGTCATTTACGTGCACATTGTAGAGATGAGAAGTGAAAGAAAAAAATAAAAGCTTTTTTAAGATCAAGGCAATTGAAGTGTATTTTATACAGAGATCCTTTATCAAATAGTCTGACGTTATAAATGATGCAGTGCCACATCTGATACGGCTGAGCAGCATGTGAGTAACTGGATTTAAGACTGATGCTGTAGAACCCAGGGTGTTTTATCAACTTCAACTCCTCTGTCCCTGTCTCTTACTTCTCTCACTCTTTGTATCCTCATTGTTTTGAACTAACGGATGTGGGAAGATTCAAAGTGGGGAAAGTAACGAGGCATATTAGTATAATGGAAAAACACCCATAGTTTAGCCTGTAGCTCTTAAAGATGCCATTGTTTCTCTGTGGTCGTTGCTGTCCAGCCAGTTTTCCTGTGAATTCCTCGTCTATGAATGACTTTTTACTTCCTTGTTGTATTTCTTTTACTCCATGTGTTTGTTCACATGTCTGTTGCATTAACTTGTTGCTTTTTCCCCCCCTATCTTTGGGTCTTTTTTTGTCAGAACTATCAAATGCCATACAATGGTTTTATGTATTAAAAATGGAATGACAATCATGTCAACACCTGTGTAAGATGAGAAGCTCATGTTTAATCATTTTTCATAAAGCTAGTCAAGGTTTGTCTGCATGTGGAGTGTAAATGACCACTGGCTCACTGGCATTTTAGAGCTGTGTGCCCTAGAACTTGGTTTTTCATTTAACAGATCCAGAAACAAAAAGAGACAATGTCAGAGTTAGTTAGGATAATATGGTTACACTTTTAAGTAAATTGCATTTTAATTGGCTTTTAATCAGATGTCTTTCTCAGGAAATGTATTTAATGAAAGTAATTTATTCTGCTTTTTCTATTTTATTATTATTCTTATCAATGTTATTCATTTCATTTTGTTAAACTTATTTGATTATGAATGTATAGCATTACTAATTTTGAACAAAACTTATTTATTTAGCTTTATCATGTTTTGTTTTACCCCAAACAGATTGTTTTTATGAACTCTTTTTTCCTTTTTTTTAAGTTTATGTGATCTTTTTTTTTTTTTTTTTTTACTTTTTAACATTTTATTTGATTAGGTTACATACTTGGCATGTGAAGGCTTGTGTGTTTTTAATTTGCAAAAATGATTGTTTTTGTTATGTAAAGCGCTTTATTCTGCTTTTTGGTATGAAAAGTGCAACATAAATAAAATTTGATTTGATGTTTACTCTACCTTCAAATGCAATGATGTTTTTTAACTGTTGGTGAACTTCTTATGTGGTTGCATCCATATGCTATTTTTTGTTCTGCCTCATCAATGAAGATGTGAAAGCGAACAAATCTTTATGGATTTGCACTTTACACCCTTGGAAAACAGATGAAGGTATGTGATATTCAGTCACACATACATTGCAAAAAACTTACAATCTGTCAGATATATTCACAAAATTGGACTGAAATTGACTAATTTTGTGCTTCACTAGAAGTTTGCATGTGCAGCAATGGTGTAATTATTTCCTGTGTACGTAAGTTTTTTTTTCTAATATCTGAAATAATGTGATGCATTATTTAGTGTATATGTATTAATATGTGAACAGCAACTTCCGTGTTTATAAGTTTATTCTTTGAAACACCATGAGCAGTGAGTTATATTAATTTGTGGTTTCATATTGCATTTGACACATTATGCAGATGATTTGTCTGTCAACCATGATCCAACATCCCTGCTGTTCAGTCCTACTGAGAAAGTGACGTAAGAAGGTACAAATGTGAACACTTTAATATGATTTCAGAAATCATAACCTAGTTCAATATACCTAATAGCAACCTATCTTGACTTGTTTTGCTTCAAATGATACTATCAAAAGTCCACTGTATGTTTGTAAACATACATATTTTGCCTCCTGCTAAACTGAATGGTTTCTACTGAATGTTATGCAAGATTATTTGCTTCTGCATAAAAACACAAACCTCTTTCCCCATGCTCAGAACTGTAAAGTTATTTGTAAGCTGCAAATAGAGTAAAAGAATAAATAAGATAGAATAGATGTTTGGTTTCTGTAAGGAAAAGTGTCCTTATTTAGGTAGGTGACACCACTCAGAGAAAATACTTCACAGTGTGTTGTTCCATGCTCATAGACTGATCTAGCCAGAAGCATGTTTTAACCCTGTTCAGGTCAGGGTATGCCTTGATGAAAATGCCATGTTTCAGACCACACGCTGTCAGGTAGACCACTTCAGGCAGGGCTCCATGCAGTCTCCAGCTGAGACTGCAGCTGGAGAACAAGAGCCAAACACAACCATGGCACTTCACCGCAATCACGGAAGTGGCTTGATTTGCACTCGTCTTTCTGCCTCTTGGGTTAGTACATGTCAACCAGCTGTTTGTCAGTTTTTGTTTTCTGCATCATTTTGTATGTTTTTTTTTCCCCCCCTCGGGTTGAGTATTTATCATTAAAAGACTTTGAGTGAAGGGTTATCCCTTCTGGACACTTTGGAAAAGAAAATATAAAACACACGCAAACAACAAGTAGAAAAAGGCAAAAGTTAACAAAACAAAAATGGCACCATTAACTGATATTTTCTGATAACACAAGGTATATTATAAAAGACTACTATTAAACATGACAACAGAGGTTTTTAAGAACACAATAATTTCTTTTAGCTACTGCTGTTGTGTAGAGGGAATTTACCAAACAGTGAATTTGAGCAACTTAACAGTGCAGTATGTAATGTCATTCCACCTTTTCTATTTCTGCATCCTGGATTGTTTGACTGCAGGGAGCCTGTCTTGCAACAGGAACCGTCATACCCTGCCTGGTCACATGGGCTAAGGTCTGCTGCAATAGACAGAGAAAGATGCAAAGGCTAGGCCGAGGCAAACACCAACATGCCCCACTCTGAAGCCTCAGGGAAGATGATAGAGTAATGTAGGGACCCAGGAAGTCAATGACTACCCCCCTTTACTGGTCACCACTGGCAAAATAAAATGCGAGGGAAAAATCCTCAACATGAAATATCCAAGGATAAGCAAGTGAGCTTTCCCACTTGATGTCCAAGTGTGTTGTTTTTAGAGTATTTTTTTAAACATTCAGTTCACACTGCACAATGAATCTTTAAAAAGAAAAAAAGTGAACATTTGGGTTGTGGTGTTCACTTGAGATTCTTTGCTGTTGGAATATAAATAGATGAGTGTAAGAAATTTGTATTTATTGTGACACACATGCTCCCAGCCATGTCTTATGATAGCATATAAGTGTGTGGTGTTGCATTTCTCTACAAAGACAAAGCCTACCTTTCTAACCTACTTCTTATGTTTGCTGTGTTCAGGACAGTTTTTTTAGCTGCAACCTTTGGGAAGTAGTTGTCTTGATATCAGTCAATAACAGCATACCAGTAAGGAGACCATTAAAATGGTTTAACTCTGGCAATGCAGCACTGTACCATAGGTTTGGTGCTGCTAGTTCTCACTCTGAACAGGAAAAGAGGGACCATGTCATTGCTAAACCATGTTAATCCTGAGTTTACTGAAAATTTGGATGATTTTTATCATCTTTGCAATACTATGAATATGCACAACTAGAACTCAGAAGAAGTACACATTTAAATAGAAAAATGTTAGTTAATCAAAGCAGAGTATAGACATATTGATAATAAAGTCTACTTCAAATTAATTGATTTTATATTTTTTAAACATTTGAAAACCCACACACCTGTCAAAAATTGAACTTTTTTTTCACATAAGCCGCTTTCAGACATGTGGAATATTTGCAATAAAGTCCATCCGCTTTTATTTCCGGAGTTGTCTTTTCAAACATATTGCTTCTTTATGGACTTTTTACGTCCCGGCTACGTTCAGATATTGGGAAATGTTCCGGATAAATTAGTTGTCGAAACAGGGTAGGACGTCTTTGTGTTGCGACGTGTCCGCAACATTTCTTGTGCGTTCAGTCAAAACGACGTGCCGCAACATTTCTGCTCTTATGACACGGGGGCTAGCCGATAAAAGTCCACTACAGCTCCGAGCTAAAAGAGCGGAACGTTTGTCTGAATGCAAACGGTATAAAAGACAAAGTCTGCAACATTACTGCTTTTAAGAGCAAGTCTGAAAGGGGCTTTAGAGCTGAATTCTGTTGAATACAGTTGAATTTGTTGTTAGTGGTTTTTATTTTGAAAAGCCAATTGCTCTATTTTTATGTATGAGGGGCCATGCATGCTTGTGAAAATTGCTACTGTACACTTTTTTCTGCTGACCTGTATGTTGTTTTACTATTTGTAAAACAATACCCGGGCTCAGGTGGTAGAGCAGGTTGTCCAATAACCGGAAGGTTGGCGGTTCAAATTCTGCTCCCCCCAGTCAACTGTCGTTGCGTCCTTGGGCAAGACACTTCACCTACCTTGCCTCCAGTGTTGACACCACTGGTGTATGAATGCATATGAATGTTCGGTGGTGGTCAGAGGCCGTTGGCGCACATTGGCAGCCATGCTTCTGTCAATCTGCCCCAGGGCAGCTGTGGCTACACATGTAGCTTATCATCACCAAGTGATCTAATCCCTTATTATTTGTTGTCACTATCATAGATACTGTATGTGGAGATGCATCTTTTTTTTAAATGAATCAAGTAACCTACTGTGGTCTGAGGTAGGTATTTGCACATCATGAATGAATGAATGAATCATTCAACACTCAAGAGTCATCTCACTGACTTGTGAATCCTGACTTCTTGTCTCTATTAACTCATTCACTAACTTGACCCCTGTTCCTGCAACGTATTCTCGTGAGAGCTGCCTGCTGAGTGACAGCAAAAAAGATTATTAACTATATATATTAGTCTGGCAAAGATAATCATTGGTAATATTTTCACATCAGTGGTATGAAACTGTGGGAAATGGGAGTGGGTGGAGCTTGTGTGTTCATATGGATTTCCACACACTCTGCGTGACTGACCCTGTAACTCAAACTCAAAAAGTGATTGTCTTTAATGAGTGACTCATATAAACTCGAGTCATTAAAAGGAATAAAGTTTCTATCATTAGTCTGAGTCACCATTTTGAGGTGTTTGGGCGATATTTTTCAACTGCCATGTTTGTGAAACAACAGTGCACTTAAAGAATCAGAAACACAGCCTGGAAATGCTAGAAATGGGGATTAACCTATGGGGGCTATTTTTCAGTCACAACTTCAGACATGTTTCCTCATCTGAAAACAGATTTAAAAAATAAATAAATAAATAAATAAATAAATATATATATATATAATTTGAGTGCAGATTTATTGGTGTATACACAAACATGGAGAGGAGAAAATAAGATTAAAATACACACAAAGGGAATTACTAACAATATTCAAACAAACTTGGTAAACTAGATTTTGATTTGTATGTAGAGGATGTGAAAAACAAAAGTTTAAAAACACTTAAAATATAATTGTCTTAAAGGGTAGGGTGTATGATCTTGTAAAAAAAAAAAAAAACATTGCAGGAGCATTTTTTATTACATTGCTTAAAGCTAGAGTTGGTAATGTTGAAGAGCTAGCAAGATTTGAAAGTGGCACCTACTCTAAACTTTTAGTTTTAGTCTGTTTCAGACCAGTCTATAGAAAGGTGTCTGATTCATGTTTCTTCTTCTGTGGCTTTCCAAAAGATTACTTTACTATTGAATGGAGTCCTCAGTGGTAAATGCTGTTCACTGCTATAATAATGTTCAAAATACTCCATGAAGAACCTTTAGTTAGCTTGGTTGAGCTCCTTCCAGAAAAGTGGTGTGTCATTTTAGGGTAATTGTTTCATTTAGATGACCCATATAGAACCAGTTTTTGTTGTTTGTAATCTAAATATAAATCACAGAATGACTTCTTTACACAAATTCTGTTTTTCCAAATACATTTCAATCCTAGAGTTACAACTTTCTAAGTTTATGACTTGCCTCTTCAAAGAGGGTGGCAAGTAGTTTGGACTTTTAAACGTCTCAAGTGACCCAGTTTTACAAATGAGTTCTCAAAGAACTCCTGCAGCTATTCCTGCTCTATTCATCTACACACTCACTGTTCAAGACATTCTTATTTGTGCAAAAACTGTCCAAAGTCTAAGTTCACAGCCTCAGCCGCAGCCTGTATCTATTTTAAGTCTGCTTGTGCATTATACATTCACTTTTTTTGTTAATTAAACTGAAATCATGAACTTGTTTTAACTCTTAAGCCAACATTACCAACAAATGTACCAAAATAGTTCAAAATACAGCTCTTGTGAGTCTTGTTGAAGGGGTTCACATGGGTTGGTTCTTGCCATTTAGATGTTATCGTAGCATTTTCTTTGAAATTTGTCAAGCACATTTTTGTCAAACATTTGCCAACATTTGTGTCACAGACAGACATTTCTGTCAGACACATTCACAGCAGTGTGTCTGTGAAACTTCCACAGCCTTGAGGTTCACAGGCTATGCCAGATTGATGATGTTCAAACAGCAGCTGAAAGAGCTGTGAGGGATTTTATAAAGAGCTCAGGGGGTGACAGCTGAGTTGGGCTGACATGAACCTTGACCTTACACCTCTTTAGAATGTCAGCAAGCGCACACATGTGCACATGTTAACACACACGTGCAATGATACACTGGCATCAGTAGTATTTAAATACACAAACACAAGTCAAAGCGCTCCGTCTCTCTGTCTCCACAATATCTCTCTCTGACACACACACACACACACACACACACACACACACACACACACACACACACACACACACACACACACACACACACAGTCTTTGAAGGCTGTGGTAGTAGCCACTAATGTGTTGCAGGGTCCCAGTAAGTAGCTGCAAACTGTTTTCTTTCATCTTCACGGGAATAGATGAGGAGATAGTAGGATGGGGATGGAAATCACCAGGCAAGCAGACTGCCTGACATCACACAAGCAACTCTTATCTCCAAAATGCCAGGTTTTCTGGAAGTTCCTTGTTTTCAGATAAACAGAAGCATCTATTTATTTATCTGTGTGTTTATTTGTGTCTTTTTCCTGTGGTCTTTGCAAATGTTGTCATGGTCAGTTGTTGTTAAATACAGAATATTCAGAACTATATGAAATCAAGAAAATCATTGTAATGGCATGAAGAGTGATGAGTGGATGATGATATGAGCCCCAAGGTGAAAAACCTGATAAGCCTAATTTAAATAATATATCTGTTTAGAAAATCACTTGACAAACAAACATCTACGCACAACTAGAAAATTAAAAAGCACTACAAAAAGCTTCTTTGAATGTTGTTTAGAAATGTTACAGATTGATTGTCTAAGGGCAAACAGTAGCACTTTTTTCCCTGGTCAGCACCCTCTTACCAGGGCCGGACGAGACAAAAAGTCAAGCCGGGAGTCTTACACTCACTCAGGCTACTCCCATTCATACACTGCACAAGTATGTCCACACTTGAGCAAGTGGTGCACACAACCACAAATCCATGCACAAACATATGGGTAAATAATCACCAAAAGCTCATTATTCTATATCAAATTGCCTAATTTGCATAAAAAATACCATTTTCATCAGATTTTCATTGTTCATGATCAGCTGTTTTGTATTGATAACATAATAATATTTCATATGTAATTCAAACTTAAACCAACAAGTAGTTTTCCCTGTACCTGAACATTCTTCTGAGCTACAACCAGGCTGAGATAACCCTGCCTGCA
>JBBBVU010000012.1:13789387-13802560 GCA_037177055.1 Atherinosoma microstoma | reverse complement strand
CTCTGTAATAAACGGACTCTGTTAACTTAAGCGCAGTCTCAGCGTATTATCTAACTTAGTCTGCCGGACCGTTGCTGCCGAGGATTGAGAAACGGACTCATTCAGGTCCCATCCGGGACGCTCCGACCGTATCGGGTGTGTCCCCTGGCAGGAGACGCACGCACATTCTTGAGACGCAAAGACGTGGGATCTTGAACCCTCGACACTATCTTGTGCTAACTAGAGTTTATTAAGCATAAATACTCCAACACAAGCAGCTAATATGTATTGTAAAATGTTATATACAAAGAAGGTGCTAGGATCCTCCAGCATCTCCCTTCGTGCCTATATGAAATATTTTTTAGGTCCCATACCAATCTGGCAACTACATCTGGACTTTAATGAGCCATGTCTGTTTTAAGCTGTATTTAGCTAAGAGCAGCTAAGATCCAAAATTTGACTTTTCAATTATTCTTTTTAACTCAAAGTTGTGTAAAACGTGCAATATTTTGACTGAGTTGATAAAGTTCTATACACGGCTTTTTTAAATGAATAGAAATAACAGACTATCATGATTGCTGAACTTGTGGTTCAGTAATGAAATTCTTCATGCTATAGATTCTGCAGTGAAGCAGGAGCAGCATTTGATGGTAGAGTGGTACACTGGTATGCAGTATGGGCACAAGATGGGCACCCAGCCTCCTCTTGCATGACAAAGCTAGACTGGTGAAATGACTATGGTATAGCAGAATATTCTTTGACAATAAGTCTTCTGTGTTTTGTAGTTTCTTTAGTGTAGTACTTCTTGTTTAGTGTGTTTGAGGAAGACACTCAAGTTTTTGGTGTTACTTGTCCAAGAATCCAGAGGTCCAAGTGTCGTAGATTTGGTCCACAATCATTTTTTTGTCTTGTCTCTCAGCATATCTTGACTGGTGATAAAGAAATAAAATAGAAAAATGAATAAAAGGTCTGCATTCTTGTCTGTGCTACAGAGATTATTTTTGACAATATTAAATATTATTCTTGTTTTGAGCATCATCAGGTCAAGGATTTCTTCTTTTTGTTGGTTTGCTGTGGCCCTGCACCTGTTCTTCCATGTTTGTGTAGCTAGCTCTTTTTGCAGTGAAATAAAGTAGGACTATTCAACAGGACCAACCTTCTGTTCTGCAAGTGTGACAGTAGGTATGACATAAGGGAAGCATATTCGCATACATGCCAGATTGTGGCCTCAGACCCACTGGGAAATTGTTGCCTTCTGTACAGCCTTCTTTTGAGAGTCCTTCAGTGACTTTGTTCTTGACTACAAACCCAACACTGCACACGAGAAAATGCTAAGAGAAATGATCATAGACATGTATCTGCCCTTTTTTATAGTGAAGTTGGCACAGAACAGTGAGTATCCGTTTACAGCTTTGATTACATCTGAAAACATCATCTTTCATGCAAGGAGCAACTGTAGAGCTTCTCCGAGTTTTGTTTCAAATCATAAAAAAATCTTAGTGAAACGCAACAGGCCTCCTGCTTGTTCTGCATGATCTTGTGGAGAGTGTGAATCTGGCCTGAATGTGTTTTACAGCACAGCAAATAAAGTGATGGTAGGGCATTTTTACTGGATTCCAGTTAGACTGGTATCTGATGATTCTATGTAGCATTGTTGATGCAAGATAATAAAAAAAAAGCTTTATACGTATATTTTGTAGATCTGTTGCGATTGTGCCCATGTTAGCTTTGCAAGATTTGGATTATCTTAAATTTTCTAAAAAGTCAGTCAAATTAAGTCACAGAATCTTACTCCCTTATTTTCATGTTTGTTGCTCTACAGTCTTTTATAAAGTTTTGTTGTATATTAATGATACTAACTCTCATTCATTAGCTGATTTTTGTGAGACTGACAGCAAGAAAAAGCACAGTTTTGGCCTTTGTTTTAACAAAAATGAACAAATTAATTTAATGCATTGTGTCTGATAGATAAACATTGATTCTATTCTTTTATCTTTGTATTTTTATTCAACAACACTGATTGTAGATAAAAGTAGTTTTTGATTGTTTTTTCAGATGAGGTCATGTATAAATCTAATTTACTTCAACAGTAACATTTTGTTCATGAGTGTGTGTGTGTGTCTCAAGAAGCAATTCAGTCTGATGAATCTGATACATTGTCTCATTGTATGTCCTTTGGATTTCTTGGATTCACTTTTCTAAATTCCTAAAGTGATGCCACACCCCTAAGGGACACAGTGTGGGTGACACAGGGCCATCTAAGGAATGAAATTGTCAGTACTCATCACCAAGCTACCCACCGAACAGCTACAGTCACAAGTGATGTGAAAGGTTTCATAATATGAATGCTGTCTTGCTAGTCACTGTTAGCGAATACACATCCGCAAACTCAGAACACAAGCAATTTCCAAATCTCATTTTCTCTATCTCAAAACACACACACACAAATAAATCCTCCTACAAACACTTGCATCTAGGTGTACCACCTGTCCCCCTCCTCTCCCTCGCTTCCTCTCTCTAATCCACTTGAATGTAGCTGGATATTAGATTAGAAAGTTATAGATGTGATTATTCGTCCCTGGGCACAGTCATCTATTTGCTGATTAAAACATGAACTGGGGGCCATTATGTAACTGCTTAAAGAGATTAAACCTAGTCACCCTCGTGGGGGCCTGCTCTCTGTTGTAATGTGCAATAGAAATGGGAAATGTAATGGCACTCATGACAGTATGTTAGTTACACTTCTACAGGTAGAAAGACAGGAACACAAGAGTCACAGAGAGTTTGTTGCAAATTCAACTTTACACAGAATTGTCTCTCATTCTATATTTTCCATCAGCGAGCTGGAAACCCTTAGTCGTGAGCTCCTGTTTCAAACTTGCACTCATGACAGAATGCAAGTGAACAGTATGCTTCACTAATTTAGAGTTTTTAGTCCCTGAACATCTACAAAGTGTTTGTGCTCAGATTTAAACATTTATGAGCAGCATGCTTTTTGACTTTTTATCATGAGACTTCTGCAGTTGCTATAGACTGTATGAGTAGACGGTGTTGACGAGCAAGAGCCTCAGATTTTACTTTTGTCAAAAAAGAAAACACAATCAAATACGGAATCCTTCTTTCCTCAATAATCAGACATTAAACCTCATTGCTAAAACTGTTGTGTGGAAACATCTAATCATGTTTTGAAGCTACGAAAGAATTTATTTATTATTTATTCCTTGTAGTTAAAACAAAGCCAAATTCAATTTTCTAGTTAACTAAATTGACAGACCCACTCCCTCACACCCCAAAATTTAAACTTTTGTTAGTTTTTTAAATTTACAATTCAACTAATTTATTTGGAGCTTAAAACAAGACATGGTGTTCTGAGTCCAATTGAAATAATAGTGCAGACTTTAACACACTTTTTAGGAGAGGAATGACATCGCTGTCATGGCAGTATGCTAAATACCTGATCAACTTTGCTTGTCATCAGTATGAAAATTGGGGAATATCTCCCCTCATCTGGTCTCTATGCAAAAGTAATGAGCCCCCCCTCGCCCGGATCTCTGTACTTTGGACATTACCACCTTATAGGTTGATCATTTAATCAGTGGCCTATGAAAAATGCAGACACAAACATTGTGGTGTGAAAAGACTGCCTTGTAGTTTCCACTGGTTGCCAAGCAACCTGACAGCCATAGCAAGACTCCAGGGAGTGACTGCATTTGGCCAGATATGAGTGGTATCAATCTGCTCATCTATCTCTCAGCAAGAAAGCAATTAAATATTGTCTCTGAAATGGAAATCTGACCTTTGAACAATAATTAAAACAAAATTCAACACAAAAAATGATTTTCCTTCATGATCAGTTCACACACTGGTATATATCACTGTAATGGAATATAACAGAAAACAGGAAAATTCTTTTTCTTTAAATGAGTGCAGTTTATGATTAAAGACCCTCCTCTCTGCTTTGTCATAATGGTGATATCCTCTTCAACTATTCTTTCTCACTGTATTCCGTCTCCTCCTCTCATTATCGCTAGCTCTTTGATGATGTGGGTTACAGACAGGCGACCAATGGGAAATTTGTTCATCTTTCTGGGTACTGTATGGCTATCTCTGTAATGATGACAAACATGAATAAAGGGATGTTAGATTGTCTTTGATGATCCTCTGTTTCAAAGAAAGACGGAGACAATGCAACAAAGTCCTGCAGGACTTACAGCTTGAGGGCTCTGAAACAGAAAAAATATTCACACACACACACACGCACACAATAAAGTCTTTATTCTTGTAGTGGAAGGAGAGTTCTTCAAGCACATCTCCAATTCACTGTCCTGAAAATGACAATCCCAGGAAAAACCTGTTTCACATTAAACTTGTACAATAATTGCTTTAAAATAATATCAGATTGTAAGTTCTGACAGGTACCATGGACTGTGATTGAGGTAAAGGTTACATGCTTTACAACTGAAATAGACCCCTAAAATCCCTTCCTTCAGGTGCCTCCCACATAAAAATCACCAATTTCTCTTCAGAAGTTGATTTTTTTCTTTTCAGTGCAGTTTCTAAATTTAGGAAATCTAATACATTTGCTGGACTTATTTGGGAAATTACTTATTTCTCCTTTTTGTACTATTTGTTTTTTATTTCTTCCCCAAAGATAATGTTCTGCTGTGTTTGTGGTCAAGGAGAAGCAACAGCCCCATTTTCTGATTGGTGATTTTCATCCACATTTAGAAGAAGTCAGAAAAGGTGACTGGGGGAAAAAAAATCACTAATGGACAATAAAGTTTATGTGCTCACTTGAAGAGGATTTTCCCTTTATTGAAGAAGCCTTGAAATGCATTAGGGGGGCATTAAAGTACTTTTGTGAATCACATCTGACCTTTCGAAGATTGCCAGGTCAGCTATTTCCAATTTGCATCTGCACACAGTGAACGCATGTGACTGACCATTATCTTCTCAGATATGAAAGAAAATCCCAACTATTCCCAGAAATTAAAGTAACTCTTCAAGATTTATATCTGGTTTATAATATGTTGTGAAAAATCTAGTTATTTCCTGGTTGACCTTAGGCTGTGACATCACTTGGCAGGGTTAGAAATAAAAACCAATTTGTGAGGCACAAGGTTATAGCTAAAATATAATTATTTTACAGCCATTGTCATGGATGCTATTTTTATTTTTTGATAAACAAATGATTATTTTTGACTCATCTATAGAGTGCATCTGTGTTTCTACTCCACCGGTCTCTGTCTACGTATTTTTGGCAAACTGTTGCTCTTTTTGGACTGAAAGGTTCCTGGCACACCTGCCATTGCAGACCAAATATCTCTTTCGGATTGTGCACACCTGGACTTTGACACAGCAGCTGTAAATGTCACTTTGCATCTTTCAGCATCGATTCTCATGGGAAGAATCAGCCAGTCCTTGATAAACTGTTGATGGTTTGAAACCTTTGCCACAAGCAGATCATTTTTCTTACAGCAGACTTATTTTGTTGAAATAATCCAGATATATTTTCAGTTTCTTAGCTAAGTTTAAGGCATTCACAACATTTTGTCTGATGGCCATAGAGCTCTTTATATTGTGACATTAACCAAACAATAAAAGTTAAGAGAGCAGCATCCCTGACATCAGTGGTTTAAATAAGACAGCTTCCAGCTGTCATCACCAAGGGGAGGTTCTAATGATTGACAAGTAATCTCCATATGCTGGTCCTAATTTTAATAGGAATTGGTCTCAAGGTGTGATGAATGTGGAGTTGTACATACTTTTCCTAAATGATTAATCTCTTATTATAACATTGCCACAACAAGGACTACAAAATACTTCTCAGAAACCTTTTTAAAGGGAGGTTTGACACTTAAATTTGATTTTATTTCCTGCTAATGCATCCACTGCTGAGCAATAAGTATTGCTGCATTGGTACTACTCCTCACTTTGTTCAAATCTTTTAAGTTTTTAAAGTTTATTATGGAATATGTTGAGAATAAACAAGTGTGTGCCTGGATTTTTCTCTTTTTGTTTTCCGCTGAGAAACTCACTTTTCTTCATTAATTACATACTTATGTTTGAGATCAAAAACATTTTGGATTGACTGTGAGCATTGTATTGGTTCAACAATAAACTTTAACTTGCTTCTGTTTGTCTATTGAATTATGGCTAGATGAGCTATAAATATAATTTCCTCTGAACTTGTGGTGATGTTCACAATTGTATGAACGATCCCCCCCTCCCCCGCCAGATTTAACAAACAGTACAGAGACTTTGCCAAATAACAATGAGATAAATATTACTTTTAAGTCCCTAGTGATCAAAATAAAGTGTATATGTGCTGGAACGCCATGCAGAACTGTGAAAATCCCATTGCCTTTTGACTGTAGCTGGTGTAAATGCTGATCCATATCCAAGTATGCCATATGTTTCTTGTGTAACTTATTGCTTTCCCATTCTCAATAAAGTGGCAGAATAAAAAGGCTTTTACAGGTCCCTGTGGGTAGCAGCTATACTTTCAGTGGTAGTCACTGAGCTGCAGGGCTGCTGTGGTGACAAATGGCACCAAGCACGTATTTTACTATTGCCATTTACAATGCATGATCCAGGCCGTGCTGCCCAAATGCCTGTGCAGAAACAGTGTTGAGAGTTATGGTAGCTGTTTGGGTGTGCTGCACACGCATTCAAAAAAGCCAATACATTGAATATAGCAGTTGTTGAGATGGCATGAAATATATATGTGGTGCATAAATGAGGTGACACAAATTTGGAAATGTAGAGCAGGAAAAGTTAAGCAAAGCTGATCTAGTTGACAAATCTTAAGGGGTCTTCCAGATGGTTTTTCATATAGCTGGAAATATAGATTAACTCATCTCCATGGTTGTCATCACATTACAACCTTGTAAAATCTTCTGAGATCCCACTGTCAGGATTCACTCATGATAAATTGAGAAGAATTGGTTACATAAATAAAGCTTGGGTGAGAGATCTCTAGATGAGGTAACATTGTCTGGGTTACACAATGATAAAAATAAAGAAAATCGGCCATCTATTGCTCATATTTTACATTTTATCTCATTACATTTTACTCGTGCTTAATCGCCTTCGCAGTGAATGAAACTCCATTGTTGGGATACCACAGTCCTGAGGTCCAACGGACGTGGCCATCAGGGGGCAGAGATAAGTCAGCGAGGTCTCGGAAAACTTGCAAATTACCCCACATTTAAAGCATTCAGGGGCGCAAAAGCAAGCACACTTGCAACATCTACAGCTTTAGAAAACCATGCGGGAAACAAGGACGATATGTTAGAAATAACTCCAGGTGTATAAAATTATTATAGGAAAAAGTTCATCTCTGTCAAATTGTCAGGGATAAAATAAAGCCCCGCTTAATGCCCTTAATGTCTTGTTAGGAGTGAAAGTGGGAGGAAATGTTCTTCATCGACACACCGAGCCACAAACATTTCTGCTTACACTTGTAATTAAAAACCAAATGTTTTGACTTTAATTCCAATGGCACTTTAATGTGTGTTGAAAAGGGGAAGCGTTGTGAAGGAGAGAGGCAGAAGAAACTGAGAGTCTCGTATTGTAGCCAGAGGGCGGTGGCATTTCTCTCTCTCTGCGTAAACGGAGACGGTGGCAGAGGGGAGAGCGCACGGAGAGGAAAGCGGAGAGCAGTGGCAAGGCAGCAGTGCCGCTGACACGAGTGACGGGACCCCGTGGTTATTTCCACCACCTCTATCACAGTTTTAACAAGCTCTGCTAAAGACGGACACATATCGGGACTAGAAGCTTTGCACCCATACTGTTGGTTTTGGGCTCCATCAGCAGATCCTGCGCTGGAGAGGGGATTCTCTTTTCCCCCGTTGTGGACGGAGGAGTTTTTTTTGCGTTCATGTGTATTACGACTTGTCTGTAATGGGTAAAAGTGGACTGAGGAGTGGAGTAGCGCTCGGGGTCTCCAGCTTGGTGAGAATGTGCGCTACGCCGGGGATCCTTCTTCTGTTGGTGTTTGTAAACCCAGGAGTCGCTCAAGGTAAGGCGGGATAGCGCGTCTTCTTCCAAAGCCTATAATTACACCTTCCACGTTTCAAAGTGATGGGCACTCTTATTCGTTGTCGAGGTGCTTTTGTGTGGTAGTGACGGCATCTCAATTAGAAGACTGAAAAGCACAAGTAGTGCAGCCCCCCTCCACCCTCTCTCCCTTTCTCTTCAATTCCTCCATTCAAACGGAGTTGATGATGAGTAGGTGGGTTAGGGTCAGCATCTTTAGGTATAAAACAGGATTTTATGTGTATCCCTGCTTGAAGTGTGCCGTTCAAACTAAAAAGCAGAACTCGGAAGATTTTCCAAGTGAAATATGAATGATTCGCTCACCAAGACTGAAAATAATCACCATTCATTGAAAAATGTGTGCAGAAAAAAAGTGCTCTCGACTCTGTGCTGTTGACAATCAGATAAAGGAATATAACTGTCTGAGCAGGAAGTCTTCCCATCAGGTCTCCGGAATAGAATATTGAAGTGATGAGTTTTCTGTATCGTATTTATAAACGGTGATATCCAGTCCAAGTTTGTAATCAGCTGTGAAAAGGGAACACTGAGAGATCACTGACAGGCCACTGCTGTTTCGTTGCGGAGCACTTTGCAAAATTCAGGCGATGCTCCTGAGCTCCGATTGGAGCAAAGGCTATATTGCTCAGAAGTACACACGCGCGCGCCAGAAGCTTTTAGGCAATTGCAAAAAACGAAAACCAAGAGTCCGCAGATGAAACGGCTGGGAACCTCGTGGTTGGAAGTGAGGATATAAGCCTAACGGCACAAGATCAACATCGTACCATAATAAGCTATGATAGAGTCTAAAAAGAGGTCGCCATATGATGGGAAAACGTTAACTCGTGGAAATAAGCTGGTGTATTACAGCTGTGTCCAGTATATGCCCCAAGTGGATCATAAGAAGGATATTGAAGTAGTATTTCTGAAGAATGTCAAGCAGTCACATGTTTGTAGGAGGTCAAACACGAATGAATCAAGCAGCACAACTTTCTGCCATTTAGGCATTTAATTCCTTGTAAAGAGCTTGGCCGGTAAGCTGCTGCTAAAAGGGAAAAAAAGGAACATGTTTCACCCTTTCACACTCTCGCTGACCTTCTCACTGAGAATTTGCGCCTTGTTAATGTCCATCCAAAAGAATAAATGACATAATTGTCTGTTGTTTTAACAAGCTGCTAAACTCACATTTTCTAAGTGTGCCTTGTGAAAGTTTGACCTTATCCTAGCCAGCCACATTTTTTTTTATCCTTTAGTTTGATATCACATAACTAATATTTTAATAGCTAATATTTGATCTGAAAGCCTGTTTAAGAAAATCACTGTGTAATTTGCTAGTCTACACCAGGATGTAGTCTATGAATTGGTATTGACATTGCAAATTGGCCAAGGGCTTTTGTGCTGAATATAGGAAATAATTGGACATGATGTTGCTGCTGCCTTTCTCTTGTTGCCCTGGGGAACAACATTTCAGCAACAGCCTCCAATATTCATTATAACGGTTCTTTATTGGTTTACTTGTAAATCAATACATTGCAATTTAGGGACACATTTTGAGTAGGGTTACACCTACCTCTGATAAATGGCATCCTGGCACCGATACGCGACTCAGTTTGACCTCTGTAGAGAAATCTAATAATTGGGACTCATACTGTTGATGTGTTTCAGATGCTTGACACTCCTCAGCCTTTTCACACTCTTGAAAAATGCAGCTTTTTCCCTCATTCTGCCTTCCTCTTTTCTAGTTTTTTGTTTCCAGCCTTTCATATTTTTGTTTTGGATATTTCTCTGTTTCCACAACTTGGCTCATGAGGGGCAGAACACACAAACGTGGGTTGCTTTGTGCAAAAAGCTGATCCTCCAGAATTTAGTTCTTAACACATACAGGTGGGAAACCATCATTGAATGTGAAACACATATTTATTCAAACAAAACTGCTGCTCATGCATCATTTAATATGTCATGGCCAGTTGCTGCTTACAGTTGTAGCTTCACTGTGTAACATGTAGTTTGTCAAGTTTAGTAGCTGAGTTAGTATTTTGAGGTCATAACTAATGTTGTTCAGGATAATGGTATTTTTGGAAATGATGCAATGAATCATTGGGATATTGCATATGTTTTAGATGGTTCTTCAGATCCTTTTTTGAGCACACTTATGCTGCTCACAATGAGTTCAATCCAAGTCATTTTACCCTTCATCGATTCTCTTTTATTCTGTAAGTGATTTAATTAGGCAAATTTGTATATCTTATCTGGCTTTGTAGTTCTACAGAGATAGACAGATGTGCTTTTGTGACATGTGCACGTACAATGAGGGGAGGAGTGTTAGTTGAGATCCCTCTCGTGCCAGCTTAAGTACTTGTGTCCGTTTACTAGCTACACCCCGCCCTCGAGGAGTTGGGGCTATTAAAAAGCCATTAGCTGAGCCCCTTTACATTTGATCTTGGGTGAATGTGTGTCAAGATGGCTATGCTCAGACTGAAACGTCCCCATGTTTGTTGTGATGACTAAGCTGCGGCAAAGTCAGATTCTACAGTTCAGAAGCTGTATATTGCTAGTGTAAAACCTTCGGAGTCTGGTTTTTGGATACTAGTTGTTGAAGTTCATGTCTTCATGGCATGCTGGGTTTCAGCTTCTTTTCCTTCTTTGATTTTAAATGCATTTTTGAACAAAAAACCAAACAAAAAAACAACCTAACAAACAAACACAACCGTATGAGTCTGTACAAGCGGTTTAGTGTGTGTGAGTGCAAGTGCTCTTTGAGGTGTTTGTATTCATTTATGAACTTGGCAGTTTGGCCATTGTCTATGGGAACTCCTGGGGTGTGTGTGTGTGTGCGAGAGAGAGAGAGTGAGAGAGAGTTTGGCACAACCCAGGACTCCAGCAGAGCTCACATGGTGTTTTGTTGCATTATTGTGTATGTATACGTTCAAATTCGCCATGATGATACTGCCAGAGCTCCCATGCTGTCCGCCATTATGCTCTTATCCTGTCCCATGGTGCAGTGCAGCCATCCAGGGTTCAGTGCTTGTCGGGGGACAGCTGGGAATTATTGGAACTAAAAAAGCTGCTTTGATTGGCTGTGCTGCTTCAGCCGGCGCGGTGCAATTGGCCTAGCAGGTTTTATGTGGTAAATTTGATGGGGTTTCTGTATCAGAGTGAAAGGGAGACATATACAGACAGAAAGAAGGAAAGGATGAATGGCTGAAGAAGGGAGATCTCTCTGGGTGGTTTGTACGAGCTTTGATCACTCCACTAGGACTTAACAAGCTGACTGACTGCCACACAAACACGCACACACAGCAAGATATTTCTGCAGTCAAACAATGCTGCATTCTGTCTGCATTCTCCGTGTTGTGTGTTTGACTGCGCTCTGCGTGCATGGTGTGTGCGCTCTGATGGGCGTTCACGGGAGTGTGTGAAAGGAAGTCTTTGACTGTGTCTGGGGTTTTGTATAGAGGAGCCTCCTGCTGCTAGCAGCAGCCTTGTGATGGCAGATTTCCCTCGACCCTTCTGCCCTTTTTTTTTCTTGAATAAAAAAAATATTTTCCTTGCTTACTCTTCTATGCATTTAATAGACTCTCACTTTAAGTGTGACCAGTGATGAGACATCTCTCCACCAGCCTTTTCACTTCTGTATCTCTATTCTTTCAGTCCCGTCCTCTGTTAGCTGTTGAATGGATTTTAATGACCTCCTTTTTCCTTCGCTCCATGCCTGTGGCCTTTTTCATCCATTCACTCAGTACAGTTTGAGTTGGACTGGGGAAATCCATCGTCCATCCACCTACAGCTTTGTGTTTTATATATGGTTTACTTCAACACATAACAATTACAGCTCACCCTGTTTCAAGAATAAGGAACATGGGTTGTTTGTGTAGCAGTCGAGGACTTTGCAGGCATGTTTTTCCTTTTAAAAAGATGAAATCCTGCCTTTGAAGAAGCATGGTTTTAAAGTCTGCATTGCCAAACTGCGTCACACGACTTGCACCGTTTATCTTTTATTCTCCTCGAGGGGAAAACCCAGGATGAAACATAAGAGTCCATCCCTGTGTGCGCCTTTGTCCAACTGTGTCTGTGAGTGTCCTTTTTTTTCTTTTCTTGAACAACAGCTAGAGAAGAAGGAAAAGAAATGGCTAAATGCTCTGAAACTGATTCCCAGCTTCTCCTGCTGTTAGGCTCAATTCCTTCTAGAGTTTCATGTAAGGATCTGGAATTATTAATTTTTCATGGCGTGCGAAACCCAAGGCCTCATTTGATGCTCTAATTTCCTGGCTTTTTGTTGTAGTTTAGCTGTGTGTGTATCTGTGTGTATATCTCTGTGTGTTGGGAGGTAGCTGTGAGAGAATGACATTTATTCCTGATCAATGGCCTTCTATATAGTTCCCACTGGTCCCTTACAGTCCCGCAGTGCAAAAATTATGAGCCTATTTAAGTATTCTTATCTTTACCTTGAGGTTATTATGCTACACTGCTGGATAAAAGACACTCAGAAATGTCATGAAATATTTGAATAAATTAGCAACTAGTTCAAAAGGATTGCCAACAATTTGATACCTCAAATTTCCAAATTTATTTGAATAATAAATGAAAAAAAAGAAAAAGAAATGAATTTCATAAAACACTTGATGTCAGTTTTTGCAGTGTTTTTCAAGAGGAAACTGTTCATCTGTGATCCCAGTGGTGAACTTTTGGACTTGGTGAATTTCTGCTACCGAGTGCCAGGCTGCAGATTTTTGTGCTGCTGTCCATCAGCTCAATTCCCCTCTCATTTGTCCCCAATTCCTTCTCTGACTCTCCTCTCTTATAGTCTGTCATGCTTTCATCTTTTCCATCTGGTTCCTCTGACGTTCTTCATGTCTTCTAATGTTTCCCTCCTTTTAAACCATCCCCTTTCTGGTGTTGTGGCTGTTGCAAACCACTCTGTCTATTTCTCTTCTTATATTTACACTGTTTACTTAAAGTGTGGCCAAAACAGTAGACTTATTGTTGTGATTCTGAGCTGGGCCCATAAGCAGTGGGACATTTTGTTTTCATGCGTTTGTGTTTTGGTCATAGAAACTCATCAGTCAGAAGGAGAGTTTTCTTTGCGACACACACACACACACACACACACACACACACACACACACACACACACACACACACACACACACACACACA
>JBBBVU010000012.1:13759168-13772811 GCA_037177055.1 Atherinosoma microstoma | reverse complement strand
GGGGGGTTGAGGGGGGGGTTTTTCTGGTTGTTGAAAGTGTTTTTGACCAGGGGGTGAATTGGTTTTTTTTTTTGGGGGGGCCCTGGGAAACTTCCCCCCCCCCCCCCCCCCCCGGAACCCTCCAATCCTTCCACAATATCTCTCTGTCACTTTCTTCCTCCCTCATTCTCCATATGTACCTCATGTCCTGAGGTGGTGTCATACCTCCATGTCTGGACTGTCGGGGAGGTTTATGTCTTCATTCTGTTGCCGTGGGTGACAAGGCATTCCGTTACCTCCTGTGGCAGGGCACTCCGTTTCCCTGGGTGACAGGGCATTCCATTGCCCACAGTGACAGGGCTGGGAATCATCAGGCTTTAAGCAGTAACACTGGGTGCTGCGTGTATGTGTAGAAAAGAGACATGGGCATGCCAGGGGTAACTTTCTATGTGTTTGTATTTGATAACGCCTGTGTGCTAAAATATGCAAGAGTGAGATTTTTGTGCCTGCATAAATTTGAACTGCAATGGGTCCATAAAGTGACTGTACATAGAAAAAGGCTTAAAAGTTCTGTGGCAAGAGTAAAGGTTAAAATCAGAAGGCAAGAAATCAATACAAGTCACCCAGTGTGTGAGCGTGTGTGTGTTCCTAGAGAAACGGGGAGTAAAGGGAGATGGGTAAGTGTAGCTTTAGGAAACGGAGTAAAAGGGCAGTGAAGGGTGAAGAAGGATGCACTTCACAGAGGAGACTGGCACAGCATGACTGCATACTTGACCTAAATCTCAACCCATTTCCATAAATTACTCACTTACACTCACTGTTTTTGTCTTAAGAAAAGTCATGCAAGTGAAGAAACAACTTCAATTCTTGTTAGCTGTTGATGGAAAGTTGAACCCAGCTGGATGGGGAGAAACAGGGACAGACAGGGTATGCATTTGGGATTGTAATGCTTTAAAATAATTGCCACTAAAGAACACAGAGAGCATGCTTTAGATTTTGCTGTCAGCTATGTGCCTTTGCCTTGCTGACAGTTGGAGGGCAGCTAAAAAATCTGAAATTGAAATAGCTTCAGTCCTTACATACACTTCAATTTTCCAAAGGAAAAGTCACGAACAACTTTAGGAAAAAGGAAAAAAATCCAGGAGTGCAATGACATTTTTTTAAATACCATATTCAAAACTTTAAGAAAAAGAGTCCAGAGCCCTTGCTTTTTATGTCTTTTGTAGATGTGTTTATTTGAATCTCTGTATATATTGGTAAAAGTGTCTCTTTAAAAAAAAAAAAAGACTCGATGCATAAGCTGTGGTAGCAGTCCTGACATTTTTCTAGGCAAAATTGAAAGTAACTATGCGTCTGAATGATTCAAAAGGTATGTGCTGCTGATGATACAATGTTATTTTTGTTGTTAAACTCTTGCTTTTTGCCTACCTGTCTATTGCTTTTGTTCCTTCATTGATATGTTTTTATCCAGTTGCTTGCTGTATTAATATCAGCACCTAAACAGTCATCACTACAGATAGGTTCGCAGCCTTGACTATTGTCCTTGATGTGCTGAAAACACTGCATGTTTGCTGTGTAGTTTTTGCAATATTCCCTGTTTCTGTTTGCTTTACCCATGCATCAGTTTAGAGTATTGCCAGTCGTGACAATGTGGCTCACATTGGCAATCTCCTATATGTGTACTCGGCTAACTGTGGACAATATCTGGACCTTTTTTCTGGCTTTTGGCTGTATTATATCAATACTGTACTTAGACTTAATGCTGTGATACATGCTGAATTATCTTCAAATGTATCTTGCTTTGGAGAATTCTAATGACAAGTTTTGAGCATCTTCACACCAGATCTGGATTTGCAGTTGAAATGTCGGGATTTCAGAAATGTGTCATTAAACTTGAATTCGAATTTAGTTCCACTACAGGAACTACTTATTTTTTGTAGAGAATTAAAATTACCATGAGGGTAATCATTTATTTGAAGAAAAAAAAAGACAACAGTCAAATAAAAAGGCAAAGAAAGGCATCAGTTGTGAAAGAAAGGTAGAGCTCATGAGTGAGACTGGATAAAAAAGTGCAATAAGAAACTGTTCGTTTCATCCTGCATTTTCACTTGAACAGGAAGGCATCATAAAACTAGAAAACCATTAGAAGCCATTAGGCTGGTGTCAGTCAGTAGCAGAAATAACAACCCAGCAGTTAGGAGGCAAATGGTCCACAAAGCAGAAGCTGCTTGAATGGAAGAAATTTAACTTTCAGCTGACTGGGCTGCAAGTCTCCAAAATATATCACCTTTCTTCCGTTATACAGAAAAACAGACACAGTGGACATTCCACACATTTTCTGTTTCTCAGCTTTGTTTTATTTTCTCTAATAATCACTAATACTTTTTAAAAGGTCTGACCTTAACGGTCTACAATCAGCAAAACTATATTTTATGTCTTATGATGGATTGCCCTCGTTCTGGGATGTTAATGAATAAAACAATATTTAAGCAGGGAAAAAAAACATTGTACGTATTCAAGTAAAATATTGAGGTTAGACTTTAGATACAGAATCAATTTAGTGCTGAGTTCAGTTGAAAAAGTTGCATTCTGCATTGGAGAACAATAGTATCAGCTTATAGGAGACACAGTTGCACATGCTTAAACACACATTTTCTTTCTGTCAGTCCATTAACTGGTTTGCATTACTGGGCTTTGACATAAATTTGCTATGTGAGCCTTTGTTCCTGGAATTTAGTTTTAAGTGCAGTCTCTACTCGTAAGTTATTCTCCACATGGAACAAAAGATCCTATTCATTTGTGTGTCTGTGATGGATTCTTATGGAAAAATGACACCCCATTTGAGAGGGGAATACGTTTGCTAAAATTAATCAATCTCCCCTTTGCAGTCATACTTTATCTGGCTTTTATACCTTGTCAGCTCCCTAAAAAGTTTGGTAAAACAATCAATCCGCTGAAACACTCTTTCCCTCATTTTTGTCTCTTACTTTTTCACCAATGGTGTTCCCACTATAGTTCCCCCTTTCCTACCATGTAAAGGAAACAGTTTAGGCAACAGTTAGTCTACCGGACCACTCTGTCCTGCAGAGGGAATGCAGAATAACGAGCACTGCTGGTGGATAATGGCCATGATTTAGCTCTCCAGTCAAAAGGTTACACTGCTCTCGCCACAGAATGAATGAATGTAATAAGATATCCCTTAAGTCTCACATGAACTGCAGTGCTTGTAGAACCCCCAAAGCCTAGTTGGAGCAGTTATTTTCAGTTTTAAAGGGGGAGTTTAGTTCATTCTGGTAAGGGAAATGTTTTAACGAAAGAAATACAGTTATTGGGAGATAGAACAAGGAGCAAGACGGGGTGCAAAAATTAAAAGGAAAACCACAGATGCTGTTCCCATTATGCTGATGCACATAGGAGATAGGCAACCATTGGTTTAATGTAATGTCTGCACCGGAAAGCATAGAGGAGGTCAGAGGAAGAAAATTGATTGATTTCTATCACACAGATGCTGTTAAAAATTCTACACATAAAAGTTCTACAATCATTGAGACAGTGAATCTAATGCATGGATGTTGAGAGAAAAGGCTTAGGCTGCATTAGACATTCCTTTACCAATACCTCCAAATACATAATTGTATACACAAAAATACATATGTCAATAAAGTATTAAGGAGCAGCGGTCACCAAGGATTTGTTCAGCACAACCTTTGAGCTCTTTGCTACATTTTACAAGGACCTGCAAATGTTTTTTCATCCCCATATTTATTTGATTACGTGTGTCCTGCCTGTGCATGTTAGTGTGTTTAAGTTTACATATTGTGTGTTTCTATGCACTGTGTGAGACTGTGTAGCTGCTGACATGCGGTAGTAATTACACATGTATTTTCCAATGCTTCAGTGCTAGAGCTGACTATTTGAAACACATGTTTTCTTTGTTCCTCTTTTGGCTACTGTGGAAGCTGAGAGGGTGGTATACACCCACACACACAAACACTGAGGCTGGGTGGTAACTTGCTACTGAGTCAACACTAATTAATGTCATATTGTATGTTTACAAGCCAAATCTTTCCGTTCTACTTTTTTTCCCCCTTTTCCCCAGTGTTTTTGGGTTATGTACAATTTCTCTTCCGTAGATCAGATTTTTATCACTGATGAGTAGACACAATATTGTTTAAGTATGACATAATAAAAGCAAAATGCCACAAGATGAAAACGTCAGTCACTAGTGTTATTCGGGATTTAGCAGAAACCAAAGATCCATGGTTGACAGATTTAATCTTCAGCTCAAAGACCGCAGTGGGCAAAAATGTGGTATTAATGTCAGGCTTATTGTTGTTTACTGGTAGCTACTGGCACTTTCATTAATTGGATTCATGGGTGGTGCTTAATTGATCTGATTAAAGTTGTTTAATGATAGAAATAGACACATGCTTCATTCATTAACCTGCTAATTATTCCACAAAAGTCACTGCCCTTTCCAAAATGTTTTTGCAGACAATTCCCTCGAATTAATCCGTGCAACAAACCACTTTGCTTGTAAGACTAGATGATAACCCTATCCCTTACACCCCCTCTGTGCTAAGCCCCTCCCACAAGACTAGCACCGATATATATTTCTCATACTTCTTAAAAGCAAACTAGCTGTAAAGGTTTAGTGATGTGATTTTCTTTTCTTAAAGACACACTACAGAACTTTAACAGATTTTTTCAGTGACGCGCCCCCTATGGACTACTAATTTGGCGTCCATCTTGTGTCCTACAAGTAGCATTACCATTCCAGCTCCCCACGGTAAAATCCAGATAGTGTTCCAATGAAATTCTTCCTGCAGCACACACTTTTTCTCCTGATCTGCATTTTGTTTTTTATTCTTCTACTCACAATGCAGATACAATTTAAGTATGTGGTTTTAATACAAGTACATTTGTAAATAAAAGAAACTGTCTCCCAAACATGGCGTTATATTGTTATGTCATGTGAAGTGCAAAATTGGCCATCATTAACATGATTGAGGCATAGCAGGAAGAATGTATTATAATCCCAACTGTGATTGTTGTGTAACCATAGCAAGTTTTGATTTCTCATGCTATAGCCTTAACACACTCAGAAACAGACTAAATATTAATAAAGTGTTTTTAAATTATTGAATGGGTGCTGAATAGTTTTACCAATTCGCTAGTTTATTAAATCCTTAGATCTGTCTAAGTGCATTTCATTCTACATATGGATAACTCTCTGCCCTGTCTGCCAGTGATTGCCAATACTGTCAAAGTACCTGTCCTTGGCTTATGTATGCTTGTGTGAGACAGATAGACAGAAGTGAGGGTGGTTAGTATTCAAATAGGCTGACAGCACAGAAGCAATTAGTCTGACTCTTTCCTTTTTACGTGCATTGGTATTTCTCTTCTTTATTATCTTCCTCCCCCTCTTGTCTCTTGGCCCTTTTCCCTTCTCTGTCTTCCTATATCTCATACTTTTGCTCGCCCCCACACTGTGACAGGAAGAGATCTTCTTCCTCCTATCTTGATTTTAGCAAAGTAAGATATCCACTATTTAAAAAAAAAAAAAACACCTACTCCCATAAGCTGATTTATAGCCTAAGAGACACGAATAGTACTTTGTGAAAGATTTTAGCTCCTCTGACACTGTTGATCAAACGTTAGTGCTTGCCCACAAAGGATCTTCTGAATTTTGTAGAGACATAAATGATGAACTTTGTGTATTGATTTTTATATTGCCGTTTTCTGGACTGGATGTGGATTTTCATCTTCACTTCTTCAGGGCTCACCTTTACTTTCTTGCTATCTTTCTTAATTCTGTCCATTTTCCCCTGTTTCATAGTTCCCCTCCAGTAGAAATTCTTGTAATATAATGAGGATAAAACATTCCTCTCAGACTTTTTTCTGTAGGAGAATTGTCTATAAAAGGTGATATGTGCAACTATGTGAGTGCACTGAAATGATCTCTCCAGTGCTGGGTTCAACAATAGAAGGTCAGTCAGTCAAGTCAGACCTTGTGATGTTAAGGTTTGGCATCACTGTGTTGCCAGTCAGTTAACACATTCACTCATGTGTGAGTAAGGCATGTATCTGCTTACACAAACTCCATATTTTCAATGTTCACACTCCTCATCAACTATATCACTGACATCCAATGTACGCACGTTTGTTGATTGACATGTGAGACAGCCAATTATGAAAGGCAGGGAAATTGAACCAAGCACATGGCAGCTGGATGCTTGAATAAAACATTAGAAAACTGACTTATGGTTTGATTTGGATTCTGTTTCACGTTTGTTTGTTGCTGCATGTTGTTGTCTGACTGTCAATATTGGTAAAAAGTGTCAGGTTTTAATGTTTTGTCTGTGTCTTCAGAAAATGTTAGGCACTGACACATGGCCAAAATCAATGTCAAAATGTCACAAATATCAATCTCTTCTAAAGGTTTATGAAATTATTGCTCTATTTTTGTTTAGTTTTTTCAAATTAGAAGAATATATTTACTTCTCATATTTACCAATTGGGAATAGTGTCATTTTACTGAAAAAAAAAGAAGCTTTATGTATGTTGCACTTTACTTTTAACATCACTTAAGGAGATGATAGTTCCCCCTGTAATGGAGCTTTCAAATAGGATAAATCTGTGCAAGTCCAACCCAGATCACTGTTAACAGAGAGCTGAAGCAAGGGGAAAGAATGTAATGTATGTTAGGCGGCCTGGGAGTGCTGAGCCGCAAACCACATGGTCACCACAGAGATGGGAAGCCCTCTCTCTCTTTCTCACTCACTCCCACGACCCTCTCAGCTTCCCGAGCAACTGAAAGATGGAGCCACGACACACACCAGTGCTCAGATGGCAGCACTTAGTCAGAATGGTTGCCCATTTGAAAGTGTAACTCCACCCCACAGGCATATCCAGAGTGGAGTGCCCACAAAATGCACAATTTTATGTAAAGTTCCTGCCCTCAGGGTGCTTTTAGAAGGGAGACTCTTCTGTCTGTGAGTCACATAAATCGTGGTCAACCTTTACTAGGGACAAAGGCTCAGGAATATCCAGGCTTAACTTCATTCTAACGCATATGACTATGACACAAGCTTGTTTAATGTGGGGCAGAAGAAGCCTTAAGGGTAAAGACTTTATATGTGTTTATTAATTCATGTGAGAAATCACAGGTTCAGCCTTATAATTCAACTAAAGGAAAATATTGAAGTTTTTCAAATGTTTGTTTTTTAGTGAGAATTTGCAAATTGACATGAAAACTTCATGTGTACAAACACCTCTGTTTATTCCTCCTGTTTAGTCTGTGATGGAGTGTAAGGTACAGTCATAATAATAATCATATTTGATCCCTGACAATGAGTCTGATCAGGTTGGAAGTTCTGCTGCCATTCATATTATTAATGAATTTACTCACCTCTCCTCTTTATTTATTTTTCTACCAAACCTCCTTTTCCAGTTGTTTTTCTTATTCCTTGCTCACTTTATTGGGCACATGTAGAGCATTCATGTAACTCAATGTACAAAAGCTGGTGAAAATACAGCTTTATTGATAGAAAATGAAACAGTTGCACGTCTTCTTTTCTACTGCATCATAAAAAAATAAAATAAAATAATAGTGTAACATTTTTTAGTTATTTGCCACTTGACACTATACACCCTGAAACTATTCTTTATCTTGATTTAACATGCTGACCAATTTCATGTTTCCTTCTTTTCCATGTAACAAAAAGCTTGGATAGATGCATAGTGGGAAGTTGGACCCATGCAACAACAGTGTCCAGTTTTCTTGTAAATGTTTTACCATTTTTTTCTCCTTTCGTTCTGTTGCTTTACTGGTGGCCAACAAAACAAAATATGTGCTTTTGGGACAGACGTTTGACTGCTGTCTCCTGTCTTAGCATTTGTCTCTAGCTGAGCATTTTGGACATGTAAATAAAGGTGGAAAGTGCAACGCAGCTTATAGGCAACAATTACTTCCTCGGTTTAAGACTTCTTTTCATTCTCTGAAAGGTCAGCACTGTCATGGCAATTTGCTCTTGGTCACCAGTCTACCCTGGCAGGCCACTTTATACGTCATGCTATTAGGGCCACAACATTTTTTATAGCTCTCTAGAAACAACACCAGCTTCAGTCTGTTGATACTAATATAACTATCATCAGGCTTCTTAAAGTCCTATCATACTAGCACACTAAGGGATACACACACACACACATACACAACACACACACACTGTGTCTCTTCCTCCAGCTTCCTTCTCTATTAAATTTTATTTCTTTTGTCTGTCTGTCCCCTCCACAATCCCCATTTTCTCCTCTGTTGCTCCCTTGCCTTCATATGCAATGAGTTCTTTCTTTTTGACTTTTCTGTAGTTGAAACTGTGACTTTCTAATGAACCCAGAGAGATAAAGGGAATGAGGGGGTGGCTCATCTGGATTTCATTTGTTTCCATCAGTACTATTTCTCTCCTGGATTTCTATGCATTACTTACAACGCTGACAATGATGCAAATGTGTTTGCATATGCATTTCTTAATATCCTTCTCATTCTTCTATTTCCCTTGGTATCATTTACTTCATCCGTGCATTTTCCCCCCTTTTTTGTATCGACCAAACATTCTGACTTGCAAAGTTGGCAATAAATGACGCATGCACACTGCACGCAGTGCACTTTTAAGAGATATTCATAATCGGAATTGCAAATCAAATTCTTTCAAAATTCCCATATGCACCAGAAAACAACTTTCAATTTACTGTGTTATGACTTAACAGACAGTTTCCAAACTTTTTAAAGATTTTTAGGGTGCAGTATATGACCCAAAGACCTCACCAGATTCTGCATACAAATTGCAGAATCTCAGTAAAAAACAAACACAACCAAAACTAAAACTTTATCTCAAGCACTTGAAGCAGCTAGTAAGGTTGTGCATCTTGGGAAAGCCAGATCGGTTTTGGCTGTGGCCTTATTTTACTCCTTACTGCAGGGTTGACAGCTGAAGCATATTATTTATTCAGAGGAGGAAAATATAGAAATTTTCAAACTCCGGACTGCATAGTAGAGAGGCTGCCACAACACAGAACAAAGGAGGTTGATTTACAATACACACAGAGAGAAAGTGACTTCTTTCTCCGTTAGAAAAGGTTTTACTCCACTATTTCCTTATACAGTGAATAGTAATGTCAGTGTTCCTAATGTTCTATATTTAACTTTTAATGTCCAAATAAGGAATTCTCACAAGTAAATACACAGACTGTGATAAGTTGACAGCTAAATTTTGTAAAATATTTATTTTCTGGATCACCTTTGTCAATTCCGTCACTCTTAGTAAGTCCAAATTTAGCATCCAGTGCTTGTGATTGTATGTGTGTGCACATGTGTTGTTCAGAACGTATGCCTAACTGTCAGGTGATTGATTGTCGTGCCTGCTTGGTCTAGAAAACTGCGTGTACCGTGTAGGTGGTGGCTTTACAACAGCACTACGGATGTCGGACCTTATTCATGCCTTAGTGTACGAGTGCCCTAAGCACTCATTTTATGCTCTGGAGTCATAAATGTCTCTGCTGTACACTTACAAAATGGAAAAAAGGAAATGGCGAACGCAGGGGGAGCGGTGTGAAGATGAAGGGAATGGTAGGGTGGAAAAAAGGGTAATTTAGAGTAAAAGGAGGATGAGTTAGGAGAAGGGAGGAAGGTGCCTTTACAAAAATAAAATAAAAATGGAGGAAAAGCACATCAAGAGGAGCATACGCTTCACATTCTTTCATTAATGAGTTTTTTTTTGTTTTTTTTGTCCCTGATAGAAAATGTATTACCCAACACACAAAAACATTTTCTATATACAAAATATTGACTATATTTACTGCACATACTCATGACTAAAATAACTTTACAGGCTGTGTGAGGTAGAAAACTACATAAGTATTTTGCTCTCTGGGACTTGGTTTGTGAATACAAAGTCTTCCTTTGTATTTATGTGTGTGTGTGTGTGTGTGTGTGTGTGTGTGTGTGTGTGTGTGTGTGTGTGTGTGTGTGTGTGTGTGTGTGTGTTATTGTGTGTGCACGTGTGTGTTTGGGGAGATTGTACAATTTCTCCCACATAAATTAAACAAGGCTCAGACATTCAGGCAAATGGAACTCTTCCCCTTTGATTTCCCTTCTGAGCTCACTTTTCAACACATTCTCTTTTTCTATCCATCACAAACTCCCTTTAGTAGCCATATACACACACGTACATGCAGAATCTTGACCCCCTTTTCTTTGCTTTTCTGTTTATAAAACTTCTCTTATATGTGCCTCTTCCTGGTTCTTCCTAGTTGCTCCACTCGGGGGACAGATAATAATCTGTCTACCAATCAGCACATCAGTCACAAAGTTTGTCAGGTCACCGAATATTGTTGACTTAACCCCTCCGCCATTAGTTTTCTGTGGGATTTCTGGGTGTCTTATGGATCAGCAGTGATTTGGAAAGGTTTTGACATTTTCTCACACAGATTGGTTACTTCCTCTTCTCTTTTGCTCCCTGTCACATAGCCACACAGGCACTTAAAAAAGAGGACAAGCACAGAAATGGAGTTTTGGAAAGAAAAACTTTGGACATTTACTCCCCTTCAAAGCGCTTCAAAAGGGATTTCAGCAGGGAAAAGATGGAAGAAGAAAGAATAGAAAAAGATGAAGGAAAGGAAAGGAGGAGGGGAAAGAAGCGTAAACAGGATAAGAAAAGCATTTCTCTCCTTAGAGTTTTTATTTGCTCCTAGCTTGTGTGTTACCATTATAACTGAAATGATTACTAATCATTTTGTGTCACTTTAATCTTGCTTTTTGGCTAATTTGTATCAATTTCTTTATAAACTAAGAAAAATGATAATAAAAAAAATAATCCATGCTTCACTTATCTGCTTTTGTGACTAATTGGAGTTAATGATATACTTGTTTTCCAGATATTTTTATATGGTGAAAATGTGTGAGCAGTGGTGGACACTGCTGGTTGAGCACACAAGCACACACAAGTAAATGAGTTCCTCTCAAAGCTATTTTCCTCTTGGTTTCCTCCTATGTGTACTTCCCCGACCCACTCCAAATATTATTACTTTACACTCAAAGGGAAATCTGGAGAAAAAAAATAGAGCTATTGATGGAGTGGAGAATTTGGACTTGTGTCAATCATTTATGATAGATACAAGTTGTGCTTCCATTACCCCTATAATTGCGCAAAACCTAAATATCGCAATGAAAATCTGGTAATGGAAACACCTACATTTCGAAAAAACTCTGAAATATCGCAAAAAAGTTTTTACGCTCCCAGGAGGTGGTTTTTCTGATGTATTGATAAAGAAGTATTTCGCAAAAGTTTTATGCAAGCACCTTTTCCGCATTTCCACTTCACTGGACGTGATGTCGGGGCGTCGCGTGACCAGTTTGTTTACAGTAAACATGGCTCGGAATGTATGAATGGAGTAGGAGACGGGAATCTTTTTACAAATGATTAAACAGTAAAAATATAACCGTCATCCTTGATAACAAACAACAGCGACATGCTCCAAAACATAAAATGTTGTGTATCTCCATCTTCCTCTGAGTGGGGTCTCGCGGGATGAGATTTTTACGGGAATTACGGCTTATGCGCTAAACACCATTCAATGGAAACACCGGCATATCGCAATTGTACTTAGTCGAAATTTGAGAAATATCGCTTTTATTTAGCGAAAAGCTGTAATGGAAACGCAGCTATAGTTGGATCTGGCATGTTTATTACCTGTATTTTCTTCATCTTGGGTACCTGTAGATTAGCTATAAATCCATCATAAATCCAAATAGATTATTTCAGAGAGAAGGGAACTTTCTTTTTGGTAAAGCATCCTTTTGAGAATTAAAGAATTGGTCTTGTGTCTTCAGATTGGTTGAATTATTGGAAGCTTTCTGTGGAGGCAGGGGAGGAGAGCACTAGCCCTGTTGCTGGTCTGGAAGAAAAAAGAAAAAGAGAGTGAAAACTAGAACTTCAGTAAACTCACTACATTTTCAAGCATGCATCTGTGCTTCTAATGCCAACACAACATAGATGTCTAAATCAGTTTCACTTCAGACCCATGTCCTTTTCCTGCTAGAACAGTCTCAGCTTCAGTCTCACTGCAAAGCCGGCGCTGTACTGGGCCTCATTCATAAAACAGTCATCCATGAAGTGTAGCAAAAAAAGTCCAAACATTTTTGCAACTGTGTTTGCTGGCCAGGAAAAAACAAACTGCATGCATTGATCCAAGTTTGCTGGGTCTTTAGTGAAGCTGAAAAGGGTCAATTTGTCTGCACAACCCAAAACACATTTTGTTAGAGACATCTCTGAAACAAAAACAAAGTGCCATGCTCTGAGATGTAGTGGTAGCTTACTCTTTCCTTGGAAAACAAAAACTTCCATTTTTAAAATGGTTGCAGTTAATGATGGGTATACTGCAACTGCAACGGGTGCATACTTATGAGACCTTGCAACAAAAAAGGGAACTATGACACGGTGGCTAAATAAAGAAAAATTCATTGCCCTTTTTCCTAATTATTTTTGGGTGACATTTAAGCTGATAGCACATTGCTATAACTCCGCAGATAACCCCAAAACATGGCCCTTTAAAGATCTAATGAATCCATTCACATAAGAAACATGAATGTTTTTTTCTGAAGATCCAGAAATGATTCACAGCATTATAAAGTCAAATTTGAAATGTGTTTTGTCTATTTGGCAAAGTTGACGTCCCGCAGACCTCTTCCAGCTTCTGTGCTACATTACACAAAGATATTGTCAGGCCAGCAGCATGGATCAGACAATGCTGTAGTCAACTCTAAGAATATGAAGTTTAATTAATGTGGAAACGGGGCAGGAAATACTGCCAGTATTACCTTCAATGATAGCATTTTGTATTTATGCTATGGATTCTCCAAACTTAGAGGGAAGAAGAAGCTGGACATTATAAGAATGTTACTAAAATGGAAGACAAGTATTTCAGGAACACAACTTTTTCTTTTTTTTCTTTCTGAAAAATAAAACCTAG
The DNA here is from genome assembly GCA_037177055.1 of Atherinosoma microstoma. NCBI lineage: Eukaryota > Metazoa > Chordata > Actinopteri > Atheriniformes > Atherinidae > Atherinosoma > Atherinosoma microstoma. The sequence continues at coordinate 13,759,806 of JBBBVU010000012.1, read as the reverse complement.
TAATAAACGTAACAGATAAGAGCATAAACCACCTAATTTGATTACTCTAATTATTTGCATTGCAGTCAATTAAAATGACCGTTCGAAATACAAAACCTTCATAACCGCTTAACTCTGCTTTTGAGCTTTTTTTTTTAATTTTTATTAATTTTTAAAATTTATTTGCACATAAGACTCAAATGGAGGCTCAAATTAGTAAACCTTTGCAGTGGATAGACTTGCATCAATTTGTAACCCCAAGTATCTGAATCTGAGCAGTTTTGCAAAGAATTCTTCTCTGTCTACTCCTTGTCTCTGTCACTGTTTTTTTCCTCTGATCATGTGGGACAGTCATCCCTTTGTCATTTTTCACCATACTTTCTCTCATTTTGCTTCTTGATGAGTCTTCTGTCTGCCTCTCACTATCTCTGTCAGCCTCCTTTAGGCCGATGACACAAACTACTCATTCTGTGTAAGCACAAATGCTTCTATCGGCTCCCTTCCCCTTTATCTCTTTTGCTCTTTTTACACACTTAACCCTATTAGTTACCCTCTGGCTGACTTGTCACTTTTAGTCAGACTGTGCTCACACACACACACACACACACACACACACACACACACACACACACACACACACACACACACACACACACACA
>JBBBVU010000012.1:13741490-13754933 GCA_037177055.1 Atherinosoma microstoma | reverse complement strand
ACACACACACACACACACACACACACACACACACACACACACACACACACACACACACACACACACACACACAGTACGATACACATACTCCCATAGACACTAAATCATCAGCTGTCATCTGTGGTTTTGCTTCATCACTTTACTGATTCAACATCACTTTAAACCATTTGCACATTTCAGTGTCTTTACTCAAAGTATGTAGTTTGCGATCTTTCACCTTTTCTGCTGCTCAAGTTTAATTTTATTTCCCCCAGTCCTGTTTAACCTGCCTTACCAACATTTAATAAAAAAGAATAATCTCTCTTTATTAAATTTTACTGGCACTCTTGCCATTGAATGCATAATGAACAGTTACTGAACATTTAGACAAGTACACAATGAAAATATGGGCAGATAAAACAACTGGAAAATAAACAGGATATGGCCTTATGTTGAAATAATATCAAATGATTAATTAATTAATTAATTAATTAATGGAAATTTCTAGTCAGTGGGTACATTTTTTTCTTTTCTTTCTTCCTTTAATTTATTTGTGATTATTTTAAACTCGGCAACAACACAGTCAGCTTGCTTATTATTAACAAACAGTGGAGGCAATTTATTTCAGAGTTCTGTGGGTAGGTTTGTTCAGTGTGTTCCTTTTTGACATTATCACATTTAATTAACTTCGCCGAGGAGTTTAGAAATGTATTTATGTTCTTCACAACAGAGAAGCGCCTTGAATGTTTCTAAGATGCCACTGCACAAATTCAGGAAATAAAAGAAGATTATAAATATGAGAACATACTAACTCTGCAAGGCAGTTTTTGTAGGGGGTCTGAGAAGCTGCTACCCTGGAGGAGAAACATTTGTCATCTCAAAATTATCCTTAAATGTGCTCCTGCAGGGGCAGCATTTACATGTAGAACACACATTTTAGTTCTTTGCTCTTCTCTTTGAAACTTAATTGTTTTTTGCTCTATGTATTCTTTATCTCTTTTTATCTTACACCATGTTTATCTGCAGTTACCTCCTATATTAACACTAGCACAATAGACAAGGTTTACAAGCAATCTAATGTAGACACCAAAAGTTTGGTCACTCTGGCCATAAGATCATTGTAGACTTTTAGCAACATCTGAGCTGCTGGCATGCATTTTCAGAAATAGTTAATGACAAGTATGTTGCATTGTTTACAGATGGAAGAATGCATAAAACCCAGTTTCTAGACCTACAGATGTTACTCTTTACACAAACACACACATACACATTGTTACCATGCCAGCTGAGGTTTGCTATATAGGCGTAACTGTTGTGGCATTTCAACAGAACGACAAACCAAATAGAGAAACCAGAAAGACAGTTAATGAAGGAACAGGGAGAGACAGAAAAAGAACAAACAGCTTAAAACTGAGACATTAAACTGAAAGAATTTGCATTATGATGAAACAGCTATAAAAGCGAATAACAAAAATGAGGAGAAAGATAAAAAGAAAATGAGGGAGTACGGGCTGATGGTATTCCATAACACCGTCTTCCTTTTAGCTTTTCTATCTGCAGAAACATAAAAGACGCTCAATGGCTTTGAGGCCATATCTTGATGCTTGTTTCTTTTTGTCCTCTTTTAATCTTTATTTTAGCCTTTATTTTGCATTACATGGCTCATTACAGATGTCTTTGCTGAAGGTGTTTTTTTAGAATCCAAAGTCCAGTCCCTTGTAAATGCAGCTGAATTAGGAAAACGATCTAGAAATCTGGAAGACAAATTTTGCTCTAATTAGAATTTTGACAACTCTTGACCTAATTTATGAATCATTGTTCAGTTTTAGAGGTCCATAATGAGAACCCTCTTTCAGACTTAATCTTGGTATGAATAAAAGTTTAAAGAAGCTAATCTTATTTCCAGTCAGACCCATCTGGTTGGATCAAATCTACAAGATGCATTTTCCATCATATTATACAGTAGGGGTGTGAGAAAAAAAAATCGATTCACATAAATATCGTGATTTTTGTTTAATGTCTTTTTATTTAATTTTTAATTTTTATTTTTTTAAACTTGTCTTGTCCAGCATCATAGCAGCAGAATAATGGTCTGGCTGCTGGGTTCTACCAAGCAAATTTACTTTACCAAGAGGAGCTTTTTTCCTAATTTAAACATTTTTAGCTATATATTGCTGCTCAATACAATTTAAATATATTTCAAAACTGACTGACATGTGTTGTGCATTTTTTGGGGGAAATATGGCTCCTGGTATATTCTGTACACATTGTCATCATTTAACTTTTTCTCATGGTCTGGTGTTAAAAAAACACTCTTAAAATCACAAAAATGGACAACATTGAAGAATCGCAAGAATCGCTATTTAAAATGGTAAAAGAATCGAATCGGGAGGAAAGCATATTGTCCCAGCCCTATTATACAGCCATGGATGACTTGGCAGAATAATCACTGATAGAATAATCAAGTGATTACTTGCCACATCTTTGCCATTCCAAAACTTTTTCATTTCATGAAGAAACTAGCTGAGTTGTGTTTGCTGTGGTCCTCTCAATTGACCTAAGCCTTCTATGCTGCTGAATTATTTGAAATGGTTTGAAGCAGTATGCGATTTCTCTTGGAACCCTGTGAATCAGTGAATCAGAATTTCCAGGCCAGTTTCATTCACTCTGGGAAGTATGTTTGATACTTGATAGAGTTCAGCGTATGCCTTCAGAGTGTGGAGAATCTACACATCCTCCACTCATAGCTGTTCTAAATTAAATTAGGAAAAAAAAAATGTTTTCATTTTATTGCATCTCAACCACTTAACTTTACCTGTTGAATGCTTTTGACCACTTTTGAAGGTATAAACTCAGCCTGGCTGTATTGGATGAGGACTGTGAGTTGTTATGAAACTTTTTTAAAATTTAAATTGATTTTCCCATGATTACATTTCTTTGGCAATAAGGATAAACGTGCTTTCTAAATCATCCAAACTCAATCTCTCACAAAAATTTAGTCTTTAACTGAAGTAACTTAAAGTATTGAATTCTTGTCTTGAAACAAATAAATAGGCATCAAAGATTGGAAAAATCCTTTTGTTTTTTTGGACTACCTTCTTACGCCGATATAACAACTCAGAGTACCAAATCTATAGTGACTGACTCAATTATCAAATAACAGCATCATTCTTTAAATTCAATTTTAAATCTGATGGTTTTGATATGTATTCTGACAAGATGTCAGAGACCAACTCCAGGCTCACAACATCAAAGATCCACCACCACACATCACAATAGGTATGACAAGCTTTTTTTGTATGCCTATCTTCCTGTCTACACCAAACCACCCCTTTGAAGTTTGCTGCCAGAAAGCTCTATTTCGATCTCATCTGGCCATATAACTTGATCCCATTAATGTTTGGTTAGCTGTAGGGGTTTAGTTTGTTGATTGACTGCAGAGGCTTTTATCTGGCGACCTTTCTAGAAAACCTGTGTTGATTTTGGAGTCTGGTGGTAGTTTTTGGGACTGTATGACCCCAAGACTCAACTAACTGACACATTTCCCCAGCTGTGATCCTTACAGAGCAAGGTTGAGGTGTACACGTGAGGTCAGTCTAGACACATCCTCTTCTGTGCTGATCTCTGGCAGGGACCATTCAGTTGCACTCCAACAGCATGTTTCAGATGTTGAAGAACTTTTAGGAGTTTATTGTGCCTTAAACACTGACATCAAGGGGTCCTTACCAATGTAGGGAGTTGGAAGTGAGAAATGGAGAAAAGACTGATATGCATATAGACAAGCCTTGTAAAACTGTCTACCAACATTTTCAGTGCAGATTTGTTCAGGTTGAGACTAGAGTTTTGTGTCAATTTGGAAATACTGGAAAAGTAAAGCCTGGTCCTAAGGCCTCATTGTTAAATATGTGCTTTTCTGCTTTGTGTTTGGTATCTTATGACTGAGGCAACAATGAAGGAAAGTCATACTGTATGAGAGGAGCATCATGGGAATACAGATAGAGACTGAGCGATACAGAAGGAGACAGTGTACAGATGAACAAACAGGCAAGTGAGTGAATAATAGAATAAAAGGACAAGCAAGAAAAGAGTCTGAGTTTGTTTAAAAGATAGAATCCTACCATGCCACCTGAACATGCCACAGATCTTTTCTTATCCCGGTTTTACAGCAAATCAAATGTTTTTTTCTTTTCTTTTTTTTTTATGGCTCGAATCCAACAATAGAGTAAGTCTCCCTTTATGTCTTGCAGTGATTTTCATCACCTGTAAGATCTCCTCTGGCACAGGCACAAGAGGCTGTATAAACCTTCATTCGGTGTGATTTATTAGAAGATGCTGTTTTTGTGCCGTGCCTATTTTCCACATTTCAAAATGGATATTTTGAACAATAAAAATATTTTCATTGTCAATTAAAGCCATTCATTCAGCTTTATGATGTCATTTCCTGGTCTATGGTATTAGAAGTTGTCTCATCATTCAGTCCTGAAATTCTTTCTTCACGGTAACTGAGGCAATGATGGTGAGATTCACAGTTGGCCATTTACAAAGCACTTTGTTTTATTACTTCTGGTTGTTGGTTACAGAAATGACTTTGTGGATAACTGGAAAACAGCAAAGTTCCACCATTTTTCTGCTCATGTTTCACTTCTCTATCTTCCCATTTTCTTTCATCCCCTCCTGCTGCCTCCTACAGCATTGAAATAATTCTCAGTAAATTATTATCTTTGTCTTTCCTTTAGTCTAGTGGTTTGAGGCTTTTGGAAAGTCTCACAGAGACAAACATCAAAGATCTTCCAAACCACTTTACAATTAGAGAAGAGAGGAGAAGCTTAAAATGAAGATCCATAATTCCGCTTTGAAGACAGAATGTTCAATGAAAAATGTAGACCGGAAAGCTGAGAGCTGTTTGGAAAGTTGTTTTACTTTTGAGGAAGTAAGAAGTTAATTACATACAGACTCTGATTACCTGAATATTTCATTTGGGTGGGAATTGGGATTGAATTTTTCTTTTTCTTTGTTGTTATGTAAGCTTTTAATCTGAGGGGTCAGAATGTAGAGTCTAAAACAGAAAATGATAAAATATAGATGAAATAATTCAGTCAGATTAGTGCACAATGATAGTTTTATTTTCCTGTAATATATCCACATAGAGACGTACAGAGTGTGCAGGATGTAACTGAGGAAGAACATCACTGTTTATTTCCAGCATCTCACATGTATTTGCGACTGAATACTGTTTAGTCATTTACAAAAGGCCATTGCTAATTCCTCTCTGTCTCTTATCCTTTTTTTTTTAAGACTGACTGACAAAACAGAAAAAAACACAACTGTTCTTTTTTAGCATGCAAGTACATGTGCAAGAGCTGTGTGTATAGTTTTGCTGAAAGAAAAAAAAAACAGCAGGCAAACTGATAATTGCATATGATCACACTTTCATACAGTATTACAGATTTAGCAAATACAAGTCCAGATGAACATGAATGCAGAGAAACGGTTAAGTGTTGGGGGGAGATTTACTGGGAGTGAAAGCACTCATAGAAGTGAATGTCCTTCGGTGTTTACCACCCCGTAAACATCAACCATTAAATAAGACTCAGAAAAGTGCAGAAAATGCTCCAGTTTATAGACAGTGGGAGGTTTACTGCAACATTGCCTCTTGGTGACGTGATATATGTGTGGCAGACTTAAAAAAGAAAAGCAACATAAAAAAACGGCTATAATTTAGCCATGTTTTGTTGACAGATGACAGCAAATGACTCTTAACACCAACTGTGATTTTTCAGATAAGAATGTAGCACTGTACAGAGGTGCTGTCACTTTCACTTGGTCGTTATATTCAAAGACTTTTTATGTAGCACTTGTTATAGCATCCTTCCATTCATACCTGTCTGTTTATTTCATGACAGCCATGTTCATAAAGGAATAAAATGGAAAGAGCATTCACATATGGAGAAAGATAGATAGTGAAGGAACAAAGTGTATACTTGATGTTTTCACAGAACAAAAGCTGGACTTTATAAGCTGCATCAAGGTTATATCTGTTGCACAACTATTGTAGTGGATTGAATAAAATTGTGCAGTTATCCGGTGACATAAGATACAAGGTTGCCATAGAATCTCATAACGAAACATGTTAGGGTCCTGTGTAGAAAAAAACCCCAAGAAGGAACAAAAGCATTTGGACTTAAATTTGAGACACACAGGAGGAGATAGTTGAGTATGTTTACCTGCAGCAAATATTACACTTTTTAACACTACAGTATGGGCAACATGGTGGTTGGCATTGTTGCATCAAGGTTGGTCTCACTTCCTAACACTGTGTTATGTAGTTAAGGCACATATGTTAAAATGATGTACCAGTACTATGGAAAATGTCAAGTCTCTGACTTGGTTGCCAGTATAAGAAGTACTTCCCCAAGTAGTACTAATGACACCACAGCTTTTTGCATAATAATAATAATAATAATAATAATAATAATAATACAATGTTATACAAAGAAAAACTCATGAAAAAGGCAGTGGGGATATGGACCACGTAGGGTGACTTGGTTTGAAGTCGTGTCTGTGCCATTCTGCCAAAATCCCATCCTGACTCCAAAAGTGATTCTCTGTGGGTCTTAATATTACCTCAATTTAGTGAGGGAATCCATGTGTCCACCACAATGAGGAAAAGTGGTGTGTTTACCAGGACCTGGAGATTTGTGCTTCCATCTCAACAAAGGAGCTACAGTTATTGAGCTTCCATTGATAGTTTCCACAGCACACCATCATACAATGAACTGTTAGAGACATCATGGGCATTTCACATTTCTGCAGCTTGATGCCCACTCCAGCTTTCTCCCAAAATCTTCACACATACATGCTGAGTTTCTTGGTAATTCTAAAATTGCTACAGGTGTGAGTGTAACTATGGGTTTCCGTATTAGCCAGGATCTAACCCACCTGTAATCTACCTCTCACCTGTTTTTATTGTGGGATAGACTCCAGTTCACCCCATTCAACCTTCTCAGAATCAGAATGATACTTTATTGCTAGTAAGTTTGCTCATACAATGACTTTGTCTTAGGGCAGTGGTGCTTAAACAAAAACAAAAAAGAACACAAAAACCAACCCAACATGAACAGTATTTACAGGGTGTAAAGTATAAAAGTATAAAAAGTTACACATCTATAAAAGAGGTCTGTATACAACATAAATATAAATATGAAGTTGTTTTGTGCAAAAGATAGTTAGTTGAACCGAGGGGAAACGGAATGAATAAGAATATAACATTAGATAAGAGTATAACATTTTTATTTGTAGGGAGGTGTCTGTTATATGTATGGAGGGCAGCCTCATTGATGAGACCAGCAGCAGATGGGAAGAAGCTAGATTCTATAGGATAAAGTTCCATCATTCTGTTTCTATTCTCAAAATTGAGCACCTTATACAATACAAAGCATTGCATTAGCTATATTACTTACATCTGCTGTTTTCCATTCATCTCAGTCAAAGCTGTAACCAACCCAACTGATAAACTGCTGAGATAAGCGCTGTCATGGACATGTTGGTGCCTGCTCAAACTTAATGATAGCCATGTTGTTGAATTCTCTAAAGTCAATTACGGTGATAGGTAATTGGGGTTGATTGCTTTGAGGCCAATTATGCACGTTCGCACACCCAGTGCCTTTATTATTCTGCGGTGATGCATGAGGCGCCTTTATTCTGTGTGGTCAAATACAGTGTGGTCCTAAATGATAACATCAAGCTGCTGTTTTACAGACACATTCTTCTTTTTTTTTACTTTAATGTCTTTTAGGGATTTTTTTGCATGCTGGCTCGTCTTGCAGGAACCCATTGAAAGCCCAATTATATTACTCTCTGCTCGGCTATCACACTAGACTTATAAATATGCTCATTATCTTGTGTGGTCATACAGAAGGTGTCATTACCATCCATTCTAGCTGAGCTGGAAGAACGACAGTGAGTTATAGACTTGGGACTGTGTGGCTAAACACTGAGATTCTATTCACAGCTTGCATTTCAAATGAGTTGTCCCTGAACAGTGTTTTTTTTTTTTTTTAACTTGAGACTTTTTGAATCTTTCGCTGACTTACCCTGTGCCACATGTTGTGAGCCAGAATGCATTTTTAATTCTAAATGTGTTTATTTTAAAGAAAAAAACCTCTTTGCCAAAGCTAAGGTTCTTTTTTTCCCCTTTCTTTTTAAAACTCAGTGAAAGGGCACACTTTTCACTCATTAATGCACCCTTCAGTATGTGTGAATGCATTCCAGCTGCTTTTAGATGAATTGAAGGCCTTTGTGGATTTATTTTGCACAGTACAGTTCAAGGTCTGCCATTGTATGGTTAGAAATGCAAATTCAAGTTAAAAGAAATCCAAAGACTAATAAGTATTAGCTCCATGTAATGACATTATGTACACAAAACCTAGCTCTTGAAAACAACTCAAATTACTCATTGGATTTTCCATGCTTGGCTTGTTTGACTCATTAGTAATTTTCCTCTTGCAGTGGCAGAAGTGCAGTAACAACTTTACAGTCAGATCTGAAAACGCCTTATATTGCACATTTTCACCCATATGTTCACTCCAGCATAATTGGCTTGATTTGCCTGATAAGGAAAAGTGCGGTTCAACTATAATTACCAGTAACTCATGCATCATAAGCACTGATGACTGCCTGTAGTTGCCATACAAGTCAGTGTGTGGGCTTTCTTGCAGGTGTTATCTCTAATGGTGGCACAATAAGCCTCTGTTCTAGCACTTTATATGAGCCCAGAGTCCTAAGAAAACTATGCCAATTTCAGAAAGAAGCATTTGCTTGATTTTCTTTACCATATTAATGTTTAAATATTTTTGTGTGTGGAAGATTTAAGATTAAGTTTCAACACGTAGTTACAGACTCAAGAAATTAAAAAAAATTGGTTGTTTGGGAGGAAAATTTTCTATCATAAGGCAGCTTTCCTGAAAGTTCTTTGAGGGAGTTTGAATGACTAAATTATATAAACGTCTTCATTAGCTCCTAGAGACAACATATGTTGGCAACATCGTAACTGCATGTTTAACAGTAATTCAGATTTCCAAGCATTCAGCCTATTTGTGATATTTGGATTGAGACCAAAAAAATCTTTTTCACACAGTATAGTTGTAGAAACTGACTTTAAACAGAGATGACAAGTTTCAAGATCCATTTAGTGGTCAAAAGGAGTATTGTTGCCTATAATTTAACCACTGCATAAAGAATGGGGAGTGTGATTTATCCATGAGGATAAATTGAACATATGGAGGAAAGAAGAAGTCAGATGGATAAAAAAGGGAGACATAAATAGTACTTCTAAAGGAGTCTCGAGGATGTTTTCCACAGGGATGAGGTTGATGTAATATTTAGAGGTACATGGGGCAGTGGTATCACCTCCACAAGCTTTTAGACCTCTCTGAATAGCAGTCAAGCACTGCCAACTCCCTCGGTGCAAAATGGCCACACACAAGTGAAGTGACATCTAGCAAAACCAAAGTATGGATAATAGACTATGGGCCTTTGCTGGCTCAGTGTTAGTGTAGCTCCTTAGTGCTATTTCTGCATGCTCAGAAACATCTGCCTCAAGCAGTATCTTTTCTTTTCAGCTCCTACTTCATCACTACAAAATAATTTAACACATCGAGACCTGTTTTTGAGCAAGCTCTGTACAAAGCCCTCTTAAGGATATGGCTTTAATTAAATGATAACCTTAGAGGATTATGTGAATGCATGCCAAAATTTTGTCCATTTTATGTGTATGTGGACTTGCATCCCTTTAGCACTGCATATTCTTTAGTCTGAAGTGCAGGCACACAGGCTTTGTGCTAGTCATTGCAGCTCCAGCTGCTCATGACAATGAAAATCCATTATGGCACATGTGACTGTAGAATAGACATTTTGTTTTAACACTTCAGGTTTTGCCATATTTAACCTTTGGTGGTTATATCTGAAGCACTAACAGCATGTGTAAGACCTTTTACAATGTTAATGAGAAATAGGTTGACTTACAACTAACATGAAAAAGAAAAACAGACTGTAAAATATGGGGGTATTTTCCTATCTTTGATTAAGAGCGTAATTGTTGGATTGGAGAGCAAGACTTCTTGTTTTCACACTCAAATATCATATTGCACTCTCTCAAAACTGCTCTCGCACTCAAAAAGTCCCTTCTTGCTCTCAAATACTTTGTTCTTCCTTTCTAAACTCTGCTCCTCTTCTCAAGTTTAGTGTTGCAGGTTCAAATCTCCAATATAATCTTATATCAATACTATAACATACTGGTTAGTCTCTTGTTATACATTTTGTGGGAGAAAAAAACTCACTATGAAATGTTTTAATTAGTTGACAAAGTGTAACAAGACTGACATCATGGTGTCAGTCTTGGACATCATGTCCAAAGACTTGCCTGATAGGTTAATTGGTCACTCTAGATTCTCCCTAGGATGGTTTTTTGTCTCTCTGTGTTGGCCCTGCGACAGACTGGCGACCTGTCCAGGGTGTACCCTGCCTCTCGCCTGATAATTGCTGGGATAGGCTCCATCCCACCCGCGACCCTGCATGGATTAAGCGGTACAGAAAATGGATGGGTGGATGAATTGTACACAGTGAAAATTCTGCTACATATCTAACAAACCTATAGGAATGATGATCAGCTCCATATGCATACTGATTTATCGTAGGTTAAGTCATACCATAATATCTATGTCTCAATTTATGATTTTCTTAGCTTAATACTTACAAAACTGTTTGTTTGTATGGGTACAGTTAGTTTTTAAATGAGTACTTTTACTGCAAGTCACTGTTTTTCTTTCATTGAAAAATACACTCACAAGCATACAGTGCCCCTATAATAAGATGTTTAAGCCAAGACAAAAAAACACTGCACACTCGGTTATGAAAATGACTTGACGGAGTGTCATCTGAATTCTTGAATTTATGTGTCAAACACACACTTTGTTAAAGGCTGTGCATATATCTTGTGTCCGGGGTTGGTGTTTCCGATGATGAAGGTCAAACTTCTTAATTTAGTTAAAACTTAAGTTTAAGTTAAAAAAAAAAAATTAAGTTAAAACGTATAAATTGTCATAAATCACAGATAATTGTGAGACTTGACATTGGTGAAACTCAGTTTGCCTCTAGTGCTTTTCTTCTTCTTTTTTTAAATTATTGATATGACAGTTGAAAAAGACTATGACAAATACGCACATATTCCAAGACAGATTACATGAACTTTCAAGCCCCTGGCCCTTGGGAGCTCTCAGCTCCTAGTGTGTGTGTGTGTGTGTGTATCCTGAGCATGACAACAGACCCTTTTATAAAGGTCTCGGCCCCTTAATCTACCTTGGGGCCTAGACTACATGCTGGCTGCCCCTGGAAAGACCTTCATCTCTCTTTTTCCCTTTTCCCCCCTTTTTCTCCTTCTTCTGTTTCTTTTATTTCTCTTTTTCAGTCCCTGCTCCCTTTGCTGTCAACACAATTAATTTCAAAATACTTTATTGGCATGGTCTGACCTACATTTCTTTCCATTTGTTGACCTCTGGCTTTGTTGTATTTTTTAATCTCTTCTTACCAAGTTACCATTCAGCTGTATCTTTCTGACACATACTCAACTTATTAGGGCTGGGCGATCATAAGATCGTGCTTAATGATCGCGATAGCTTTTTTGGGCAATCATGGCGATCAGCCGTGAGACTATATACTCGATCAAACATGACAGAAATGTGGCTGACAACAGCCAATCAGAGTTGACCTTTACCTGCTCCACTTCTGTTTGTAAGTTGCCAGAGAAGTTGAAGTATTCTCTGATGCAGGAGCGCACACTCCTTAAGTAGCTTTTGAGCGCCTTTACTTTGCTGGATTTCAGCACGTAAACTGAAAAAACAACAGCATACATGTTGCTTGAATAATTGTTTGGGGGTTGTTGTTATTTCAGCGAAGTTTAGCTAAGTTTCTAGTAGGCTTGTCAAAAATATCGATACCTCGAGACTAATCGATACTAAAATGTAATATCTAGTTCAATATTGATTTCCATTGGTATCGATACTTAAATACCACTTTTGCAGTTGTAGTTCGCAGAAATGACCAGCCGCGTCCGGCCATCACAGGCACCGCAGTGGGAAGCCCCTCCCCCACAGCATCTCCCTGAAGGACCCATTGTTTACAGTGTTGCCAACTTAGCAACTTGTCGCTAATTAGCAAGTTTTTAGACCTCTCTAGCGACCCTTTGGCCAGAAAAAAAGCGGCTTGCAACAAATCAGAGACTTTTATAGACCAATGTGAAAACACGCATAGTCTTCGTGAGCCACAGGATTTACCACGGATCGCTTCCCCGTGCAGAAGCGCTCACGAAAGGCTCATGCTGGCGCAGCAACAGCCCAGTTCTGAGCAGCATTCAGAGCAGATGTCCTCTACTGCTCCATCAGCAGCCTGAAGCTGCTGCTGGCTGATCCCAGCCTGGCTTACAGTCACATATTAAGGCCTTTTAATGTGGATTGTAGACAAAAACATTAAAAAAAATTATCTTTTAAAATGTTTTGAATTAATAAATCAAGTTTAAAACTAGATAATCATAACTAGTTGGTCTGTTCTGTTGTTTACTTGATCTGTTCTCCAGAATTGTGTAGAAAAGGACATGTATGTAAATGTAAATAAGTTTTTTATTTTTAGTTTAGTTTTTTTTGCACCATAGAGAGCAAAAAAGAAGAAGAATTTATCCCTGGACATACAAATAGAGCTTCAATATAATGCAGTTGTTTTTTTACATTGTTAATCTTTTCTTACATTTATTAATATATTTTTTTGTATTGTTAAATTGTGGTATTTTTGTTGTGTTCTGACTGATTTTTAAAAAAAGTTTTCCTCCTCTAGAGTATTGCAAATAGTGTGGAGTATCGAGTACCATCCTTAGTATCGCTATCGAGTCTGAAATCTTAGTATCGTGACAACCCTTGTTTCTAGTACCTTTACATGCTTCGATTTTTCCTACTATTCAACTGTCTGTCCATCAGTCCATCTTATCAGGTTCACTATTACTGTATTAACTTAAAATAATTCAGATCACTCATTTCATCGTTTAGAGTAACAGAACTAAGGATGTCCCCGACTAAGAATTTTCATAGTTGAATCGGATTTGTCATGTCTTGCCTGTCGAATCATGTTGTTTTTTTCCTCATTGATTCATAATCTTATTTACGTCCTTTTCCGCTCCAGAGAAAAGAGCTAAAACACTCCATTAAACAAATTGCATTCTTCACTAGGCATGAAATAACATTGACAGGACATTCTCCATCAATCTTTTTTTTTTTCTTATCTCACTCAGTAGGCTGTTTAAAAAGTCTGCAACCCGGTGACTGACTGTTGTGATGCTCGTTTAAAATGTAGAAAGTCTTATACCTTTGATTTGTATCTCAATTATCATTGTAGGCTTAAATCTAAGGTTAAACCAGTTTT
>JBBBVU010000012.1:13726581-13741390 GCA_037177055.1 Atherinosoma microstoma | reverse complement strand
TCAATTATCATTGTAGGCTTAAATCTAAGGTTAAACCATTTTTTTTTTTTTTGTTTGTTTGTTTTTTGGCTTAACAATTTAAAGTCGGGAAAGAAAATTTAAAGGGAGTGCCCGCTATTGTGGAAAGTAATTACACAATTATTAATGTCGTATTGGATGGCGTGGAGGTGGAGGGGAGAGTCCTGCAACGGGTCGGGTACCGCAAAAATGTTGTTTTGCAGGTAAAATTACATCGGTTAAGTTGCAAAGTACGGGCGGATATTTACTTACAGGTCGCTGGTGAAAATATTATTATTTTTTTTTTCTTCCTAATTCTTGTGGACATCAGTGTTTTACTAATCAGGCACCGGGGATATCTTTACTATGAAGCCTTGCAGACCATGTTGGTCTTCCCTCCACACTGCCACACAGCGCACAGCTGGAGATAGTGAGATTTTTCTGCTGCAGGTTATGTGGTCCATTAGCAGAGAAAAGCTGATATCAGGGATGGTAAATTACTTTGTTTATGCACAGCCATGTCCGAATAAAAGAAAAACCCGATATGGCAAAATAATGGACTATAGACAGGTAGCAGTGGTTCAGAGGCAAGTTTAAAAGAATTTTGTGCAAGTTCTGAAAAAAAACAAACGTGTTGTAGTTTCCTTTTTTTATTGCAAATGAAAACGGAGACAAAACAATATAAAATTGAATAATATAATAAAGTAAATAATGCAATGAAGGGGCATGTGGTTTTAACTTACTTAATGTGTTAACGAGCGGGTCGCAGGTTGCATGTCACCAGGTCGGGTTGGGTCCAGAAGATACAGGCGGGTACAGGTTTGGTAATTATTCTAACAAGTTATCGCAGGTGCAGGTTTGTAAAATTGGACCCTTGCAGGACTCTGGTGGATGGGATGCTATTCTTTTTGCAGCCCTGGACAACTTCGGGTAGGCCCATCTCTCCTCATTTTTCTGCCACCATTCCATCCAATGTTACCACATTTTGCGACGATTCAACTGGAAGACTCGCAGTCGAATCACAGTCCTCCGAATCAAATCAATGAGTCGTCGACTATTTGGGATCACCGCTAAACAGCACCCAAGTGATAATACGGAAAGTGTGAAAATGCAAGCACAGTCTGCACAGCCTGCCAGTTTTACACAAAGTAGAGCTAGCTTTTTAGCCATTGTTAGCGGAGCATCCACGTGACCAGAACAGCTGTCAATCATGGCCTCTTTTGCAGCTATTGCCCCGTACGAGCAGCATTCACAGAGGAGCTAAAGTTGGGGGAAAGTCACGTGCAAGCGCATATTAATGCACGGTAGCATGGTCAAAAATATGGTTACTGCCAAAAACATTCTACTACTCCTGTATGCAGCGGATACACTCAGAAAGTAGATCACTGTTATTTCATATTTTTCTACATTCATTGTACTGAGTAAAAATCATATTCGTGTTTTTCTATTCATTTCATTTAATTTGCTTTTCTATTTACTTTGTATATTAATAAAATGTTGAACTCATCTCTAGTTTTTTTAGTTTTCAGTACAGATGCTACAGTATATTAAAAAAAATGTAATAGAAATTGAGATCGAACAATATGAAAAAATATATCGTGATTTTGTTTCCCACATCGCCCGTCCCTACAACTTTTTCACCTTCTCATTCTCCACTTCGTTCCTCACATTTTGATCTCTTCAAATCCGTTTCTCCTTTTGTTTTTCTCTGCTTTTCCATCTCATCCATAAACAAATTACATATCCTTTTTCTAAAATTATCTTCCTCTCACTTACAGCCATATAGTACACCTACTCCCACAATTGTGCACACAATCTGGCCCCTGTAAAATCTTCCAGCGATATTTACATCTCATGTTAAATGGATGAGTTGAGAGAAGGTGTCCTACTGTTGATTGTAGAGAAAAAGAGGACAGGTTTTGAGATTTCATCTCTACGTGATCTCTGTGCTGCACATACACAGTTGTTTATTGTGACATATTACATGTGGTGGTGTTGTCTGTAGTTACAAATTTAAAATAAGAGTATGCAGTTAGCTGATTTTACTTTTGAGTGTGATTTCAGCCACTCAGGCTTCTGAATGCATTCACAATTCTTATTTAGTTGATGTGCAAACTGTGTGTTCAGGACAAAATTCTTTCTGTATTTACTTTTCCTCTTTATCTGTAAATAATGGTGAAGTTTCCAAGCAACATGCCCTTCAGTTGACATGGAAAATTGCACAAGATCTGTCGTCCCAGACTGCAATTACTGATGGGATGGGTTGAAATAAACAGTCATTTTTTAGAATTTTCTTCTCAATTCTTTTTGCACAAACAAGGTGAGAGTCTTGAAACTAGGTTAGAAGATGAGAACGTCATGTCAGAGGATGTGTTCAAAATTCTGCTCAGTGACCTTAATCACTTCAGGGGAAAAAACTGCCATGTTTACATCATGCCATGATAAGAACACATGTAGTATTAAATCCAATAAAGGTTGTCTGTTGAGTCATTTCCCAAACAGACCTCTGCTGCTGTTTACAAAAGTAGGCTAAGTTTACAACAAACGACATGAATGATTTAAGTCAGGTGGATTGTACACAAATAACACACTAATTTGTTTTCCATGTAAATTCACAATAAGTAAATATGATGTTCTGCACAAAGTATTTTTTGTATCATTATTTGATTATTAGTTTTATAGAGCCTTGTGCACAGCATGCACCAATGAGTGGCTTATACATATACTGTATATATTCAATGTACAAGCATAACATCCTTTTTGGTATACCCCCATTCATTTACAAATTTTATAGAACAATGTGTATTCCAAAGGCCCACGGCAAAGAAAATTAATGTTTACCAGAAAAGAAACATCTGAACTAGCCAGACTTATAATCTGTATCTGTTACATATTTATATCACCATGTAATAAATATGCATAATGGATGTCAAGTGACTAGTTTGCCATGCATCAGGGCAGCTCCTAACCAGAATGACCGCCTGCCTTCCATTTCATCATTTCTTACCAACTTGCCGACAAGTCTGAGAGGAAAGACTTAAAGAAACCGAAGCTAAACCAAATATTACAAACATCAAATTGAAATAGGTGCTGCAGCCTGCTCAACTACAAAAACAATATGTTTATTAAACATTGAACAAAGAAGCCTTTATTGTAAACCTGACAATAAAGAGTATGAACCTCCAGATAAGAATCTCTTCAAAGGGGCCGTGTATGAAAAAGGAAAATGTGCTGAACAATATCAAATGCATGCATGTGAAATTAAAAATATCATAAAGCTGTACTGCAAAGCCACTGATCACTAACTACATGTCTTTCATTTTAAGCATTCCTCCTTAAGGTATTCTACTTAGTGTTTGGAACCGCACAATAACAAGTTTAGTACCCAGTTTTGTCACTGAAGATCTTTCAATGAGCTTTCTTTTAATATGAGATATAAGAATATAATCAAGATGACCATGGAGGAGTCCAGTAGATAATTCAGTGACATAATTCTAATGCACACATCCTTTTGTTATGCTCATAACATTATACTCTCTCAACATGGGGCTTTCTCTGCAGAGATACAATGGCATTGCTCCAGAATTATTGCTGATACATATCTGTTACTCAGAACAGTGTAATAGACTCTTCAATTAGAAATCCCTGTATTCCTCAAAGGTAGACTCAGATATATTTGAATGTATTGGTGTCTTCATTCTGGACTGCACCTACTCTTGGTATGTGGAGTAATTCATGTGGAAAGGGCTTAGAGACCCAACGGAGTGGGAATGGAGTGCGTTATTGGTGCCACTGTAAGACACAGCAGCAGCATGACAAGAAAGGTTGGCGTGACAGTTTAGGGATGGAAATACATTTTGCTAGTCACATGTTGGAGTCATGTACATTATTTAGTGCATTTTGTTAATCTCTCTTTCTTGTCTCTATTCCTCCATTACTCAACCCTCTTCCAAGTCATCTTTCTCTCCATTTAAGACGGTCTTGCAGTCGGCTACTTTACTGTTTCGCCTTGCTGTTCTCCTTGACCTATTCATGGCCATCTTGAAATTCTGAGTGTCCATTAAGGCGTACAACTTCTGTGATGCATAGGGCTTTCAATGCTTTTTTCCAGGTTTACATTACTTTCAGCCATGGCTGGCTACCCTATTAGGTTTTTCAGAATCAACTCTAAAAATCAAAAGGTAACTTTAACAGTTTGTCTGCAGTTACTCTCTTTGATTAAATGTTTTTTGTTGTTTTGGTTAGAATATACCTCCTAAAGCTTTAGAAATTGATTTTATATTGCATATTTACTAGTGTAACGACTGTTGACCTTGGGAGTAAGTATTCTTGACGACATACAGTTTGAGTTGTCTGTGACAGAAGAGCGTGAATTAAGTCTATTTTTAAAATAAATTGAATTTTTTGATAGCCTTTGTGAAGAACCGCATGAGTATACCTCCACAAAAAATAGTTTAGATACAATGGGAAGTTCAATGTGCGTGTGTGCGTGTATTTGTGTGTGTTTGGTCCTGTCAGCTTTTCAAAGCAACAGCAGGAGATTGCTTTGTCATGTTGCTGACTGGGTACTTCAGTTTTCATCCAGGGCAGAGCCCTTTTTTTCTTCAACACACAAATAAAACACAGTGGCTTTGTCTGTCTTCTACCTCAAACTGCCGCCCTGCTTTTAGATTAACCATTTGTCAAAGTCACTCTGTAAATGCAGAAAGTAATATTCAGCTTTTTTCTCTGCATATTACCATTCTTGTTTGTGTATAACTAGCTATCATTCACCGGTCCTTACATATCCTAGATTTTTCTGGCCTCTTTGATGGCTGTGTCGCACCGTTCAGCTTGTCTTGCTGGAGTTGTTGGATATAAATATAAGCTACGCATAGCGTTTCACTATCCACAACATGCTCTTATTAAGCGTTGAGTAACATTTCACCAGTTGACCACTGCAAGCGCATCAAAACAATTCCCAGGAAAATGTGTTGCCAAGTAATTCTTTCAGCACACAGTGTTTATATCCCTTATGTACTTGTTTCTCATTTATTCTTAGTTCATATTTTCAGACATGCGTGACCATATTTTGAGCCACACATTGCCTGATTTATTAGGCAACATGATTTTTTTTTCTCTTTTCTTTTGCCATAGTGATACCTGTTTCACTCTGACGTTTTTTCTGTACCTACTTTTTTTAAAATTTGGAACCTTTATTTGGTTACACATACACAGTAAAGCCACTCGGTTAGGTTTTTAAATGTAGTTACTTAATCAGAGTTACAGGGGGAAAAAAATGGTGTGGGATTAAGTATAGCCCTGACATAACCTAAACGTTCCTCACAAACTATCAATAGGTGTTATTTGGTGGCAGCCACACCAGAGTCCTCTCACCGGTGAACGTACATACATGCTTAGAAGCTTACTGAGATGACATCATGACATCATTTCCACGAGACTGGTCTGAAAAAATAAAAATAATAGAGTAAATAAAGATCTAATTAGTATAACGATATGATTGCATTAGTGGTGCATGTTTCAGTGAGTCAGCTGGCCTGAACATGCTGCAGTAACACTCAATAAAGTTCGCTATCAACTGGACATGGACCATTAAAGGTGCATAAAACCGAAACTCATTTATTCTTAATTGAGATGATTTAAATGCCACTCTTAAATGCAGCCAAGTGTGTTTGCACCCACGTGACTTCTGTGTAGGTTTTCACCTCACTGGTTTGTGAATGTGAATTTTTGTGAGTCTGTGCATGTGTGTTTGTGCGCATGTATGGGTAAGTATGCATATTTTATCAGTGTGTAGGTGGTGAATGCAGAAAACAAAACTTGACTTAACATAATATTTATTTAACTTTAAGTGCATAAGCATTTCTCTAAGAGGTAAAGGTTCTAATTTAGTTTTGTGTATGTGTGTGCGTATGTGTGTGTGTGTGTCTTGAATCCCATTAAACAAGAGTAGGAGCCCTGATGTGTAATGGAAGCAGATCTCCGAGTTGGTTTTTTCTTGCAGATCCTGCTTCTTCCCACAAAACATAGTTGTGAGGTAATTTGTGATTCTAAATTGACCACTGATGACCTGTTTAGGATACCCTCCCTCTTGCCCAGAGGAGAATAGAATGGAAGAGATATGTGTATGGAGTAAATGAGAGAAATGAATACCTGAAAAAAAACAAAAAACACCTGTGCTCTCACATAAAAAAACATAAAGTGCAGTCTTAAACAGATAAATCCACTGTATTATTTCAGTAGATAACCATGCCTCTCTATGGAGCTATTTTAAATCTATTTTAATCATTGTTAGTGTTCCAACAGTAGGAACCATGCAGAGGTTTGCGGAAAGACTCATCAAGCAAATTAGTTTTAAATGAATTGAATGATGAGAGAGAGAGAGACAGATAGACTGAAAGCAGACAGAAAAACAGATTACCATACCATTGCACCAACAGCCCTTTAGCTAATACTTTGGAGTCAGTGGTGAGCAATGGGGACAGCCAGTCTGTATCATATAGCTATCAGCCAGCTGCTCCCCAATTATACAAATGGAGTCTGAACAGGTGGAGGATGGAGGATTTTGAGAGGACCATCTACAGCATGTCTCTCAAACACACAATGTGTTTGTCCTGTGCATTAACTTTTTCTACAAAGATAAGCAAAACATGCTGCCTACCCAGTAACAGCAGAGTTACATATACATACGTGTGTATGTGCGTGGGTGGATGCATCCATTTGTTCTTTCACGAGTTATTCTTGCATCCTAGATACATATCATTAGATCACATTTGCGGCCCACATATAGATTTCACGCAAAAATCTGAATTCTAGCTGTAAATGTACTTTTGCATTTGAATTCAATCTTTTTATTGTCATTATTTTGTGGTTTAAGTACACCTTGCTGATCGTTCTCCCAAGTGTATGACTGTATAAGAATGTGTGTGTGTGTGTGTGTGTGTGCATTTTGGCAGTGCTCTAAGACTGTGCACAAACAACCCTCTGTGTAAATAGCTCATTAGCGGTGGCGGTGGGGGCGTATACCCCTGTGCGTGAGTGTCTGAGTCTGTGTGTCTATGTATGTGTTGATTGATGGGGTCACAGCAGGGTGCCAGGCCTACTTACAACCTCCTGCCTCCCTCTTCCCCTCCGCTCCTGCTCCTCCCCCCCATCACTCTGTTCCATCCTCGTTTAATCTGGCAGCGGAGACGAAGGAGAGCGGGAGCGCGAGTCACCAAGGGACACTGCTCATCTTCAAAGGACACGCTCATGCCTCTTTTCCCCTCTCGTCACCTTGTCTCTTTACTTTGCCCTCACTCTTCTCTCCTCCCTGCTCGCTCAGTTCCTCCTCCCTGCAGTTTTGTCTTCATTTTAACTTTTCCCACCTCCCTTGTCTTCCTCACAGACAGAGCGTACAATGGCTGTGATTCAAAGATACCTTGTCATTTTTGTTTTGTGCTCCTCATTTTATTTTGTTCCTGAATATGAACTTGTTTGCTCTGTTTTTTGTTGTTGTTTTTTTTTTACCTCTCCCTGCATTTGAACATCTTTGAAATAAAAAAATACTTCTGGGAACAACAGTGAGGCAAATCCAGCTTCATATACAGTCTGGATGTGTCTTTGACACATTTATGTATTTTTTTCTTCTGTCTGGATATTCCTCCTTGATGTTGGATACAATTCCTCCTCTTCTACTCCTGTATTCTCTTTTCATTTGTGTCTCATGTCCTTATTCACCAGAGCTTGTCAGCTCACGTTCTCCTAAATTCTGTCACAGAAGAAGAAATAACAAAGAATGTAAAAACTGTATCTTTTAAATTTGAGGAAAGCTGGTGTGTTTTGAGACAAAGAGGAAAAACAGTGAGGCAGAAATAACTATTGGAGGGGAAACAAAAACACATTGTGCAACGCTGATTTGAATATGAAACACACATATTTTGCTTTTATTCTACTCTAAAATAACTTTTTTTTTATCCTATTTTATTGTTCTGTCTGAACCTTTTTAAAGTTTTTTACTTTCAAACAAGAGTAGGTGAGTGTGGTCTGTGAAGTGTGTTTTCTTTTTTCCCCCTCCTTCTTTTTCTTACATGCGTGTCTAACCCTGAAATAAAAAATAAGAATGGTTGGTGGGGTGTATTGTGTGGAGTGAATGACTACTTAAAGACCACCACCACAGCTGATGGACACACATATACACACAGAGACACACACTCTCTGAAAAACCACTAAAACACTTGACCTTTCACCCCACCTCCTCTGGAGCCAGTCACTTTATTGGCTCTCCTTCTTTTCGCCCCGGCCAGTCCAAACAAACGGACTCTTTGTTTATGGACTCTGCTTTTGTTACTGTGTCCATCTACCGGAGGCTGGTATGGCTGCTTGAGTGTGTCTGTATCTATGTGTGTGTATGTCATGCATGTTTTTGTGTGACTGTGTGCATTTAGCTTGGTTTACTGACAGAGAGAAAGTGTTTTTTGATTGTCTTCCTGTGCTAACGTTAAACAAAGGCTTAACTAAAGCCAGCAGTAGCGAGACAGTGCGTGACTGACTTACAGAGAGACACTGAATAACAGTTGGGAGGGAGACAGGTGGACTGTCAGGCTGGAGACAGACAGGCAGGCAACAGTCAAACATCCAGACAGCCACTAAGACTGAGAAACAGGAGAGTAAACATAGTAAGAATGTGTGTTTGCAGAAGAGATTTACAATCAGATAGCCTTTGGTAAACACTCCTCTTCCATTGGAGTTAAAAGTAAAGACAGATGTGTATATAAGGGAGACCGGAGTGCAAATGGGACTTGTCCGAAGAATGGTCATGAACTTTAATGAAAAATCATCAGAGGAAAATGGGAAATCATCAAACTTTATATTGTTGCCGTGGGAACAATTAATAAAACTGGGTGGGAGAAAAGGTACAGTAGAGTAATTATAGTTTGTGTGGCCACCTACATGCATGTGTGAGAAAAGATTTTGTCCCCACACATTTCGTTTTTTGTTAGCACAGAATTTGGCAAAGTAACACACATTTTTGTGGTTGAGCAATGCAAAATAATGATCAAAGTTTGAATTTTATACATTCATTTGTGTACGTATGAAAGCATACCTTCATTTGTGTGAGTAGATTTTGAATAGAAAACTTTGATAAAATCTTACACCTACAATCCAACTGACCATCTTCAGGTGATTCTCCCAAAACTAATAAAATGGAAAAGGTAGTTTGTTGAATGAGAGAAAATGAGCATGGAGGGTTTCTATTATCTGAAGGATGAAAGGAAAGGGAGACCAGAAATCTATAATTAGCCTATTATTGTTAAAAGAACAATGTGCAGGCAGAGTGTAGATCAAGGCTTCCTGTTCACAATGGGACTTCATTCCAAATCAAGGAGGATTTTTTTAATTAAACAAACAAGTATGGAAAGACAGAATGTCAGGAAAATAATTTCACAGATAGTGTAGAAAGAAACAACAACAACTGTTTCTCTTCGGCTGTCTCTTTAATAAAATTTGAGTTTTTTTTTTACTTTTAGATTTTGACATTCAAGACTTTTTCAGTCTATTCTGATTTGTTTGTTTCTACATCAAAATGAAGGTAAAAACATCATGTTTGCACAGCTTTGACCTCACAGCCACCAATAAATGACTTCTGATGAGGAACTTTGATTATTTATTCCAAAATTAAAAGAAAACTAGTTTTTCATAAGAGACTTTAAAATAGCATAAACACGTATGATTAGCATACTTTGAATTTCCACAAGCTGTATTGTAGTTAGATGTGCAGGTTCTCAAAATGTTTCCAAGAATGAGTAAATGATCACACTGATCTGCCATCTTTCTACCTTTTTGTCCCACAAACGGGCCAAATGGACATTTTCCTGTAATATAATCAATTTTTCTTTATTTACATCACCCTTACAGTTTCTTGTTTTTTCATGTTATACATGTTATTCGTCTCTTAGCTGCTGTGTCACAGTGGAAGATTTATTACAGTTGCCATAAAACTGACTGGAATGGAAAGTAACCTGACAAGGGGACAATAGTATATTTTTGTTCTTTTCCAAAGGAAAACAATCCTCTTTTCATGCTTAGAATTGAATGTATTTGCATTTTCATTTAAATAATGGCATTACAAAAATTTCCATAAGGATTTTAGATAGGCGTTCTATAAAGTGTTGCAGTGGACATTTTCTGTTCTTTGTTGAAGGGGACAGTAAAGTGCCCGATACCTCGGTGGCAGAATTATTGTTTCATGTTGATCTTGAAGAGGACAGCTGTTAATAAAGCATTATTATTATGTGACAGTATAATTTTGTTTGACATGTGATGACAAGAAAAAGAAAAGAATGAGGCCAAGAATATGTGCTTGAGAATTCTCTTTAATACTTGGCAAAAACTTCAATTTTTAGAAGAAAAACAGGGAAAATAGGGAAAAGTTTCCTCTTTGCAAAATATTTGCAGAGGATATTAAGTGATCACATCAGCAGTAGACATGATTGCTGTCCAGAATTTTGATCAAAGACATTTAGTGTTAAACACACTCATCTTTTGCACTGCAGGGAGAAGAAAACAAATCATTCCTCTGGAGCTGAATTATGTTTTCTGATTATTTTTCAGCTGTTTCTTAGTTTCATCTTTGGCTTTTGCTTCCAGTGATTTTGGGCGGGGGGGAGTAGTATTTGTGAAATTACAGGGAAAACCTTCAGTGTTTTGTGTCGAATTGAAAAATGCCTCTCTTTTGTTCATCATTCGACCCAGCTAGTGATTTATTCATTTATTCAGTCATTCCTCAGTTCAATCAGTCAGCAAAACATGCTCCAAATTGTCTGCTGTGTAGTGAATACCTTACAGACAATCAATAAGGCTTTAATTCATCGCTCAAAGATAATTTCATGCTCTCAAAAGCCCATTGGTTATATTAATACATCTATTAAGGCACTGGGCTATGAACTTCATATTACTCAGCCTCAGAGGGAGTGGAAGAAGGAACGGGAGCACAAAGTGAAGAGAGTGCCATGACCAGGGCTATCTCTGCGTGTTAAATGAGAGTTTAAACTGTTAATCATCTTGGTTAGCGTCTCTCTCAGATGAGGTCCAGCACTCTAATGGCTAATAAGCCTCTAAAACACTCAGCTCTGCCAGAGGAAGCAGGCAGTTCAGTAACAGACCTGAGCACAGGCTGCTTTTCCTTTGGGACTTGTGTCATGCGTAAAACACAATTAAAACTCTTGCACTCGTGTTTGTGATGGATTATCTGTGAATTGTCAAGCCTGCCTAGTTGACTGCAAGGAAGAAAATATTAACTGCAAATGTGAGCAATGTGGAAATAATCTAAAAACTGTTATTTTGTTGTCAGATAATAAATGTTTTTTTTTTGACAATAGAATTATGTCCAGTGTCAGGACACAACGAGGCTGTTATGTCTTTTCTTTTCAATAGATTGTAGCGGTTCCATGATTGGTTTCAATTCCATCCTAAAATAGCACAAATAGAAATGGTGATGTGGAGGTAAATTAAAAATGAAAAAAAGGGAGACAAAAGAAAAGAGTAGAGGAAAAAAACCTGCTTCATCAAAGAGACAGCAACAATAATGAATGATAAACGTCCAGATGATCGATGAGTCATCTCCCACAGCAGATAATGGCAACTATCACTCTTTTGGTTTGTGCCTCCTTTCCTTTTCTTCCTCTCTAGTGCATTTGGATCTAATTTCAGCATCTAAATGCAGTCGCTGTGAAAATGCTTTGGCTGACAACTGTTACAGGATTAGCTGGGCCTCTTTCTGATGACCATTTCAATGGTCATCAAGTTACTTCAAGAAAAGGTTATAAAATTCCATTCAGTGTAGTGAGTTTTGTCTTCATGTTTCTATAGTGAGCTATAGGTAGCTGCGATGTACAGCATAATTCTAATAATCCAAGCTGTTTTCTGTTCAGAAAAGCAAGAAATCAGTGAATGGATGCATTTATCTAGGTGGTGAAATGTAGGGTGGATGTTGCAGTATTGTAAAGTTGTGTTGCATGTGAGTGTGTATGTCTAGGAGAAATCCAGCACCTGATTTGGTATATGCATTAGATGTGTGTTTCATGTGAGGTGAAAGTTTTTTTCACTTCGTATTTTACTTGGACGAAGTCGAAGTGCAAGTGTGGGGTGTTGAAAGTTTCTGTGGTCTTTTGTCAAAGGTCTTTGATTGATGCTGTGCAAGGGTCAACTGAGTTACAGTGATAATGAAAGAAACAGGCCACCTTGTGAGTGTGTGTGCGTATGTTTGTGTGCGAGCCCTGACCTGTGGGGGAAAGTTAGAGCAACAGGGGGTCTTACATACTATTACAAAGCCATGCACCTGGTTTCCATTACACACCACTTTGCACACAACCGCACAGCTACACACTCTCAAAGACAAACTGTCTGTCTGTCTTGCAGCCCATCGTGCTGTGTGCAGTTGGAACTATCAGGCACCTTAATTGAGGCACTTTCCTACTGGCTTTTAGGCATTGTTAGTCACTTCCAAATACACACAGAGATGCACACACATAAATACTGTGACAGACACACTGCTGGAGCCTTACGTCCAAATCTCCAAAATTAGAGGCCATTTTAAACCTTTCCAGAGTGACACTGAGCAATTTAGCTTTTCTAATGTCAAAGAACATCACACATACACGCGCGCACACACACAAGCTAAAACACAGAAAGCTTTAATCAGTGCTCGCCTCTCAGCTGTCTTGTGAAGTTTTGGCTAAAAGCCACAATCAGGCACACACACACACACCCCTGTTTGGTTAAAGTATAGTCTTTGTGCTTGAATTTTGGGGGAAAAAAAGATCACATTATCACCTTGTTAACACTGACCATGATTGGTTTGATCAATCATTAGAAGTATTTCCATTTATCTGGATAAAACAGAAATGTCATATCTCTATCCTTATTTCCACATTTTTGTCCTTCATTTTTTTTTATGGCCGCATTTTCTGCTAACTTTATTTTGGCATCAGATGTTTATTTCAAGAAGCTCAACTTCTAACATTCTCCTGAATGTATTTCAATGAGCATCTGTTGACATTAACGTCTTGGATATAGCTGCAACGCCAAACATCGCAGCATTGCTGTGGGCACATTTTGGTTTCAAGCAAAATGTAAAATAAGAACCTAATAACTTAAAAAAAAACAATGATGTGCAAACCCCTCATACCATCAGCCTAAGATAATAAAAGTTGCATAAAATGACCAGATTCATGAGATGATTCAAACTGTGGAGACTGACCTAGGGAGCAAAGAGAGTGAAATAGAGGAGGAGACAGTTCCATATGTGCAGTTATACTTTAGCTAGGTGTTACCAACAGGATATTGACACCAGCCCTTGACCCCCTGACTACACACAGAAAAACACATGCTCTTACACAGTGGCAGCAACACTCGAGATTCCTCACACATCAGTTACCTGTGTCTGCATTTGCATGTATGTGTGTCCACTCTGTCAAAGAAATGCATTCATCCTGATCTGACTACACAAAGCTCAGCCTGCTGGTTCCTGTCAAACACTATATGGTACTCTCTGGTTTACAAACACACACATACACACACTCGAACACACAAGTACAGGAACACACACGGGGCATGCTGGAGCACTTTGTGATTGGGCTTAATTGCCGTAGGAACAACAAAAGGCCTTTCAGGTTTCTTGTTTAGCTGTCATTTGCTGCATTGCTCATTAACTCACACAGGAAGTCGTTACAGTCAAAAATCTATCCAGATAGGTCAACAGCAGCTGAAAAGGTTCCCAAAATCAGGAAGTAATCAGGTGCTGATTATCAACATGATGCCAAGAGTAATTAGCTTTTTTTCTTCTTTTTTTTTTTTTTTTTTTATTCTGTTGGCGATTGGACCTGATGTTTTACAGTTGTGACAAGAACAACCACATAAAAAAGGATATTTTTGCTCTTGATGAGGATGTTTAAAACAGTTTTAAAAAATGTTCATATTGGACTCTTTTGACTGGAGCTTGGAACAGTGCAAATCAAAACAGTGTTGCACAGAAGAAAAATAAGGTTGCAATTATCTGTTTCAACTGGAATAAAGTGGGAAACAGTTGGGAGTCAGAAAGTGGATGTGCTTATTTACACTTACAGTATTTGCACTTGTTGCAGGGCATCAGAGTGAGTTGGGATTCTATTTTTACTGTTTCGGTGAAAAGTCAAAATGTTTTAACGAACTCAGTTTTTAAATTTTCTTTTAACTGACTATTATCCTTTTTTTTTTCTTCCAAAAAGTGTTTCCAAAGACAGTTTCAAGTGCTTAGGGTTGCAAGTTCCAACTGTACACCATCAGTACACATGCATGCACACAGAAATTAGAGGCAAAAAAAAAAACTTTATCACTTTCAAGTTGCACAGTGCAACACATGTTATATACTGTATACTTATAAAAAAACACACAAGTACTCTCACTCCATTACACACATTATTTTCCCCTGCCTTGATCAGGTCAAACAAGCATGGGTTGTTAAAATTTCTTGGCTCCAGAAGCCCATGAGAGATGGTAATGATAAGGCATCCATAACACAGCGATAACGCATCATGCATGCACACACACACACGGGTAATGATAAGGCGTCACTTACAAGACTTTGTGAGCAGATGTAAGCTGGGCTCAAATCGATAAGCAGTGCTATCCTGAGGGAAAAGCAAATAGTGCTTTGCTACACAGAGCAACCACAAGTTTTAGAAGTGTACATTACTGTTTGGAAATAGTTGTTGAATAGTGAGAGAGAGAGAGAGAGAGAGAGAGAGAGAGAGAGAGAGAGAGAGAGAGAGAGAGAGAGAGAGAGAGAGAGAGA
>JBBBVU010000012.1:13693779-13708412 GCA_037177055.1 Atherinosoma microstoma | reverse complement strand
CATTGAAAATATAAAACAATTATCAGTGAAATAATCTAATCTAGCTAAATTGATTTTATAGTTTGTGCATCTAACTTCTGGCTCGGACTGAGTGCAGTGCTGGTAAACAAAGATCAATGCAGTCGAAGCGGCCCCTGCGCAGCCACTGCGCGTGCACAACATTGCACTTCCACTTCAGGGGGCAGACTTCTGGAAAAAAGCTAGAACTTGCGCTATGCTCCTTTAAGTTAGACCTATTTGGAAGTTGAAAATGCAGTTCTGTGTCTCCACCCTTATCTTTTTAGTCAGGTTGATGTGAGCAAGTACATTTTAATTTTGATAACAGAGGTACCTGAGAGTCTACGAATAACCTCAAGCGGAGGCCAGTCAGACAATGTTGAGCACAATGAGTTGCTCCACGCCCAAAGCAGGATTTCTCTCATGCATGTGAATGTTTTGTGTGAGAGGACTTATTTCTGCAATTGCAAATGATAAATTAGCATGCATGAATAGCTTAATCAGCATGTGAACATATCGATTATGTTATTGAGAACTGACATGAATAAAATGGCATCCAGAATTTTTTGCTAATTCTTTGCAAATTTTGTAGAAGTATTTATGAAAAAAACATGCATGTTTCGAAGTTGGCAAGGGCATAAACCGGCACTGTCAAATTCACAAGTTCATGAATTGTTTCGAGAAAGATTAAGAAAAACTAAATTTAGCTCATAATCGCTCAAAAATGGTCATTTAGTCTTCTTATCTTGAATTGTATGATCTGAGTAGAAGAATATGATTGTACAATAAAGTTAGCTCAGTGTTAACTTTGTAGAGTTTCAATGTTCCTTGCTGTAATTTGGGTTTTCAGTTTCATTAAAAGTCATTAATGAAACTGAACATGGTCATTGGCCCACATGTACCTTTGAACAACAAAGCCCACTTTGTTTGCGTATGTAACCAAGACACGTATGTGTCAAAGCTACACCACCCTTCAGCCGCTTTAGATAATCTATACTTTTTAACAAGCAAATAGTCTTTTTGTTTTCTTTTTTTAGATAATATTTCTTTCTGCTGCTACCAACTGTCACCATCAAGAAACGTTTGCAACATTTCAACAAATTATTAATTGACTAATATTTGTCCCAAAGCATTCCTCCTACCACCATGTAATATCCTCATGCTAGTTCTCCGAAAACAAAAACATTGGCTCACTCAGCTGTAGTCCATTACCTTGAAGCTTACAAGCTTAAAACTCTTAAAACCTATACATCAGTTCTTTCACAGGGCAGCCGACTGCAAACAGATTCAGTCATGCAGTGAATTCTCTCCTTTAGCCCCCCACAACATTTCAACTTCTGACCTCAACATCCACCTGCACAGAGGCTCTTTCATCATACAACACATCTTTTTCTTCATAGCTCACTCATTCACACACACAAACAGGACACACACGTGCAGACGTAACATAACGCCACTGCATGCATGCACACAAATACACGTGTGCACAAATATACACACAGTTAAAAGCCTCATCACCTTTGACCTTCTGACCGCAGTTAACTAACTAACCGCTTGTTATTTCCTCTCTTCACTGCACCGCTTTGTGTGGGGCCTCACTGAAAAGATCCAGTCATGCAGCACTGGTAGCCGTAAGGCAACTTCAGCTTATCAACATATCAATCTTTTTTCTAGATCAGTTCACATAAACAGAGGGAGTCACTCACTTGTTCACCTCAGAATTTCAACTTCTAACCTTTGCTTTGCTTAAGATGGTAATTTCTTTGTACTTAGCATTTTTGATGGCCTCTATGTTATTGCATTTGCCCAACAGAAGCCATGACTAAGCAGAACACTTAACAATTTACTATTTGAACTTGAACTTGCTGTTTATTTGTAGTAGTATTATATATTTATAATTAAAAAAGAAGCATGTTCAGAAGTTGGCAAGGGTATAAACCAGTACCGTCAGACTTCACAATTATTAAGATGATCTTAGATCTCTTGGACATATAGATGTAATTAACTATAGCCTATTTGTTACCAAATTTGAACTCTTAACCTTGTTTTAATCTATGCCTATGTTTTACTGATGCAGAAAGTCTCTCACCATCATGACTATAAAAGCAAATTATGTATACATTTGACTCTTGTCAGTGTGATTTGAATCTAAACTCCATACTTGACTGCATAATTCATTTAATTTGTGATCAGCAAATTTGAAAATACGTAATTAACCGCACAGTGACTCTGTGTTAAATGGAATTAAAATATGCTTTAAAATAGCCTAAAATGTAAATGAATCTTGAAATTGAGTTAGTTTAGACTGAACTCAAAACCTCTTACCATGTTTCCACGAAACATTTTTCCTAATGTTTAGTCATGTAGTAAAACCCTTACATCTAAATATGGTTTTAATGCAGCTTTTATTAATGTGGCCAGGATTTGTTGGCTTAATTTGAAATAGCTGAAATAAAAGTTTATCTGCTGTAATGTATTTTTTGATCTATGTTATTCCTAAAGCAAATCAGTAAAAGAATAAGGTCCATAACAGTAATACCAGGCATAGGGTGAGCCATCTTACTGAGAAGTAAGATAGTAAATGCATTCAGCCGAGGGGCTGCAGCTCCTCTCTTTTTAAAAGATGGTCCACTGACTCATCATACAATACTGTTGCCCCAAGTGCTTAAGGGAAAAAAGCAGACTGTTTCAGTTAAAGGGAATATTTCTTTCCTAGGTGAAAAGACTTCACTTTCACAAGTTACTTATTATTCTTTTTGCCCCTTTGAAAACATTTTGTAGTCTTACTGCCTGCTGCCATCTGAGCCTGTGAAGTCTCTTACAGCTTTGAACTGCATGCCCAGCCCTTCAAACTTCACCAGTATTTATGCATTCACCAGCATGGTTACACCTGGTCCACATGTTAAAATGGTTTGCAATCAAGAGCCACTTACAACCTTCTCAGACTCCCCCAAAAATGTGTATTACCCACATTTGGCTTCATTTTTCAAAAGGTTGTGCTACCACAATCAATGGTTGTTTTTTATAGGGCAGTGCTAATGGGAAATGGAGGGAACAGTCATGCATGAAGAGTAAAATGTGTAAGCACTAAGCATGTTGCTATGGTATATATTTCAAACCCTAGTATTTTTAAGCCCTTGCTCATTCATGTGTGAGGAGGAAATAAAAATACTGTAAAAGGGTATAGCATTGGTCCTGAACTTGTGGTGTTGTGTACGGAAGTCTGCAGAGTAATATCCCTCACCATAACCTTCGCTTCTTGTAAGTGTTTGGGGCCAAATCAGCTATTTCACTTGTGTAAGTTGTTGCATTACGCGATATCAGAGTTGAGGTTATGACAAATGTATGGAGATTTAAAGTGTCAAAATCATCTAGCAAGGTATAAGTCTACCAAAAGTCATTATCTTCACATGTATGCCGAGATATTGTTGAAACCATAAGCAGAGCTTTATGTTATACAATATTGATAACCATGTTGTTTATATGTCTAATAAGATAAAAATATATATTCAGCTTTTTAAAATCAATTACTTCACAAGCCTATTGTGTTTGATTTTGTCAGCTCCAAAGCTGGGTTATTGGTTCAAGCATGGCCCACAAATAATGACAAGATGTTTTTAGTTGTTTGTTGGTGAGCCCAAAAGTCTTGTTAAAACCTTAATTCAAAAACCAAAGCTTTCATTTTCTTCATTTCTTGATGGTAATAAATTGACGCAGAGCATGCAGACAAATGAAATAAAAAACAAACAAAACAACAACAAGTTCCTGCAGTGCGGTGATCTGATGTGTCTTCATAGTTAAGGTTCACTGAAATCAATACAAAGTTGTTCGGAGTCACCACCTTTATAGTATGATGAAACATTTTTGTCCTGATAGAAGTGACTTCCTCCAGAATGTGGCAGTGTCTCCACCCACAAGGCACACAGGGTCACTGAATAGTTTGATGAGATTGAACATGATGTGATTCATAAGTTTTGCAGACCTTGACCCAGGTGAACACCTTTGGGACATTTATGAACAACACATTTGATAGCACAGACACTATTATAAAGTCTTCAAATATAGGAGTTTTTTTTTTTTTTTTTTGGGGGGGGGTATTGTACATTCTTAAAGGAAAAGAGTTCTACAGACGTTTCCAGTACTTTGAATCTGTACAGAAAGATTACACTTTTGCTTTGAGACTTTTCTTAAACTAAATGTACCAATCGGGCATTTGCAAAGGCAAACTTAAACAGCCTATCATGTTTGAAGAATGTATATAAATTGTAAAACTGGTGATTATGGCTGTAATTTTGTCTTAACCATGGTTGTTCTCAAATCCCAACAAAGTAGTTTTGATTTCTTACCCAAAATAATTGAAGGAATTAGCTAAATCCAACCTAAACAAGTAATGTAGCTGGTAATTTCATGTACCCAACCAGAACGTAACACAAGTGTTTCGGTAAATTCTTAATGTGTTCTTAAGTGGATGTTACTCAGAAGTGAAAAACCCACTGTTATATGTTGGTTATGAACTTGTGTCACAAATGCATGAATGACTGAAAGCTGTTCAGGTTACTTCCCCCCTCTAATTAATCATCTGTTGTCATCTGTAGATGGGAATTATATTACATGAATTCCCTTGGAATTTGTCTCATTAACAATAAATTCTGAGTAACCATCTAGCATATGTTTTAAGATAACAAACTCACAAATTCATAGCCTTTTGTCTCATGTTACTATAGAAAAGTGCATTTGTTTAACATATAGAAAAACAGACATCATTGCACCAGAAATTAGGATCATTGTTTTTCATAGCTAGTTTGAACCTTTAATGTGTCTTGGTTACATTTATAACTGAATCAGTCCATGTATAGTAATGTCCTCAGGTCTCTTTGAACTTGGACTGAGATGACTAGTGTGAAAGCCTTGTGACGGGTTCCATTTAGGCCCACTTTGATTTTTTTTGCCCCTTGAATTTATCAGTGATTCATTCTGTTATGGGCTGGAAATGTTTTTTGCCCTGGAGGCAGATGAAACCCATTTAAAGCCTATTGCATAATTTTAAACATCTTTGGATTTAACCAAAATAAAGCTTCAAATGAAACGAGTCCACGTCCCTCCTGCTGTCCCTTCATTTCTCTGTTTGTCACACTGAGGCTCACTGTTTTTGCCTCAGCTCAGCAACAACTGCTATAGTTCCCACGAGCTCAAGCGTAGCTCATATTTGTGAAGGGAGCAAACTCAAGATAAAAGTTAATTAGGACTCTGACAGCAGAAGAGCAGAGAGAAAGGGGATCAGAACAACACAGATTATTATGAAATACAACCTGACATTATGAAAATTTTTTTCCTCTCACCTTGTTCACACCATTACAGACCAAAAATCTCCCAATGCTGGCACTTGAGATTCCAAAAAGGCATGCTGACACTGCTGACATTTATCATTATAATCAATAGATAACAATGGCTTTGAGCTACCTCATTAGTTTGAAAACATTGTCAATGCCTTTAAGGGAAGAATGCAACACTAATGATGTTTTTATGCTCATGTTTTACTTTTTTTTATGTTGTGTCATGAATCCATAGATATAAAAAGAAAAAATTATGAAAAAAAAAACTAACAAATTCAAAGTATTGTTGAGATCATAAGTAAAGTAATTAGGACAGATTATTGACCCATATGGCTGCAAAACTAAACAAATTGTGATTTTAGAAGTGGTAGTGAGGAGCAGGAAGACAGATGGAAATAAAAAACAAAACAAATAGAAACATAAGATTCAACACATGCAGTTTGTGGTGAGGATCTGCACATTATCAAGGCGAAGGAGAGAGGCACAACATAGTTGTGTTCTGTGTGTGAGAATGAGCGTGAGGAGTGAAAGGACGATGTTGGCAAGACAGAATAGTATGGTCAGTAATATCTCTGCAATAGGGTCAGAACTTGGAGTCCATTATGGAACTCCCTAGGGGCTCTATTAATAGTGACCTGAAGAGGGAAGGAGGTAGGAAAGGATTTAGAGAGCAAGTGAAGTAGTGAAAAAAGAAAAGAGAGATTAAAAAGTGAAACATGAAGAAGAGAGAACTTGAAAAGGGAAGTCTGGTGGCCAGAAAGATGCCAGAGAGCAAAGCAGGGAGATGAAGTGTTGGTAAAGAGTGAAGATGTGTGAAAGCAGGAAATGTGGACTGAAGATGAGAGCATGGAGTTTGGAGATATGCCAGAAAGAAAAGGGGAAAGATGGAGAGAGGAGTGGGAAGGAGGAGAAACACAGCAGGGGAGGTGGACAGACTGGCTGGGCAGAGGGGGGGGGCGTCACAAGGAATGAGTGTGGCACAGAGAGAGAGAGAGAGAGAGAGAGAGAGAGAGAAAGAAGAGGGATAAGAAAGAAAGGAAGAGGGAAGAGAGAGATGGTACGTGTCCAGATGGAGAAAGGCACGAGTAGTGAAATGTCTGATCCAATTTTGTCTTCAGCTCTAAATAAGAGGCAAAACATGGGAAAAACTTCAAATGAAATAATCCTGTAAGCTGTCCTTTATTATTTGATTTTAGGCCCTCTCATTATTTCTGAGTTTGTGCACTATAGTTTTCCTGTTCACCAAATGATCATCTACAAAACTGGGCATGGCATGGTGTTTTAAGTCTTTTTCTTTTTTTCATTTTAGAGAAACAGGGAGAGCAAAATGGAAGCAATATGGAATAGGTGATAGATACTGTAATGGCATGAAGAAAGAGTGGAAGACAAGGTAATTCAGAGGTGTCTAGAGAACAGAAGAAGAAATTAAAAAAGCCAAGAGGAAGAGGAGATCTAGTGTTGCACAAAGTGGCTGGGTGGATAGAGGTCGATGTGAAATGTGCCTCTGGGGAAGTGACCTAAGAAAGATGGATGACTAAATCTGTGTCATTACTCGCACACAAAAGTAGACAGAAAGTAGGCTGCAAGCAACATAAAAACACAAGAGAAAGGTGCACATAGAATGGACACATAAGCAGGTTTAGAAATAAATCACAGACCAAAAATTAAAAGGAGGATAGAAACAAATGAGAGATAAACAAATCTATAAATGTATAAAGTCAGACAGACCTGCCATAAGATATTGACAAGTGGAAAATATGCAAGCACACATGTTGAACAGAGAACCTGCCAGGTGGACAGCTTGATGTGGATCATGCAGAAACACACATACACAGCACCAGACATACTATCAGTTATCAGCCTCCCAGAAAAACATTATCCTATCTCCCTGAAAAATAGAAGTCCTTCCGCAGCCAATGTTTTGATATTCAAATGCACTGCCCTGTGCTGGCTGCTTGTATTAACAGTGATACTGAGCTGTGATAGTAGAACATGAATGAAAGCAAATCCTTGCTTTTCCCTCAGGCCCTGGGATAAGGGAGACAGAATCCATCCGGAAGATAACATTACACAGCAACTTGCACAAGTTTGTACCCCAATAAGCTTACATGAGACTACACATATCAATGACATACTCCATTTGACAGTGTGATAAAATATGACACTTAAAAATTACAAAGACAAAAACTATTCTGCATGACTATGAAACACCTCAATTATCTCTCGCTTGTTTTGTGGATTGTTTTTTTTTTCTTGCATGGATGCGTTTCTATATTAATGCTGTGTTATTGCATTATTTCCACATTATTTCATTTCAAATAGAAACACTTTGGGTGAAGAAGCACAGAATTTGTAAGGGCACAGTAGTAAGTGAACAGTGTATACACACAAATACCATAAACTTGTGATTGCAAAATGATTAAGTCCGATTTAGGATGGTTGCTGCGTACTGTTGCATGACTGAGGAGAGGTTGTAAAGGCAAATTGAGTGATGGGAGACATGGGGCTTAAAGCGCCTGTCATCACCGGCTTTCACATGAGTAACCTTGTTTGGTGGAAGGAGGTGGAATTAAAATCTACAGAGTAGCTGAAAACTCAAACAGATTGGCTCTCATCTGGCCTCACCAGGATTACCCTAGCCGATAGTGTGACATTTAAGGTTCTACTCACATATCGAGGCACATGAAAGAACGTGTAGCCAAAGCCTCATTGGTTGCTGTTTAACTGCAAAAGAGCAAAATTGTATATAAATCCCTCCTGCGGACCATCCTGTGGTGTCCACTGAGGTGCATCTGTGCTGTCTTGCTCTGCTGAAACTGTAGATAAGCACTGGCTTAAGGGCTATTCCAGGACAAACGAAGAATACTTGCTCTTATGTCTTTCTTATGAAGCAGTCTGTTGCAGTCTGCAGCTCTAGAAACGGAATCCTTCCCAAATGAAACTAATAAATAGCTGGAAAAAAAAATCTCATATAGAAAGCTGAAGTAGAGAAAGAGATTTAAGCTCTACAACAATGCAAGATCTAACAACAAAAAGTAGCTGTATGTTTGTGTTTATGTGCATGTAATGCTTGGCAGAAATGTTCATTGAAAAATAGCAACTGAGAGCTCTTACACTGCCTACCTGCAAACACCCACTCTTCATCTGCTCCTTGCTTAAAATGAGCCTGTGCCCGATTGTATATATGTGTGATGTACGTCCGACTGTGAATGTGTCAGTGAGTGTCTCAGTGTGACTCTGAATCAAGCTGCATCTGAGATGATGTGCATGCCTTCAGTAAAGTGCAGTGAAGAAACATTTTCTCTTTTTGAATAGTTAATGATACTTTATATCTGTTTTCCTGATGCATTGTTTTAATCACGATTCTTTCATCTTGATCTTTGTGACCTCATAGTTTACAATTTATTAGTATTATCCACATCATCATAGTTAAAATTCAAATTAGCTTAGGGGCAAAATCTTTTTACTCGACATTTTTTCTCTGTTTACTGAAATGTTGAAGAAACTCTTAACTTTAAGGCCTATTCTTTTCCAGCTGGAATATTCTTGTAAATAATTTGTGTGATAAAATGGAATTTGCATCAGTGACTGCCAAAGGCAATGTTTCTGACAAGTCCAGGGATCATCAGAGTCAGTAAGCCTCATCCTCTACACAAGATTACTGCCTGTGCAGAGTTTTATGGTGGTCCTTCCTGTAATTGCTGAAATACAAGTTTGGAACAAAGTGGCAAGCTGGGCAACTACCCCTACAGTTATACTTATGGTACTGCTGCAATTTAAAATGACACATAATCAATAGTTAGTAAAATAACAAACAGAAAATTTCAACCTTCAAATGAATTACTGTTCTACATATAATCCATAGAAAACAGTTGAAAAGGGGCTCTAGAACTGAATCACTCGCAAATGCATATAAGCAAACCATCATTACATACCCACCTACTGTACATCCATACATGTTTAACTCAGGAAGATGAACTAATTTGCAACTGTGCCATATTATACAGGCTGCATATGTGCACATGCACACACAAATACAGACAAACTGTCGGCCTGTTTAATGTGAATGCACCGACAGCCGTCCGTCCACACACAACAAGCACACATGCAGTGATGTGTGCCTTGTGCACTGACCTGATAACTGGAGGAGATGGGGCTTTCAGAATCATAATTTGGGAATAAATTGAATTTGCAGAGAGCATGCCTGCCTGTGCAGTTTTAATTCATGTATTGTAAATGGCTGAAGTTGAATGTGTGTCTGGCTCCCTTTATTATTGATTCCATGAATTTTATCCCACAGCGGAAACTTGTGAAAGCATTTCAAGTTGCAGTGAATCCTATAGCAATGAAAGGGACATATGAAAGGGACATACAAATCCAAATATTTATTAAAAAAGAAATAGCATTTTATATAAAGTTTGCTTATTCTCTTTCTTGCTTTGTTTATTTCTCCTTAAGATAATTATCTGTTTCATTGAGTACTATACAAAAGGAAAAGTCTATGGCTTATGAAGAATTTTTTTGCCTGTGAAAACTTTTTTTTTCATGACTAGAGCCACCCAGATACCTTAGATTTATTCTTTCTTTCATCCTAGAAATCGTCCCTCCCTTTGGTTCTTATCACTGAGGCCAGCTGTAGCTTGACTGAGTCACCCCTCTGCAGGCAGGGCTGTAAATCTAGTTTCAGGCTCAAGTTGGGGCCTTATATGTCATGCACGTTGAAAGCCAGAGGACGCCAGCCAGCTGTCACTGTCTGCTCCATATTAAGATAGTCTAGCTTTCCACTATTTTCTGCTATATTATGAATTGGCTTGTCAAGCTTTGAAAGCCTGTTGGATGAATAATTAGCTATGACAAGCATTATATTATTCTGTCATCCTATAGATATGCTTGACCACCAAGTATTACATGTAAAATAAGAAAGATGTTTTATTCACACTTGTCCATCTGTAAACTCATCAGAACTGCAGCCACATGTTAGATTAAGAATTTAAAGTGAAACAGTATGACATGGAGTATACTGCAATCTTTATAATGACACGATCCACAGCTGCATAGGTTCCTATCAAATTATAGAAGGTTTTTTTCTTTTTTCCATAGAATTTTTTTCCCCCTGTTTCTATTGCAATATATGTACATTTAATTGATTCCTTTAGATAAAAGTAAAGGGCTTCTTAAGTTCTCTTAATTTCCTTTCTGTGTCTTAAATAAAATGGGTCTGATCAAAGTCCAGACTGAGGATAAAACCTTGATTAAGTGGCAAAGATAATGTTTATATAATTCCTTGCATGAAAAAGTTCAACTGCCTCAACCTACCCTCAATCTAAATATTTAATAAACATATTTGGCTGTCAGAAATGCAGCCACCCACAACCCACATACTGCTGGTAGTTTATCATATGTTCTGGCAGCCAGCATAGTTTTGCGAGTCTTTGCTTCATCACCCTGATCTGAACCACTTATCTTATGAAAACAACTCCGGAAGAAGAGGAAAGAAAAAAAAGCGAAACCAAAATCCATGAAAAAAAGATGCCAAGATTAGAAGAGTGCGATTACTGGAACTAATAGATTTGTGCCTGCGTCCACTGGCAGACAGTTCCTGAAAAGGGCTTGGCATATTAATCTGTGAACAGAACTTCCAAAGAGTACATTGAACTGTCATTTTGTGCTCAAAATATGGATAAAAGGAAAAGCCACTAAATA
This sequence comes from Atherinosoma microstoma, assembly GCA_037177055.1. Classification (NCBI taxonomy): domain Eukaryota; kingdom Metazoa; phylum Chordata; class Actinopteri; order Atheriniformes; family Atherinidae; genus Atherinosoma; species Atherinosoma microstoma. The sequence goes on along the minus strand of JBBBVU010000012.1, from coordinate 13,697,379 downwards.
AAACAGGCTTTGGAAACAAAGACATCCCCAGGGAGGCACAAGTTTACACAACTTTAAACAGTAGAAACCCTCTCGGCTCAGTGAACAGAGTTTACAGGTATATTTTCAGCCCAAAGTGGGTTACCATATAGCCACACATGCAGCTGATGTTTCAAAGCACAAATACTAAAATAGTGCTGGGTAAAGTTAAGAAAGCTGAGCACTGAATCCCCAGTGAGAGCTTGGAAAAGATGCGTCAAAAGAGAATTATAAAATGTGTTTTAAAATATATTTTCTTAAAGCTAAAACACTGACATGCTGCTCCATAAGTAAATAGCTGATGATAAGATTATTTCATTTCTTCCACTGTGTGCGTGTGTTTGGATGAGCATATGCTTTGGATGGGTTTGGTTGCATGCTTCTTCTTGTACACGCTCTGCATAATTTTCCCAGGCTGGATATGTGTGTATGTTTATTTATTGTGAAATATATCAAGCTCCCCAGCAGTAATGCATCTCTTCTGTTCCATCATCTTTTATTCCTCTTAGTTTTAATCTTTTGCTTCATCTTTGTGAACTCACCAAAGTGCCTCCTTAAAACATTTAAATTATTCTATTAAGGTAAATGTCATATAATAAATAGTAAAGGATGTGTGTGTTTGTTTTTTGAGGAATGAGTTACTCATGAACTCTGGGCAGGAGGAGCTCTGGATAATAGAAGAAAATTTATGTTTTCCTGTTTTTCTGAAAACAATGTTTCAGTTTTTGTTCAGGAGAAAACCGGAGAGAGGAAAAGAGATAGCAAAAAAAGAAAAAAATATATGAGTCTTTCTTTGTGCTTTAGGGTGCACATGGAGTTACACTTTAGTGTGAAGTTGTGGATTTTATTTTATTTTTTCAATTTGTTTCAGAGAGTGTGTGCAGTTTGGCTGCAAAATGGTTTGTTCCAGCTTTGTTTGCTTATCCTATGTTGCATGTGTGTGTGCTGTCGGTTGTGCCACAGGATATGTGCTAAAGGGGTATTAGCCTTAAAAGTGGTTTTGTCAGTCTATTTACCGTGTGAGAGTGCCTGTTTCTCATTGTGCATTTGTTTTTGCAGCTGCTGCAGATTGTAACTATCTGATAAGACATTAAGAAGTATGACCTCATGATTTACACAGCTACTGCACTGATACACATCTCAGACTCTGCTCACAGTACCAAGAACACAAGACCCAGACACATAGTTCTACACATGATGCATTTTACCTTATATGGCTCAGTTTGCTCACTTTGGTGTGCTATACTTTGCACACATGGTTGCATTGCTTTTAAATCTTCTGCTGCTTGAACATGTGTCTTTTTAAAATATGTTACATCGCTAAGTTGTGCTTCAAATGCACACTTTTAGCTCCGAATTAGACCGAATGCAGTTTTTTCATGTTTTTTTTCTCTTCTTTTAATCATATGATTAAGATACACATGCTCAAATAAGTGTCACTTAAGCCCCTAATTAGATGACTAATACCCATTATCATTCTGCATTTGTCTTCAGTGAGGAAGCATGCAATCTGCATTCAGTGTGGTTCAAATAACTCTGCAGGAAAGGCATGTATCTATCAGCTTGAGAATCGATTGGCAGTGATGGAAACATAAAATGCAGAAGGACATGTTCATTTTCCTCAAGTGTATTTCAGCAAGAGTGAGCGCAGCCAAAAAAAAAGTTTTCATGGTACCCATTTAGGAATCAAAGCATCACACATAAATAGCTCACTCTAGCCCTGTTGCAAAGTGGTCAAAAATAATAAATTATTTTCCAGGAAGTCATACTTACCAGACACTGTAGTCCACCACCACCTGTTGGTTAGTGACATGCCATTTCTCCCTAAGGTAATTGTCTGCAGGGCTGTCCATAGGAGTGACACTTGGAATTTATTGTACCAGCTCAATGACTGGTTCAGGGAATGTAAAAGATGTCTTTGTGTTATCAGGCATACTCATGTTTAAGAAATGTGCATGTACACTCTAATTTGGTGCAAATATTAAATTATTGTGCATGATAAATGGCAGGAGTTGTCTAGGAAAGGCAAGTTTTTTTGTATAGCACTTTTCATGTACCAAACAATTCAAGGTGCTTTATATAAAACATTAAAAGCATAACAATGGGGTGCTAAAGAAGCATTTACAAGTACATTAAAAACAAACCTTTAAAGGAATAAAATAAATGTAATAAAAACAAAAACAAATCTCAAATAAGATAAGATAATATGCAAGAAATAAATGTTGATTATCAGTTGTTTTGATAAAGGGCAGCATATAGAAAAGTTTTTAACCCTGAAACAGCGTCTACTTTTAGCAGACCTGCAGGTTTCTGGGACTTTGTTCCACATGTGAGGAGCATAAAAACCGAACGCTGCCTCTCTGTGTTTAGTTCTGACTCTGGGAACAGAAAATAGACTTGACCCTGATGACCTAAGGGACCTGGTTGGTTACTAACGAACCAGAAGATCCTGAATGTATTTTGGCCCTAAACCATTCAGTGCTGTCTAAACTAGCAGCAGGATTTTGATGTCAATTCTTTGACAAACTAGAAGCCAGTATAAAGATATGAGGACTGGTGTTATATGATCCACTTTCTTGGTTTTAGTGAGGACTCGAGCAGCAACATTCTGGACTAACTGCAGCTATCTGATGAACTTCTTAAGGAGACCTTTGAGGACAGCATTACAGTAATCTAGAATACTAATGAGAAATGCATGGACAAGTTTTTCTAAATCCAGTGGAGACATCAGTCCTTCAATCTTTGATATGTTTTTCAAGTGATAATAGGCCGACATCACAACTGTCTTAATGTGACTACTGAAGTTCAGGTCTGAGTCCATGACTTTGTTGTTGTATAAACCTTTCACTGGCATTTTCACTCATGTACTGTTTTTTGACAACCTCTGTTTGGACATTCTTGTCGACAATAACAACTCTCTGAAAGAAAACACAGGAATGATCAGACATAGCGACATACATCACCACGACCTTGGAAATATTCAGACCTTTAAAAATGACTAGATCCAGACAGTGTCCTTTCTTAGGCGTATTTTCTTTCACATGCTGAGTTTGACAAAAATGATCAAGAACACAACACAACTCTGGTCTTTTTGTCCTGGGCATTATCAGTATGAATGTTGAAAGTCAACAGAGATTATTGACAGTAGTTCAGCAAAGTCTTCAAAAAGCTTGTACAGTGTTTAGGTGGCCTATATATGTTAAGGAACAACATACAAGGGTATTTCATCTTGAGAGCGACATATTCAAATGAAGCAAAGTTTATATAAGACATCTGTTTGCCTTGGAATGAGTCATTAAACAAAACAGCTTTCTTATATTATCTAACTTCACACACATAGATTAAGTTCAGATAAGTTGTTTCAATTACTAAATCATCACATAAAGCTGTTAAATTTATCAAGCAAATTTGAACCAAAATATCAAAATTCTGCTTGAATCACAAAAAAAGAAAATAATAATAAAAAAAAACAATAATAATAATAATAATAATAAAAATCATAATAATGGGCTGCACGGTGGTGTGGTGGTTAGCACCGCAGCCTCACAGCAAGAAGGTCGCTGGTTCGAGCCCCGGGCGGAG
>JBBBVU010000012.1:13669914-13681056 GCA_037177055.1 Atherinosoma microstoma | reverse complement strand
GTATTTTTTGTGTTATCATTTTGTAAAAGGTAAATGCTTAAGAATTAAGTTTATATTGTTATATAGATGAAGAGGGGATTTAATTGAAATCTAAATGCAGCGCTGGTGGCCGTTTTAGTGTTAAAAAAGAGCTTTCACAGTTCGCCTCTCAGATTTGGACAATGGCAGATTTACTGCTACTAGAGGAACAGTAGAAGACACGAGCGCGTCTTCAAGGACAGCAGGGGTCTCCTAATGGAGACTTATGATTGGCTAAGCAGTCGCTTTCGGCTCCTTTCTCCCTGGGTGAGGGCTCTGAAACACGAATAATTAAGGGCGTAACATGTAAATGACGATGGATTTCAGGTACTGCATTTATTAAGGTCAGATCATTCATACGTTAGGATTGGCCAGGTACCAATGTTTCTTAAATCACACGTGGCTCCAATCATGAGATCATTCCCGCGATCAGATGTGCGCTCTTTTCCATGTTCGTTTGATAAATGATGGCCAATGAACTGCCAATGAATAAAGGAAAACCTGGAGCATATACAGAAAGGCTGATTACAAGACGAGAGGCAGATGTGACAAATAATGACCGGAAGCAGGGAATAGGAAGTAAAGCAGACAGAATACACAAGGGGAAATGGCTCTACAAGATAAAACAGGACATAAGACAGAACTCAAAAATGACAAGACTATAAAACTAAATAAGACAGTAACAGAACAAGAACAAAAACCCCACAGATCATGATAGATAGGTACTTAGACGTTAAAGATTGCCAATTGTGCTGATTAAGTTGAACAATTAAAAAAACAAACATTTGTAGTATTTTGGTCTTAAACTACTACCTTAGTGACTAAATCTTTCAGAAGTTGAATTTTATTACAACGATAATATTGTACAGCAGATGCTTTTCTCCTTTCTTGTTGCCAGGCAACATTAAAGATTTTGTACTGCACATTTTATATTGCTTTCTTCAGAAATCACAGAATGTTGTTAGTTTCCATATTATATCAAATCTAAAGAAACATCACTGACAAACTGTTAGAATGTATAATTTATTCTCATTGTCATATTTAGCAATTTTTTCAGCATTTGATTGTTTCCATTTCATTTTACTAGCTTGGTCCAAATCTATCCCTATTCTTGTTTCATTGCACTGTTTGTTTGCAATTGTGCAAACCAAGTCAATGAGAAGAATAAACTTCTATTGGTTTACAATCTATGAAAAAAGTCTGTGATTTTTAGACTGACTCAGTATAAGCTTAATGAATGTTGTTAATTGACAGCTATCAACAACAACAGGATCTACAAACACACAAATCAATCAACTCAAATGCATGGTTGATGCAAAGATGCTTGGTCGAGTTTTCTCCCAGCTAAACCCAACAACCTGCCTTTAAGACCCCATTCCCACTTCGCTTTTAAAAACATTTTATGGTTTCTTTGAACCTGAGCTTTTAAACATGGTAAACTACTCTCTTTGGACTGGTGTTTTCCCCGCCGCCGGTGAGACCCCTTCTGAAGAAGAGTGGTTCAGATCCAAACATTCTTGATAATTACCGACTTGTATCCAACTTACCCTTTTTAAGGGGGCAAATGCTTAATTTGTGTGTCTGTGTGCGTATGACTGTGTGAAAGACAATATGAGTGTGTTTTTAAATGCAAAGAACTTTGTGTTGCCCTTGGCATGAAAAGTGCTTTATAAATAAAGTTTAATTTGATTTGATTTATTCTATTTTTTGTTATATGTGTTCACAACAACATAAACACACCTTTTGAAAACATAGTATGTTTATAGTATTTTAAGTTGTGAAGAAAAGTGAAACAGAATAAACTTAATTTTTTCTATTCTGTGAAACATATTTAGCTTTTAGCTTTATTTTACTCATTAGCTGCAGCGTTCATCCCACTGCTAGTTTAACCTGAGCAAGGTTGTAGCAGTCATTAAATGAGGTTTGTATGAACAACACTCCTGGATCTGGTCATCAATCAGTAAGCTGCTCTCAGAAACAGAGGCAGATGTGAGAGTGGGGTAAACGGGTATTGGTCTCCCTGCTCTTATCTTATTTATTTGCTGTAATAATATCTGGACATCTGAAAATGGAATATCATGCACAGATATAGGTTTAATCAAAAAGCTGTTTGTGTTTATGATGTCTACTTAATTGTATGTTTCAATTGAACCAATGCATTAAGTTTTTTTTAACAATATTAATTAATTGCAATACATATCAACACATGTTTGCTGTGTTGATCTTTTGAAAACACTTTTCTTCAATAATAATTCCCCTTATTGGAAAACATTGAAAAAAAGAAGAAAAAAAAAGCCTCCTGTCATTAAGCTTCTGATGAAGCTCTGACAAATAATAATTAGTGCCTTTACAACGGAATGCTGTCAAAGCAGACATTTCCAGAGAGGCACGGTGCATTTTCAGTGGTGTAATCATTGTTTACTTTTTGTTTGTCAAACTGGATTAGTTTTTGATTCCTTAATGGTATAATTACAGTTTACCAAGCACTTTCATTGTTGACATTTGTTATTTGTGGGTTTTGTGGCTCTGCTGGCTGTAGCTGCACAGGCTTCACTTAAGTCCTGATGAGCATTTCAATATTGAAGTATCTCTGGGTATGTCTTGGTATGTCAGAGTTTTTTGTTGAAAAAAAGAAAATTGTACAGATTGAGCCATGCTTTACTAAATACCTTTATCTCATCACACACTGTACTGGTTGGGATGTGCAACACAGCACACACCTGTGCTGTTTCTACCAGTTGTACTTGTTTAATAATTCTCCAGCTGACAGGTATTTTTTCTTTAAAAAATGTAAACTTGGACAATAATAAGGTTTTGCATTTGTGTTCAACTGTATGACATATTTGTGACAGTATACACCTGTCCTGATACTTGTCTTCCATTTTCCATCTTCTACTCTGTCATGCTACAGAGACCCCAAATTCCATCTTTGTCTCCTCACAACAGATTGACATGAATGTTCTGAGCACTCTATCTAAACTAAACATGTCAAAGAATGATAAGGGATTTTTAAAGCCTCAGGTAATTCAGTCTTTTTTTTTCCCCCGCAACTTTTTCTTTCCACGCTTTGCAGTATTAACACTTGAAGCAACTGAGACTGTTTTGCATTTGGCAGCACCGCTCCAGACCAGTGACATCTATCTTCATCTTGTTTATATTTACTCCCACTTTTCTGACATGTTTCCTGTATTGTCATGACACTGAAGTGAAACGAGCATCTGTTTTCATACAGGATATAGAACTGTCTAAGTTTTCGATCTGTTGCATATTTGTGCCGTCAAAAGTTTGGCATATAATCTTTCTGTTTCCACAACTCACTCTTAGCTACCAGCTGACCTAAAAACATATAGATGAATGTGTGCAATAAAACATGGTCTACTGAATTCCCCCTGATATCAAACTACAGCTGATCGTGGCCATCATTCATATGATTTGATATTGAATCACTCTTTTCTAACATCCATAATGTTTACCAAAATCCTGCTGGTGTCAGTTTTTTTCATTTGTTTCTCCCTTTGCTTTGGAATAGTTAATACATTTTGTAAATATTCCTCAGTTTCTGAATCAGTGGAAACTATCACATTTATTTATATTCATTTCCACAGCTTTACTTACTTTGCATTCAAATATTATAGAAATAGATTCAATCTCATTTCCATTTCCAAGCTTCCACATATTTTCTTTTTCATAATAAATCAGGTTACCTATTCTGATGCTGTAAGTCAGGTCATTACTTATGTGCAGGGAAATTCATTTACAAACACTTTACTTTTTAAGTTTTAAACTTCCATCCCTTCTAAGCTGGTAGCATCAAGCTTGTACATAATTTTTTATCCAGTTTAGTGCGATATTGAACACATTTCATAAATAACCTTCAGACCATCTGTTTTATATGCTGTAAAGAACTCTGATCTCCAAAATGCTTGTTCTTCTTATTCCAATTGTTCTTCTTTTTTAAATTTTACATTCATTGTAAAAATGTAGGCGAGAACTGTTACACTAGCTGCCCTGCTCTGTGTACACAGTAGTATATCTTGTTTTGTTTTTAGCAATGGGCAGAAAAGTAATTAAATTGCTTCTGAAGATGAGACAGTTTTATTATTATTTTTTATTATTATTATTATTGTTAGGGCTGTCAGTCGATTAAAAGTTTTAATCGCAATTAATTGTATGAGTGTCCTGAGTTAACTCGCTATTAATAGCATATTAATTGCAGAATTTTTAAAAATCTTTTTTTATTTTTATTTTAACTATTTCATTTTAATAAAGTTTTGTAAGGATGTAAATAATTATAAAATCCTTATGTAAGCTGTTTAGAAGCCCCACATAGATGTGTTTAATCCACTTATACCACTGTCCCACACAGTAAAAATCTCACAACAAATGTTTATTTTTTTCACAAAACTTGCTGAATATGCTTAAGTATAGGAACTATTTTAAGTTTGCCTCAATGTACTTTTTATGCTAAACAAATAATCCATGCTACAGCGCGATTCTCTCATTCAAAAGCCAGCTGATAAATGAAAATAATGCATGCCAGTTTGCATTAGAATTCTCACTAACCATGGTATAAAAAACATACTTAATAACAGTGCAGGGCATACAGGGATAGAGTCTGTTACAGATGCACTTCCCACTGCATACTGTGGTTTCATCTGTTATAACATACCTTTCTCTGTCTTAGATCTTTTGTCATCTGCATTTCTATGCAAGCTAATAGTTTGATAGCTTCAGCTGAAGTGCCATCTCAAAACCTGTCTAACTTGAGGCTGCTTAGCCTATATTTTAAAGGTTTTGTTCTACCTGAATCAGTGTTCTTCTGATCCAGTGAAAATCAGATTTATTTCCTCAGTAAAATGAACCACTGACTCACATGCATCCGTATCTGTACAGTGAATAGTGAGGTGTCAGGCTATCTGTAATCTTACAGTCGTGTTTTAATAGGCTCTAGTTCTCTTTCTGACGTTGATGTTTTTATTATTTGCTTTGCCTTAACACTGTCATTAAAATTGCATTGATTATTCTCTTGATTTTTATATCATACTAATTTTTAACTTTAAAATGATGTAAGTGCAAACTATACAGTGTAGCTGTAGAGGCTGGTTATTACTTAAACTTGGATCTAGAGGTTACCAAAGTACAAACACAGTGCTGAAAAAGCTTTAAATGTTATTGCTTCCATCTTTTCTTCAACAGAAGCATTCATTACCAATCACTGAGTCACCAAATCCCATGGTTCTGTTCATGGAGCATCCCATATGCTTTCTTTGCATTTGTTTGAGTCCATTTGCCATAACTAGCTGTCTGGCTCATTTGAACTGTTTACTTTAATTGCTTTACTTTCCTCATTACTTTGCCAGTAGCATTCTCACTGGTCTCCACCTCCTTCCTCGCCCCATCTGCCCTTCTTGTCATCACACTTTTTTTTTTTTTTTTCCTGTTCATTGCAACTGCCAGGCTTCTAGCTGGCGCAGTCGTAGTCCAGGTTTCCTTGCCGGTTATAATTATCTCTTTAGTGGCCAGCTTTTCAGCCTCTGCCTCTCTTGATTTGCTCCCTTGCTTTTTCATTTTAGGCTGTGAAACCATATCAGTCTCCCTTGTTTGCTTGTTTGCTCAAGCGATAATATTCACACTAGTTTATACAGTCTTTGCTCTGTGCCCTTATGCTGCTCTTTCCTTTGCTGGCACTTTTCCTTGGTTGTTATTTTCCACAAATTAACTTTATGCATTACTTTCCACAAAGCTCAAAGACCCCTCATTTCTCACCACATCTTCCATCCATATGTCCCATTTTTATAAACCCATTTTTATATTTTCCCAAACTCAGGTGCAACATGTTTTTATCTCCTATATCTTCCAGCAAGTTTTCTTCAAAACTTGTGTTGTTTGTGCCCTCAGGTTTTTCTTATGTCAGCCATTAATGACCTGAAGTCAACCACAACCCTTTTCACAGGATTTTATTTTTTTGCCTCTAAGCTAGCTTGCTTCCTATAACGGTCTTTCCAGTGGCAAAAACTTACTGAGTCTTCATGAAAAGGCCAGTATCAGATTTGTAAAGCCCCATTGAGATGGTTTTTTGGGTCTTTGTAACACTGGTGAACCCGAAATAAACTGTTAAGATCTCCTCTCACAGCATTTTTCCCTTCTACTCCCAGTCCCCACATACTTTTACTCAAATCCATTTTTATCTCCTTATCCCTTTCCTTTCCATTTCACCTCTTACTCTGACTTCTTCTTTCTTCCTCTGTCTTTTTGCTTTCCATTACCTTTACCAGTCTACAATTTCTCTCATTTAACTCATTTTCTTTCCACTGTTAGGTTAACCTTTCTTTTTCTTTAATGAGTCCCTTCTTGATCTATCCTCCTATGACTTTTTTTTTTAAATTATTCATATTCTTTGTCGTATGTTTCTTCAAATTTCTTTTATTTCTTGCCTCTGGTCCTGGCCTATTGTTGTACCTTTCCTGCATCACACATATTTTCCACCTGAGTTTATCCCTTCCTCTTCATTCCCTTTTTTTCTCTCCGGTGCTCCACTAACTGGGCTTTCTTGTAGTCCTATCAGTAGGGTGCAGCTATTAAAACCCTGCATTTATTTTTCACATTGGCCTGCTTTCATAACATCAGATAAAAGAAGAAACTGGAGAGTGCAGTGATAAATGGTGAAAGTGCAAAGCAGCAATCTCCACAACTTTACATTAAATCCAGATTGAATCTGCTCAGTGAAATGACCTGGCTTTGTAAATAGCAGCAGATACCGAATGTTATATTTATTCACGGAGATGTTTACTGTGCACTGCTTTGCCTCATTTGGTTTCTTAAGCAAACATAAAGACATCACAAATAAAGATGTAAAAGGACATTAGTTTTTACTTTTGCTTGAATCAGTGGCTCACTAAAAAGTTACATTTGTGACTTGCAAGAGCTTGTTTTCCTTTGCTTGAGTTGAAATTCTTATAGACACGGTGAGTGATGTAAACAGAGCTTTCCTGTCTTCTCCAGGTCTGGTGGTAAGAGAGGCCAGTATAGAAATAACACGGCAGCAAGTCGAGGAGCTGTTTGGTCCTGAGGATTACTGGTGTCAGTGCGTGGCCTGGAGCTCCGCTGGAACCACCAAAAGCCGCAAGGCACATGTCCGCATTGCATGTGAGTACAATACCCTAGGCATGTATGCAAGGTAGAGAAGTTAGAATATACCATTTAAGCATGAGAGAGAGAGCATAAGTTATACATCTCTCTGTGATTTGATATAAACTACATGATACTTGCAAATACTTTTACTTGAAATATTACTTGAATATTACTGAAATTATAAGCCATGCTGCACATAGATACAGTCATCATCTCCACTCCGCTGGGTCCAATCTCATGAAAAGAGCCTTGTGTGAGAAACAGTAGACTAGAAGATAGACAAAGCTGACTAAGAAAAATGATGATCTTATGTAATTCCAATAGTCCTCACCACTGGCCTAACCACTGGCGTGTGTGAATTATTATAACACTCAATCAAGCACAGTGGTGTGCATGTACAGCACATTTACACATTTACTCAATTGTACTTCCACCAAGCTCACACATATGCAAACACACATTGAGACTGGCAATCTGTTGAAACATAAAATCCACCTCTAAATCATCCAGTTTTAAAATGTATTAGTCATACGTTATTAGTCACAATACATACATACATATGTATAAGGCATATAGCTTTTAGTGAAATGTGTATTGAAAATATGTAGATATTTTTTTTTCCTTCAAGCATGTAGCTTTTATTAAATGAATTCTTTAGACTTCAGTTCTGGTTGATTTTGCAATGCTTATGTGGTAAAATATAGTTTAATACAGCAAACCTTGTAGCAACCATTTATTTTTATGTCTGTATTTGCTTATGAGTTTTTATTTAATCAACAGAGTGGCACTCTGAAGAGGCTTTGAAAACGGATTTGGATGCCCAAAGCGTTCACACTGATATGTAGCTTTTAAGCCATCTAAAAATATGTATTGTATTGTAGCTAATTAGATTTCATGTGGGGGGCTGCAAGGTGGTGTGGTGATTAGCAACATTACCTCATTGCAAGAAAGTTTCTGGTTTAAATCTCACCTGGGGGATTTGAGATATGGATTGTATGTTCTCTCCATACATGTGTGGGTTCTCTCTGGGTAGGTCATGTTCCTTCCTTAGTTCAAAACATGCAGAGCTTTTCCACTGTTGGCTAACAAATTAGCCATCTCTGCCGTTTCAAATAGCAAGTAACATTAAATTATCCGACTTAAACGGGAGGATAAAGTAGCTGCTGGACTACCCTGCCCTGTTTCTAACATAACGCCAAAACAAACTTCACTGTTAGATTGAATTAACTTACCTGTCCAGCAGAAAACTGCAACCTCCACGTCAGTTTTGAAGTCCGTTTCCCTCATGAATTGTCTCCATCTGGTAAACGCTACACCGATGTAGACTCTTGTTTTCTCTCGGTTATTAATTCTTTTTTTTCTTGGCTATTTTTGCTCCCTCTCTCGGGGCAAAGGGTACGGATGGTGCTCCATTTCAATGGAAAACAGCAAGTTGAATGATCAATGCTCGTCTTTGCTTGTTTCTCCCCTTCCCCTGACAACACACGAGGATTCACTGCTAAAACGCGTACGGCTAACAAGTTTGTCCCCTTTCGGCTACCGTATTCAAAGATGGCGATGCAACATGGTAGCCTTCAGCTGGGTACACCACCACGTATGTATCTATAAACAACTCATTCTAAGCTACGACAGTTTCCGGTGGTACTACTCCATTTGCTATATTGTGGTACGCATCCACAAGCTCTCTGAAAACGGACCAAACAACGCACATAAAGGATGCAGGAGACAGATGGAAAGCTCTTTATCCGTCTTTAGCATATAGCATTAATGGGCCTTTAATGGTTATTGGTCTCTGTGTTGGCTCTGTGATTTACTGGTAACATGTCCATGGTGTACCCTGTCTATTGCTTGAAAGCAGCTTGGATACACTCCCATGAACCTGAATTGGATTAAATGGGAATTTAAAAAAGCATGGATGGTGATTCCGTGTATATTTTGCACTGTTCAGACTTTGCAATGTTTGGATTTGGTTTTGATTTTGACAGATCAAGATACCTAAATATTGTTTAAAAAAAAAAAAAAAAAGTTCCATTGTGCTGTGTTGAACCATGTGTTCTTTTCTGCTGCATATGACCTGACTGGCTTCCCACACAGCAGCAGGACACAGTTAAAAGAGAGGAGGTCTGCAGCCTGTTTTATTACTTAGTGAAATATTCAAAAATAACCACTGGCCAAAAAAAAAAAAAAAAAAAGATTAAAATAGGCAAGGCAAGTTTATTTGTATTGCATATTTCATGTACATGACAATTCAAGATACTTTACATACAAACATTAGAAACATTACAGCGGGGTGCAGAAAGCAATAAAAAAAAACAAAAGTGAATCACTTGTTATCATAAAATGGTGCAAATACAAAAGTTTTCAACCCTGATTTAAAACTGCTGAGAGTTTCAGTTGACCTGCAGGTTTCTGGGAGTTTGTTCTACATGTGAGGAGTATAAAACTGAACGATGCCTCTCCGTGTTTCTGACTCTGGGAACTGAAAGTAGACTTGACCCTGATGACCTGAGGGATCTGGTTGGTTCATAACGAATCAGAAGATCCTGAATGTATTTTGGCCCTAAACCATTCAGTGCTTTGTAAACTAACAGCAGGATTTTGATGTCTATTCTTTGACAAACGGGAAGTCAGTGTAAAGATCTGAGGACTGGTGTTATATGATCCACTTTCCTGGTTTTAGTAATGACTGATGAGGACTGGTGGCAGCAGCATTCTGGAATAACTGCAGCTGTCTGATGGACTTTTTAGGGAGACCTGTAAGGACAGCGTTGCAGTAGTCTAGTTAATAAAGATAAATGCATGGATACGTTTTTTTAAATCCCGTGGACACATCAGTCCTTTAATCCTCGATATGTTCTGTAAGTGATAATAAGCTGACTTCTCAACTGTCTTAATATGACTACTGAAGTTCAGGTCTGAGCCCATGACTACACCCAGAAAACCTGGGTGTAGTCATGGATGATGAATCATAGAAGGCTAGTCATAGTATAAGTTTTAACTTGGAAATACTCAATTAGAACAGCTGGTACTTGGTAAAAGCTTTAAAATCCTTTACACTGAAAGATACATGATGTGGAACTTTTCTGAGTTGTGACTTAACTTAGTATATACCATCAGTATTTTCCTGATATGGTCTGGCAAAAGATTTTAATAAGACAACTGGGCGTCTGAAGATAAGGTCACCAAAAGCACACAGTGTTACCCTATAACTCTTCATACAGTCATCACATGGGGGAATCGTTTCAAAAAAATTCCAAACCAGGGAAAAAGTAGAATCCTTCTGTGAATGATGGTCAGTTGACAACAACTGGGACTAAAGGGAATTGACATGTATGATAGAAATCATCGAAAAACACTTGTTTTTTTTCCTTTCAACAAAAGCCTCATATAACACAACGGATGGTTCCATTAAAGTTCCTTTCACTGAGAATTGAACCCACAACAGTAGTTTTCCAAGCATCATTGCTCTGGTCGATTCAGTCATATAGGACAGCTGGGACTTGTCTGGGTGAACAGGTTATAGAGAGGTCGAGCAGAAAAGAAAGACCAATAACGCAGACAACCCCACCTTTCTAGTTTACCTGGATTACTGACAGCTTGGATGTGCTTGGTTGCTCTCTCAAAAGGACAACTTGGGATTTTGAGAGAGTCTGTCAGTAGACACAAAATAAAAAAAAACTACACAGATCCCTCTTATGTAGTACTTTACCAGGCAGTATCACTCTAACAGACATGCACCCTTGAAGTCTTATTTTCCCATGTTGGTACTATTCCTGTTGAAAATGGAAATCCATCATGCTGACCCCTGTGTCTCTCTTCAGGTTGTTTTATTTGGCTATAAATATGTCTGACACATTTACTTTTTGGTGCTGTGGCTTTTCTATTTATTTTTTAATTTTATTTACTCACTGTTTTAAAATCATGTTTCTACCTGTTTGGCACTTTATTTGGATTTTGACCAATTCATAATCAAAACTTAAATGCAGTACATTC
>JBBBVU010000012.1:13635269-13650989 GCA_037177055.1 Atherinosoma microstoma | reverse complement strand
TTTGTCGCCACCAACCCCCCTCTCAAAAAAAAAAAAAAAAAAAAAAAAAAAAAAAGGGAAAAACGCTGTTGGGGCGGGAATTGCCCCCCCCCCCCCCCCCCCCCCCCCAGTGTCCTTCAGAAAGATACATACGCAGCTGGCTTGTCCAAGGTTGCTGTTTTGTAGCTCACAGCCAGCAAAGAGAAGTTTTACCTTCAGGCATAACACACACACACACACTTCCCCAGGAGTTAGCTGAAACATGTGTGTTTGCGTGAGTTCAGAAGGTTGAGGCATTCATACACATGCACACATCTAGCTCCTAACCTTTCCCGCAGTAACCCTTGGTGCTTTTTTTTTATGATTTTCAATGCTAAACTGTGTGGAATGAGTCTGGAAAAGTATATTTGTATAATTACCTCTGTTTGTGTATATGTGTGTGACTTTGTGATGCAAATTATAGCAGACTTTTCTGTCAGAAGGCATCAGTGGTGTGGTGGGGCCAAATTGCTAAAGGCTACTTCATTCTCACACCCATACAGTACAGTGTACACAGACAAACACAGTCGATTTCAGTCCTCACTATTAATGTGTCATATGATGACATTTAGTAGCAGAACCTTTCTGGAGGTTATAACTCTGGTGGCAGTGGAGTGCTTTAAATGGACAGTGAAGGTGACAGTGTGAATTAAACTGTCTAACAAATAAGACATGCTCTCCTCCAGCGTCCAGAGATAGAAGCAGATCTATTGAATTCCTTTAGCTTTACATTCTTTTTCAATCTCAGGAGGTATTTCTGTGTTGTTGTTTTTTAAAATGCCGTTGAATAAACATTTTAACTACAATCTTTATCTAAAATATATCTACCCAGAACATTCTGACCGTTTTTGTGTGTCAAAATCTCTTTATCAAAGTATTTAAAGATGAAAGATGTTTTTAATCTAGGGAATAAATAACTACATACCTGAAAATGTGGTGGGCTGAATTTCTTAACTTGTGTGTTTCTGAATAAACTGAGTTGAATAAATCGTAGGGGATAAAAAAAGTCTGCAGATGGAATTTGTTACATGAAAGAATGTATTTAATATTTCTAAAGCTTTACAAAATATTTTGACCCCAGCGCCAGGAGTATTAACCTCCCAATCATTGTGGTTGTTCTCTAAAAAAAAAACGTGTGCACGCAATGTGTGAGTACATTTATGTGCGCTTGTTTGCATGTCTTTTTTTTTGTGCACAAAAAATAATTTATGTAATTCTGCTTCCCCAATAGATCTTTACCTTAATCCTCTTTGAGCTTGCATAGTAAGCCTCACAGCTCATCTCCCATCACATTTTACCTTGATCCTCAACCTCTGTCAGAAATCATCACCGTAATCCACAGATTAGTCAGCAATCTCTTTTTTTTATTCTGATTACCTCAGTGAATTATTGAAATGGTAAGATTAATAAAATGGGGTGGTCTATCGTTGCAAAGTCATTTACAGATGGGGCAGATGAGCAAGAGGAGCTTTTATCTCAGTTTGGTTGGAAATGTGTTGGTGCAAAACTGAGCAGGTTTATGATCATCTTGTAATGATCAACTAAAGCAATGGATTTTATTTTTCCATTTACACACCGATTTATGAAAACAAGGGCATGGATGCATAAAGGGTATTGTAAGCTTTATCCAGCAGATCCATCCACTAAGTTTAAACTAGTATATTATAACTACTTTATACAAAGTGACAAAATCTTACAAACAGACAAAACACAGAGAGAAGAGAAAAATAGATCAAATTAGTGTAAGCTGTGATTTTTAGGAGTTCTGGAAGGCTGTTCATCCAATGATAAGCTTTGCCAGTCAACTCCAGCATTAGCCAGCTTCCCCTCCACAGCCAGTAGTCTGTGCAGACCTGCTTCAGGAATGAGTCTTTTCCACCGCATAACCTTCTTCCTCACTGTTTCTTCTCTCTGTCTTAATATTGTCATGAAATCTTTAAATCTGTTAGTTGTTCTCTTGGTTCACCTCCATTCATTTCCAATCACTGCGTCTGTCTAGACTGGGAGACTTAAGTATATTTTCTTTGCAATATATTCCGCAAAGGAATTCTTTTTTCCTTTGTTCTGCCTTTTTTTCTGTCAGTGTACATGCAATGTCATAGATTATAACTGGAACTTTGCAAGAAAACACTAAGAGTTTGTTTTGGCTCTCTTGTGCGACGGGAGAGCTGTGCTATTTTGGCTCCGACAGTGACTCCAACTGCAAGTGCTTATACTGCATGCATCCCTTAACTAGACCACTTAAAGAAACTATCAATCAAAACTCACAATGGGAAACTTCTCATTATGCAGTCACTCTGTATTTTGTTCCTTAACTGACAACTTAACCTCCATCATTTTCTTCCCTCCTGAGAGAGGACATGAAATTTGTGCAGGCCAGTGATCATATATATAGTCTTAGGTCTCTGTGGTCTGAGGTTTGAGATTGTTTGATGCTAGGACTTGTTATTTTGTGTGTACAGAATGTAGAAGGTTGAGTGTGTGCTTGACTTAGAAATATGTGGGTAGTGGATAATGAAGGCGTTTATCTAAATCCACATCCCCAACCACTCGTGCATCCCCCAAATGAGGAGAACCTGCTCTTTTCCCCTCTCATTACCTGTTCATAACCTTTAGTGAGGACGTTTTGATCCATCTGTCTTTGCGGACATCATTAAATCTGCTGTTTTTGACTGCTTCACTGCATTTGCTAAGCTCTTAAGAATAATTTGCCATTTCAGATATTTTCTGTCCTCTATGTGCTCCTTTTGGTTTTTGTCTCATTTTATGGTTCTACTTTCTTTTGCTGGTTTGTTGACTTTCATCTTTTTTCTCTTATGTAATTTTTCCTCCCTTTGTCTTTATGTCGCTCAAGCGTTCTCTCCGTCTTCTCTGTGGCCCCCTGTCTTTCTCAACAGTTTCAGACAAAGCTGAGGATTGATGGCGACATGACAGTGTAGAGTGTACTGCAGCTACCCGTGCTGCCCTCGGCAATCCTGACACTGTTGTCACGGATGAATGAACACAGTGTTTTGACACAGGGTGCAGCTTTGTCAAATAACACAACTCTGTTCTCCTCTGTCAAGTTTTATAAGTTATAAAGTTGTAAGTCTGTTAGGACCAAAAGGAAACACAAGGAGAAAACTTTACGATTTTTAAATTTGCAACATGCATATAAGGTGTCTTTACATTTTCATGTACACATATAATTCAAGGAGCCTGAAATAATTCAGCACTTTATAATATTTTTCAGTTTGACTGCAGGTAAGAGTTGTAAGACAAATTTATACACTCAACTGTGTGAGGAATTGGGACAGAAATTCCTCATTTGAGACCAAGACTGAAAACGTTTAATGAGCCAGGGCTTTGAATAATTGCTGCCATTTAATTGCTTTTCACTTACATCACTGTACAGTTAAGTAGTCTTCAGTTTATTTCTAAAGGAGATCGCCATCAGTGAAATGAATACTTTTTAATAAAGTGGGCTGTGTTGATAACTAAACATTATCCCATGATGTCTTAATGGCATTGCGGCTGTAATGGGTTTCACAGTCCTCCTTTTGACTGTTTACTGTTTATTTAGTGGTGTGAAATCAAACACACCTACAATTTTGCTGAGCTGTTTTAACCATGATACTGCTTACACCCTGGGATGGTACTGAAACACTGGCTTATTAAACACTCTGCCAAGAAGCTCTTGGCACCATTGATTCTCTGCTGGTTTCAGATGTACAAGTCTTTCAAAGGTGGATGGTTTCTACCTTTAGGCTACTGTAAGCTATTTAAGTGTGACCTGGTGAAGACTGGGTTGCAGCACTTAAAGAGAAAATGCTTCTATGGTTCTTTAGGAAACTATAAAAAGGTGGAATTTTGCTGATGATGGGACCTGCTGGTTTTTTCCAGTAAAATCACTGCAGCAGCTTCATATACAACCTAGCAAATTTCCCTCTGACAGCTGCGTATTTACCAGAAAATGTGATTTGGTTATGAGCACAGCTCATTTTCATATGACATCTTCAGTTCAGGTAAAATGCATGCATTTTCATTTAGTAAAAGGAAATAACTAATTTTGCTATCATCTTTCATAGAAAGAAATGTCTGAGATCATTCAAAATTTAAAGGTTTGCATAAATGTGTTATGTCTGGGTTGAATATTAAAAAAAAAAACTATTAAAAATGGTAGGCTCTATAAATAGCAACTGTTTAGATGTGTTGTTTTGAAATGTATTGTGTCCTGCTAAATATCCCAGTCTGAATGTAAATTAATTAGGCCATTACATTATATATTAAATATTTTCCAGATGCATGTGCCTGTGTAGTCATTTATTTACTATATGAACAATTACATATTTTGTTTACTATGTAAATAAACAAAGAAATGAGGAGGGCTCTCTAATTGTTCAGCTGACTGGGCTAATAAAGCAAAGCTGATTTGGTTATTGGGTGGTTTTAATAACACTGGAGAGTTGGAGAGTCAATTAAAAAGGATTAGGATGCCCCCAATCAGCTCACAGCCTCTTCATGCTTTAATGATTATAGTGTCATCAACACTCCTACACTGCACTGTGAATCAGCTTTGACATGTACACACTGTGTGTTATAAAAGCACTGAAAGGGTTAGCTACCCACTCATAATAATACTACACTTGAAATTGTACATTTCTGCATCCTGAAGTATTCAATCCAACTTCATATACCCACATATAAATTTTAAGTTTTTTATGTGTATTCTGCATTTGAAATTAAGCTATAAGAAAATAAAGATTTTACCATTGAAATGATTATTCCGTGGTTGTTAGCTGCATGAAAACAAGAAAGCTCTGGATTTTTGTGGAATTTGCATGGTCACACTCTCCATTCATGGGATTCCTCCAGGTTCTCTGATGTCCTCCCAAAATCCAAAGGCATGCATATTTATTTTTTGGTTTTATTTCTGTGAAGTGATTGTTTGTCTTTCTGTGTTAGACCTGCAGAGATCTGTCTATGCTGTAGCCGGCCTTTAGCACAGTGTAAACTGGGACAGGTTCCAGGCCACCACCATCCAACACATCTAGTTAGCCAATGGCTAACTAGATGGATACATCATAGCATTCAAAAGTTTGATCATAGCCTTAGTAAAAGCACTGAAGTAAAACAAATCAGCTTATACATAACCTCTCAGCTCTAGTTTAAGATTTTTTTTTAACTCATTCTTCTTGCAAAAAGCTTCAAGATCTTAGGAATAATGGGATTGCTCTTGCATGCCTTGCTTTTCTTCTTTGTTTGTTTGTTTTTTACCTGTGTTTGCATTTTAGGGACTGTATAGGCTATGGTTAAGGCTTTAATCTGAACCTATTAAAGTAGCTGTAGAAGCCATCTCCACTTTATCTCAAGCTCTTTTAAAGACATATGATATTCATTAGAAGAATTGCCATATTTTTAACTGAATCTAGGTTTGCCATCTTCCAGGGGATTATACTTGTGCCAGTGGTTGCAACAATAGGCAATGTATGATCAGTCTCCTAAAATCCTTTGCTGGTTACTTTGTGTTTCGAGAGTGATCTTATGAGAAGTTTCTTTCTGAACGTTTTCTCATAAATTCAAAAAATTTGCATCTCTTGAAGTTTCCATATGACTGTGTGAAAACTAACAAGCTCAGTGAGGTCTAAAACCTCAGTAAAAAGCTATCTCTGAGATTACTTGACTTGTACAAACTTTCCCTCTGCTCCATTTCCCCCTACCTCTGTTTGTCATCTGTTGTAGCCATTTGTGATGTTAAAGCACTTAGTAAAAGAGAGCTTCGTAGGAAAGACAAAATACATCACTTACAGAGAAATGAAAAAATTAGCAGAGACACAGATACAAACGTCTACAGTACAACACTTCTACTGCACTGACCCATAACCATGCACAGGGCTGTTCTATAATTCAGCAACCTGTCAATCATTTTAACACTGGCTCACAGTGACTAAAATCAGAATTATAGGAAGCTCATTTCGTTTAAAGAGTTAATAAAAATTCAATAAAATCTTATAATAGCACTTAGGAGGTCTGCTTAAGTTTGAGAATCACTTTTATTATTATGTAAGTGAAAACAGAAAATGAACTTTTATTAAGATTTTACTGTAAGTGAAGATCAAATGTTTTAGTTCAATGATCACCTTGAATATGAATTAAAATGAATAAAGCTGTAAAGAAATGCTTTAATAAAGAAATGAATCAATAAACTATTTTATCAAGTTTAACCATGCTTGCATATTCTCTCACCTTAAATTGGTGCAATGTCTGATAGACAAAAAGAAAACATGTTTTATCTAGCTCTTATGAACTCTGCTGAAAACCTCCTCTGACAAATATTGCCTTATGACAAGCTGGCTTCGCAGATTAGACAGGAACAAAAAGTAAAGCATACAATTTTAGAACAGAGGCGAGGACAAGTTTAATCTTTTAATTTCCCAACTTTCAGCTCCTCTATTACAAGTTGAAAGTGTTTCCCTTTTGAACATTTCCCTGGTGATGTTTGAGGTGTTGATTCTGATTCCAGCTGTTACTAGGTCAGTATCTGTTTGGGGAAATGTTCCCGAGACATGTCTGAGACGTTGAGAGGATTTGGATGTTTTTCTTCTTGCCTCTCCTTCTAATGATTTGAGCCCAGGGTCTCATTTCAACTTTCCATTCCCCTAATACTCTCACCCTAAACCATCATCTCTGTATTTTTTCTCCCTCCTCCCTTCAGCTACCACTGCTGCTATCACAGTCCCAATGCATTTTCCTGCATTTCCAGCTCTGAGTGGTTTTCTCTTTACATAGTTTCTGTTTTCATTTATTTATTTATTTAGTTCCTGTTTATCCTTGCCCATTTTCACTGCATGCTTTGTCAATTTAATAAGTAGGTTTTGCAAATAGTTGTACATGAAGCCAGACCTCTTGTACTTTTTGTCGACAAGCAAAGCCTCTAAATATTATTTGAAAAATCTCATTAAAAGCAGCTCATGCACTATAGGGCACATACACAGAGAAAGTCCAGTTTTCTGTAGGAGGTCAACATCGTCACACTGCTGACACAGTAAGAAAATTACTTTCCTCCCTAAGCTCCAGGCTTAGACTCATCTGACTTCCTTCTGATGCTGTTCACATACCTGAGCCATCATCCCAGACCTGTCAAACCTGAGGCTTTGTTTAAAACAGCTCTCTACTACAGGTTGTACTTGAAAAATTAAAAACTGCCCACTAAAACCTTTTATTTCTCATCTTCTAAATAAACTATATAATATCTTAAACCTTTATTTCTATTCTCAATTACTGACTTCACTCTTCTTTTTCTTTTTTTAAATGATAATAAAGTGTTTTGAAAATGTTGATGCGATGTCTCTGAAAGATGAAAAAAGACATGACTTTCAAGAATGTCTTATGTGTCATCACTTTTTTCCTCATGTGCTCCTCCCACATCCCTTCCCATAAGTATTGCAGTCCCACAGTCTCCTCCAATAGTGAAAACTGGCTGCTACACATATCACTGACAGCAAGACTCGTCGGTTTTTCATGGTGGCACCTGCTTGCAGTCGCTTCATTTTCAACAAAATGATGGCAGAGGTGGCCCAGTCTTAATGACTTGGGAAAAATGGGGCACAGCGACCAGTGAAACCAAGGAGTCAGTGAGTTAACGTGGCCCCTCGCACAATGAACCAGGTGGGTTGAGTGCAGGAATTGCTAACTACAGTGAACAGAGACATAACACATTTGAAAAACAAACTTACCAGCTGTAGGCTACTTGTGATATCTTTCTGCTAAAAATTTGGAACATCATCAGTAATAAATGATTGAGTTGCAAAATCATGCTGTTTTTTAGTTTTTGTGTCATATTCTCTTAACCAATGTTTGTCTTCCAAATGAAAACTGCAGACCCATGTTCTCTGTGGTGTTTTGATTAGACAACACAGTGTTTTCTAATAACCCGATCCACTCGTAGTAAACATCTTTGGCTAACACATTTACAGAAACTGATTTTATGCTTTTAACACAATAGGCTTTTTTTTATTTCATTGTTTTCTCACATCACTTGCAAGTTAGCTGTACAGCATTATACAGATTTGTTTTTTCTTAAATAGCACAATTCTGTTTGTGTCAAACAGACTTCAAGTTCCAATGTCACAGTCCTGTGCCTTTTCAACCAGGATTTTCTTAGTTGCAGTGTCAGAAATCATACTGAAACACTCTTTTGTTCCCTCCTTCATGCTTTTCTGAACTTCCACTTCCAAATCACTGGTCTTCTTTTATGCTTCCTTTAGTTTCTCCACATTTTTTTTCTATTTATTCACAAACCACCTGCGCTGTGTCTCCACAAAGTGCAGCCCATCAATCAATCTTACATAGTCTTAGTCGCTCAATGTAATGCTTGATTCCTCATAGGGGGATGTCTAGGGGAGGCTAGCAGTAGCTGGCAAAATTGCTGGATATTACATTCAAACACATATATGCATGCTTCAAGTTTTGACACATGGATTGTAGCATAAGTTATTACCCTTACCCACTTTTCCTTGTCTCTTGCTGATTTATTTTTCTTCCCTCTTCCCTCTGCATTCCTCACATGACTTTTACTATCCTGCCCCGTTTTCCCAAGTGTAAGGCCTAATAGATTACCCCACTATCTCTTCCCCAACCAGTCTTTCCACTCACTTTTTTTTACCCTCTCAGCACCTTGTCTCCCACTGCTCCCCCTCATCCTTCTCTACCTAATTGTAGGCATAGTATGGAAATTACAACTCGCTCCATCTCTCCCTCAGTCTTTCTAACCTCCTCATTACCTTTTCATTTGTTCTTTTCATTCCTATGCAATCTTTCTTTCCTTACCTCCACTGACTCACTTTCTCCTGTCCTTTCTTGCCTCCTCTCCTTATTTGTTGACATTGTCAACTTAGTTTTAATGGATCACCTACAGGTATCTGCTCCCTGTTTCCTCATCCTCCTCCACCATAATCACTGTCTCCCTAGCTCTCTATCTTTCTCTCCTTTGCCGTCGCCATGGAAATACTTTTTCTTTATCCAGCCCTCTCCTGAGATTGTTCCCCATCCATCTTTTCCTCTCTCTGTCTCACTCCACTCTTGAATGTTGACATGAGAGGGTGAGTCTAATAGATCACTGTGAAGCAGCTGCACCTGTGTTAAATCTCAGAGGTAACACGGACTCTGTGTGTGTGTGCGCGAGTGTGAGTGTATGCACACTCTAGAGAGGCCGATGCAAGCTTTCTGTTCAGCACAACTGTGACCTCCTTTGGTGCTGAGAACTTCTTTTTTGTCTCCGCTCTCCTTCATTCCACCTGCTTCTTCCCTTCCTCCACTTTTTGCATTTCTTTTCCCATAAATTGGAAGTGTATGATGCTGAAAGTGATCCATTAACTAGTTTGCTTTAAAGGTTTTAGGAATGCACAGTGGCAGCAAGTTATATTCAAAAATCACATAAATTATGTAGTTTAAAAAAAAAAAAGATTCAAGAACACAACCAATTGAGTAAGAAAATAGTCCTGTATCATATGTGCAAGTCAGGCATCATTCAGTGTACCAAGGTGTAGTGGAGTAGCTTATAAATAGGCCTCTCTGGGCCTGTCCCAGTCCAAATGGGTGTCCCAATTCTGTCTGTGTGGGACACCTTGCAGAGTGCTATAATATTTTTTTACTTTCTGCTTCACATTGGGATGATTGTTTTAACATTGTACTCTTGTATACCGTCCTCCGCTACAACTGAATTAGTGTTGCAAGTCTGCTAAGAACATTTGTTTTTATTTATCTAATTTCTTTTTGCCAGTTAACCAAATAAGGATATTTCTCACCTATAGTTCTTTGGACTAGGTGAAGTAGTAAGGACCCCTCCCCCAGAAAAAGAACAAATTATTTAGATCATCAGAAAATTATCACATTTTTTACAAAGAGTTTAGTAAAGGAATACATTCATTAGAGAAAGAAGAAGGGAGAAGAAGATAGTAAAACTTGGATGGGGACAGCAATAGAACTTCTGGACCAAGATATGAATTAGAATATAGTATATAGTAAGATTAAGCATATTGTAAGTCTATGTCTTTTATTAAAACTTTGGAGATTTATCTGATTCACAGATAGATTTTGACATTGATATCGGGACACACTATGGTTGGTAATCCTGTTACCTTTTATACTATGTAACATTGTTGGAGGAAGCTCATGAAGTCAAGGTTCTGTGCTACATTTTTCATATTTTGCTAAATGGAAAATTATTATTTTCACAGACAAAGTGCTTTTTAAGATAATTTTCCTAAAAGTTAGTGTCAAGTATGATGCACCAGTTTTCTGCCATTCGTTAATACATATTTCTTGTGCTTTATCTGCACGCATTTACACACATTACACAGATTAAGTTTGCTCTTTCTGATTTTCAAACAGATAAAAGCACTAAAACATTAAGAAAGATGAGCAACATTAACTCTGAACTACATTTAATTAAAGGTGTCTTTTAAAACTTCATTGTGGGATGTTGACGGCGACCCAGTTATGTCAGTGCGGTTAATTGGGTCTTTATGTCATTCGGCTGGATCTAGTTAATTAAGCTGTCAGAGCCACTGAAATCCCAAGTTGGCATGCACACACACACACTCACACACTTCTCACATCTCCTCACATCCAATATACTGTATAAGTGTACACATGCATAGTGACCTTATGTTAACCTGCACAATCTGCCCAGTCTGGACAGTCCTAGTGTGTATTGTATTGTTGTGTCGTCAATTCCCAATAGAAGTAATGGGCAGCAGGATTGTCCTAATCACCTCCCAAGTGTGGAGAAGATGCAGACAGAAACACTAGGACATATGGCTAATTAAGACAGTGATGTGAAATAGCACAGATATATTGTATGTGTCTGGAAAGCACATATCACACAATCAATGTAATTTAGTACCATGGTTTTGGTCACCAGCTGTTTCAGATTACTGCATGAGCATTCACAGTCTATTTCAAACGTTGCCAAAAAGCTAATCATTTTCCTGTGGCTGTATTTGGTTTTTTTTCTGTTTTTTTAAAAAAGACATTAGATTAGTCTCTCCGCATGTTTGCTTATCTGTCCGTGCCAGTTTGTTACAGTTTTGTTTGAGAAACATCCTTATTTTCAGCCTTATATTCTTACTGTGAATTGTGTTCAATTATCAAACAGATTTCTTTTTTTTCCCTCCTAAATGGAGACTGTTAGTCCACTCTTCTTTTTAGATGTCCTCGCTTCATGCGAGGGAAATTTAGGACAATTTTGGAAAGATGCAGTTTGCAGTGGTTAGAATAACAAAGCAAATGGACTTTCAAGGAAGGTAATTAGGAAAGTCCAGTTAAAGGAAGAGCATGTTGCTGTAGCAGATGAATGGGACATTTGCTGATCTTGAAGTTGAGAATACAATTAGCACTGTGGTATGGTGGTCTTTGTTAAAATGCTAAGGTGTACTGTATACCTTATATGGCAATGAGCGAAGTGAACAGGAGAAGAGTCATTGCAGAAAAAACACAAATGCACACACTACTGCTCTCGACAAATCTAATTTGGCTCAGCTTTTCCAAATCAATAACTGCTATATTTACAGCTGCAAATTAAAATGCTTAAAGGGGTAATGCTACGAGACTCACAGACAGTCAGACTGTTTTCTTTCTAGGAACAGGCTTATTTTTTGAACACAGATGTGCAGAAAGAAAAGAAATATGCAGTTGAGCAAAATATGTGTTGAGCTACCTCTCATTTCTTTATAGGTAACTACCAGGAAAATATGAAACATGCAGCAATTTCCTGAAATGTGTAAACAAAAATGTTTATTAAGTATCTAATTCATAAATACAATTTTGTAAAATGTCACCACTCTTGAATGTCAATAATTACGATAGCTTTATTAATCTACACAGTCTGAACTCTCTTAGACAAGATATCTTGTCATTTCTTTACCTCAGACCTCTTGTTGGCTGCCTTTTGTTCCGTTCTCTGTCAAGATTATCCCACACTGCTTCAATAATGTTAAAGTCCAGACTCTGGAGAGGATTCATCACTCCGTAACACCTGTAGCTCCTGATTTCCCGCCCAGTTCTTGTGTTATTTGGCATTCCTCAGCCTATATTCAGTGACTATGAGACTTCAGTGAACTGTGGATGGATCAACTGAAGGGCCAGCTGCATTTATCATGTCCTGTCTCAGGTCTTTACTTTCAGATACTGTTCATCTAATGTATTTTCCCCCCTATTTTTAGGCATGCCAACTCTTCTTTTCCCCTCCGCTTCTTCAATTAAATGTAATTTCTTTGAAACACACCGCACACTATGCCAAGACAGGCTAAGATTTCAGCTGATAGTTCTTTGGAAATCACCTTGTTGGTGCAAAAATACTATTCTGTACTTAACTTGTTTTGTTTTTTTTTTCATTTTTCATAGATGCAACTGAAAGATTAAGTACATAAAATGCCTTTGAGACAGGCTGCTAATACGAGAGTGACTTAAATAAGTTAAGTCATTTGTTGTGTTAATCCCTTAATGTAGATGCACTGAATGTAGTTGCTCCATGCATTTACACACTGGATGCAGACTTTGCTCTAAATGCTACGGTTGTGCTCATATGTTTACATACCCTGGCAGAATTTTACATTTGACAATTTTTCAGAGAATATGAATGACAAAAGAACATTTCTTTCACTCATGGCTAGTGGTTGAGTGAAGCCATTTATTGTAAAACAACTGTGTTTGCTCTTTTTAACAGAAACTACCCAAATAACCCTGATCAAACATTTACACATCCCAGTTCTTAACACTGTGTATTGCCCTCTTTAACATCAATGACAGCTTGAAGTCTTCCCTGGCTGTTGCGGCTGACATTTTGGTCTACCTGACGGCAGTTTGGTTTCAACAGAATCACTCATTTTCCACTTGTTAATTAGAGTTTTAACTCTACTGATGACATTCTCAATTCCTTGGATGTCTTTTTATATTCCTTTCCTCTTTTATGTAGTTCAGTCCATCTTTCCCACAGATTCTTTGACAATTCTTTTGCCATCTCCATGACTCAGAATCCAGAAACATTGGTGCAGCACTGGATGAAAGATGCAAGGGTCTGTCAGGACTCAGGAGCCCAGAAACTCACTGACCTTTTATACACACACACTGATTACAAGCAAACAGATCACAAGTGAGGATAGTTAGCTTTTAATTGCCATTCAAACCTGTTTGTGTCAACTTGTGGGCCAAAATCATCAGGGTATGTAAACTTTTGATCAAGGGTCATTCGGGTAGTTTCTGTTGTCATTATGATTTAAAAAAAGTAAACACAGTTGTTTGACAACAAATAGCTTCTCTCAACCACTAGCCATGGGTGAAAAAAAACCCCAAAAAATCATTTTCTCTTATTTTTCATATTCTTTGAAAAATGACCACACAAAAAAACAGCCCATAAATTCTGCCAGGGTATGAAAACTTATGAGCATAACTGTATATTTAGTCTAATGAAGGATTTTAATTGTGGTGTTGCATTTCTCTGAGTGTTACAATCTTGTAATTGTGTGAAACAACAAAGTCTTTTTGTTCATCTTATCACAGTGAACTAATTGTTTTGTTCTATATCAACACACACACACACACACATTCACACGTATTCACAATATTCAAGCGCGCTGTTGGATTAAATTTCTATTAGCTTTCCTCGATTGAGTTTGAGGATTGTTGATTAGCCAGTAATGGCCTTTGTAACTGTGCTAATGAATAGCTTGATTACTATTCTACTTAGCTACACATCAGGATGCGGGTGGTGTGTGGTGGTGGTGTGTGGGTGTGTGTGACATCTGCTGGTATTATCCTTAGATAAACACACACAGACAGTTATGGCCAATTCTCTGGGTTTGTGTCAAGAAAGCTGATGGCAGCAGGAGAGAAAGATGATCTTCTCTGCCAACACACATCTCTCATTCTGTCTTTCTCTTCTATCCTTCACTCTGTCTGTTTCGTGCTTCCCAGTGTCTTTTTTCCCACCTGCTCTTGATTTCTCCCTCTTAGCAAATTTGTCTATGCCTCTACCCTTCTGCCTTTTTGTGACTTTCTTTCCTCTTTGTTATATCCATCTGTCTTTCTTTCTTTCTGTCTGTCTTGTTTATTTATCTCTCTCATGGTATATTTTCTGCTGATTGGACTGACTGGGTTGGGATGATCCATTATGTTCTTGTGTGAGTCTGGTTGGGGGTGGGGGGAAGCTTTGTTGATGTGTCTGTGTGAGCATACGGGGAAGTGTGAATGTTTGATAATGGAAACAAGCAAGGCAATTACGGAGATGGCTCTATATTTGGAAGTCAGAGCCAATAATAATGAGTGTGGAACATCTGGCTATGATGTGTTCATATGTGCGTTTATGAATGTGTGCTGGCAGGGGGTTGAGTGAGATAGGACACTGAGACAGCTCAACTTATGTATTTTTCTCTGAAGCTGAACATAGTCATCTAGGTGTACCCATAATATGGATAGAGTTGTGTTATGGACAAAAATATTTAATTTAGCTTGCAAAAAAGGTGACAAAACTTTCAATAGTTGTCAAAGTATTGTGCTGAGCAATGCATGAAAAGTCTGTCAGTTCATTCACTGCTGGTCAGGAGATGGTTTTAAAATGAACATTAAAAAAAGCCTTGCATGTTCTTGATACAAGAAGCAGGCATGCACAGATCATATAGACATACATAAGTCTAACTTGAAATACCACATGGGTTTTCTGCACAGAACCAACTATGATGTTGTAACACACTGTTTAGAAAAGGGCCCTTTATGATATATGAAAAAATAAAAATGAACATATTTGGCAGTTGATTGGAAGAACTATCTGAATTCAGCTTCCTCAGCATAATTTCAGCTCTAGGACTAGACACTTACTCATAGGACTTGATTCTTTACTGGATTTATGAATGTTTCTGCAAACACAAAAGGTGCATGCTATTTGCAAAAGTTAAAGGTTTTGATGATGACAGAAATGAAAGCCTTCTGTAAACAGAACAATGTATCTAACAGCATTTCCCCTTAGAGCACAAAGTACAATCAAAAATAACAAAGCCAATTTTCTTTGGCTTAAGCTTCAAACACCATTAATGTCTTTCAAATATACACCAAACTGTTTGATTTTCCAGGTATGCAAAAAATGATGCAAACAGAAATTATTCAATTCAATTCAGTTCAGCTTTATTTGTGTAACACCAATTCACAAGGAAGTAATCTCAGAGTACTTTACAGACAAAATCAATCCAAGCCAATTGGTTGTGATTGAATCATGGTCATATAAGCCAATTCATAAAAAATGATAGCTAAGGAAATTATATACCTTCAGATTGCTTAAGATAGATTTTTGCTGAACTGTAATCTTATTTGATAAAGTTAAACCTAATCTTAATACAGTAATAAACATTTCAAATTTCTGGTTTCTCTAAACTACCCTGGGATGGCTTGTGTGATTCTAACTCTGAGCATTTATATCCTGCAGTTTGACAGGAACAAAATAATACTTCATATTTAGTGATTGACAAAGTGCAGATATCTATGTGTAAAATAACAGTTTGCACATATCCAAGTATTTGTAAACTTGAGGGCAGGTACATCTTTGTACATGCATGCAAAAGAAAAGGTTTGCAATAGCTTAATGAGTGTGGAAGTATGAGGCAAGTTTATTTGTATAGCACATTTTCAGGTTCAAGACAATTCAAAGTGCTTTACATAAAACATTAAAAGCAT
>JBBBVU010000012.1:13570769-13593979 GCA_037177055.1 Atherinosoma microstoma | reverse complement strand
AATGTTTTTATGTAAAGCACCTTGAATTGTCATGTACATGAAATGTGCTATACAAATAAACTTGCCTTGCCTTGAATTAGCTGTCGATAGGATAGAAAATTGCTGAAGTTCTGTAGTGCGTCTTTAAAGGTGCAGTGTGTAACAAAATCAAAGGTCAGCGACAATAATTCTCTTTATCATTAAAAATGGTTTATATTGGTATGTAATCACTTTACTATATCAGTTGTTATGTTTTTAAACTTTTAGAATGAGCCATTTATATCTAATTGTTGTGGGTCCACATACATGGAAGCTACCATATTTGTGCCACCATTTGTATTACGGTCAGCGCCATCATATAGGGGGGAAAGGTGATGGCAATTCTAAGGGCCCACAGCCCATTGGGGCCCATACACACTCCAAGCTCTATGAATAAATCATTATGCATAGACATAACTAATATATATTAATACTAATGCATCTGAACGAAAACAAAGCCACAAAGTCACGCAGTATTTTAATTTCAATAATTTCAATTACCTCCTCTCATAAAAATATTTTCGTCCACGGTTCATTCTTCCTCATGCATGTGTGCGCACCACAGTCTATGGTGCGTGCGAGTGAACTCCCGCATTTTAGGAGGATAAGAGATAATGCCTCCCAAAAAACCCAAATCTGGACACCAGAAAAGACTTGAGAGGGAGCCCAGTAGTAGGAACAGCAGAGCAGGGCCCAGAATATTAAACTTTTCTTCTCCAAGAATGGTGAGAGTAAAACTATAGATGGCTGAAATTATTCCTTGTTCATTCATTTATCGTCTGTAATCACTTACCTTGGATGGGTCGTGGAGGCTAGAGGCTACATTAGGTGTCATCGGGTGAGAGGTGGGGTACACTCTGGACAAGCTGCAAGTTCATTGTAGAGCATCGATTCCTACTGATTGCTAATTGAACATTACTTTTTTTTTTCAACACCTGTTTTGTCCAGCATTGTAGCAAGCAGAATGGTTGTCTGGCTGCTGATTTGTGCCGATCAAATTTACTTTGTCAAGTAGAGCTTTATATGTATAAAGTCACTCTTGAAAAAAATCTTTATTTTCGTCTTTTATTTTGAATCTGCACCTTATTGCTGGACCTCACCGGAGAGGACAGAGAGAGAAAAAAAGAACAGAAAGAAGAGAAGTGGGGGTGGGGGAGAGAGAAAAACAAAAACAAAACAAAAAAACAAACAAACCACCATACAGAAAACAATGCAATCCATCCAGTAATCCAACTGGACTACAAACAGCACACTACGCAAATACAGACACACGGCCGAGAATATCCCATGCTTTTGCAACGAGGCAAAAGATTAATAAATAAATTATTTATAATAACAATAATAATATTATTATCATTACTATTATTACCATCATCACCACCAACATCGTCATTATTATTATAAATAATAAGGCCCAGGGCCCCCCAGAGGGAGAGGGCCCGCACGCCACCCGGGGGGACCAGGCCCCCCCAGACGGCCACCCAACGGGGGCCAGTCCCAGTGCCCAGGCTGCGTACCCCAAGAACCCATCCACACCCACCCTCCTCCCCCAACCCCCCAAAACCCTCTCAACACACAAACCCCCCCACACTCATTCCTACCCTATCACCACTCATCCACATTTACCCACACAACCTCCTCCCTTGCCCCCGCACACCCTCAACACGTACACTTCCCACACCACACGCACTCATGTCATCTCACCATCCATCCATCGACACACCCTCCTCCCACACACACCTTCCCAACACATACACCCCACGGCCCTTCCTCTACCGCAACCACACACCCTCTCAACACATAAACCCCTTCACACACAAAATCTTGCCATCCCACCACCCATCCACCCATTTTCAAAGACACTCTCCTCCCCCTCCCCCCACACACCTTCTCACCCCGTTTCCCCCCACACAAGTACTCATATCCTCCCACCAACCATCGACACACTCAACACCCCCTCAACACATATACCCCCTGCATACACATAAACACACACACTCTTACCCTCACACCACACATCCACACACATTCTAACAACATCCTCCCTCGCCCCTACCCACCCTCAACACGTATACTCCCCACATAACACGCACTCATGTCCAGGGTTGTATGTCAATAATATCCATACATGTGTTATCATTATTCACACCGGTGTGTCTGAAGGGTATTCTCTCGGCGGGGAATTAGTTGATAAACAGAAGTCATTTTTTAAGAGGATGAGCAAGAATCCCCACAGGGCTTTGTGTGCAAAACATAACTGAAACAACTAGAGCTCAAAATAATAAAATATGCGTCTTTCTTTCCTTTGCAAAAAATGTAATTTGAAGCCCATTATATTGAAACACATTTGAAATCTAAAATGCTAAATGAACAAAATCCTACGATAAATATGTATTTTTTAATAAAATCTGGAATAAGGTTTTAGTGTTCTATTTTAATATTGTAAGGAGATAAAAGCTAAAAGGGGGGAAAAGTAGAGGTGATTACAGCATTTTAATTACAGCAATAATTAAAATGACTTAACAGTCTTAAGTTTCTTTATCAATATGTAATATGATTAATGTAGGTCATCCAATACTGTTAATTGATTTAATTTCATTTTAGTGTCTTAAAGGTGTAATATGTAGTTTGACCCTTAGCTTGGCTGCCACTGAATATGCTTCACTATCTTATTTAACAAGTGACTTTTGGTCATTATCAGTTAAAGTTGCATCGAATACCTATGAGATTTTTTTTTTTTTTTTTTTTGTTCATGCTGAGAGAATTCAACTATGCAGATGTCTGATGATATCTTGGCAAAAACATTCATGTGTTTCAAGTGTTTTATGGTTCATTGTCTAAAGTAATTATGCAAGATAAAGGCTCTCTGCGGTTGCTTATGCATGAAAAATAAATGGTTCAGTGAGCAACATTAAGTGGAGCCCAAGATGCAGAAGAATACTAAAGTAGTTTTCTTTTCTTCATGCGGGGTTCTGTGTAGGAGGTTCTTCAGATGGAGACTCAAATGGGAGGGAAGCTTCTGGATGAGCCAAAGACTCTGAACTTCAAAGACAGCACGCATAATCTGAGACTGTCAATCCACGATGTGCCACACACACACTGGAAGAGCAAACTCATCGCAAAGTATCAGGTGAGAGGGATAAACACTAAAAGTCAGTTTGCACAGTACCAGATTCAATTTACACAGTTTAGCAGAAATATCAGTTAATACCTCAGATTTTACCAGCTGTGTTTTAATGTTATATGTCCATTTGTTTATGCACTCTAGGAGATCCCTTTCTACCAGGTGTGGAGTGGAAGTCAGAGAACTCTTCACTGTACTTTTACCCTGGAGAGACTAAGTTCGGCCGCCACAGAGATGAGCTGCAAACTGTGTGTGCGGCAGGTAGAAGGAGAAGGACAAATTTTTCAGCTCAGCAACACACTTGAGGAGGTGAGTTTATAGATATTTGCATCCAAACACCCAAAAACTTACTGTACTTATGCTGATTGTGCAGAATAAAAGAGAAAACTGAAGAAGACAACCTTAACTCTCACTGGCCAAGAGCAGAATAAAGTGATACATACTAAAACCAGCTCAACAGAAAGCGGAGAATTCCCTCTGACTTATAACATCTCCATTTCTATGCCAAAGGTCCTAAAGTCACAAAGTTTCTTCCTCTGTCTGGCAGAAAGTCAGGGTTCTTGTTATGGTTCTGTGACTCTGTTCAATCATTCATGCTACAGCTGGAGGTCACATAACACCAGATGAATAACTACTCTTTGATTTTGGTTGGGAATGTAACCACAAAGTCACAAAATGTGTGTATGTGCACTTTAGACTATTTCTTTAACTATTAATCTCTCACACACACACAGAACAGGATTTTTCTCCACAAGATAATGGAGTACATTTTCCATTTTCAATATTGAAGCTGTACTCAAGATGTTATGCACTGAACATGACTAATACTAGACTCTTGAAGCCAGATATTGTTAATAGTATTAGTATCTAGTTAAAGAAGAGAGAAACATTTTTTTTACATAAGACAAAGCATGCACTAGTTGTTTTTTTAAGCTTTTATTTCCTGAAGAACTGGCATTGATAAACTAACCCAGTGCCAGTGCTCTCAAGTGTTTTTGTGTTGCTTATTAGTCCACATGCACAGATCTCTGATATGTATGTACTGTATGTGTGATAAGGAAATCCTGGTTAGCATCCATAGTTAGACTCAAGGGTGTGCATGATTTTCTTTTCACATTTGCAATTAGCCCACTTTTTCTTCTTTCTTTCATCTGTAATTGTTACATTTCTTTACATCTCATATGTTTTGCCACCAACTGAGTGTTTAATTGGGTGCGGCAGCTTTCTTTTTAACATAGCTTATCAGTTCTTATATTTAACTCACCTTTGAAGTGCAAGTCTCAAAAGCTGTGTTTGTGATATGGGGGGCATAAGGAAGTATCTACAAGCTGCTTGCATATGTGCAATGGAGCCAAATTTGGTCCTGGGAGCACGGTTCTGTCGCAAACACATGCTCAAGTTTGCTTTCTTGCTCCAGATGTTCAACACACATCTGCTTGGCAAGGTCTCTGATTGGACAATCTCTGGTTTCACACTTCAATCGAGTCGGTCCACTGGTTGGTCAAGTAATTGAAGCTTTAGCACATTGTAGTAGATGTCGAGAATTGTTTCTGTAAATGTGGTGAAATCGTCTCTTTCTGTACTAAAATGATTCTCTGCTTTAGAATTTAGAGTTGTCACAAAAGTAACGATTTTGTTACCTTGCAGTTCCAATCTCATCGGATTCTTGGGTGTAACTAAAACTCTGTAAATCTTTAAACACCCCGTGGTGTTAAACAATGGAATGTAAAGGAGGTTTAAAGCATCTGTCATTTCAACAGAGTCACAGATGTCCCTTTGCATCAGTCACTCCATCTCCGGCAGCAGCAAACATTCTTCTGTAAATTGGGGCTAAGTAGATGCAGTAAATAGTAATCATTCACATCAGCAGTGGCAGTTGTTGTTTCTCTCTGCCAAGCCACATTCATTAGTCTGCGGCCTCTTTTCAGCCCAGGAGTGGCAGATTAATGGAATGAAGGTTTAGAAAGAGATGGAGATCGACAGCGAGACAAGAGAAAGGGTGCTCGGGAGCAGATTTTTATGTTTCCTGCAATTTGTATTAATTAGGTTATTTGTATGTAATTGGTCATACTGAAGACAAGCAGATGAGAGATATGCATTGTCTTCCCCAAAATGTTTTAGATCTTTACATTTGATATATAAAGAATGAAATTACTTTGTAATATACTGTGATGTTTTTAGTATAAAAGATGTGCAGACACTTTTTTTTTTTTTTTTTTTTATGTAAAATAAGAAACCTTAAAATAATTTCTTCTTATCTTCACAGGAGGTCCAGTGCATAGATACATCCCTGATGGACCCTGCCAGCAATATCACAACCTTAACAGGGCCTAATGCCTTCCGTATTCCTTTATCCATCAGACAGAAGTTGTGTGGCAGCCTGGATGCACCGCAGACCAGAGGCAATGACTGGAGGATGCTGGCTCACAAACTCAACCTTGACAGGTAACGCTTAAATTTTTATTTTGTCAGCTTTCTTTTAGTATTTTGTTTCATTTAGATCATTTAGTGAGCAAACATTTCTCAGATGGGATGAGACAGGTCACACTCCTCAGTAACAGAGGAAAAAGTGAGTCAGTGTGAATTTAACAGCGACTTAGTGGATGGAATCATAAAGCACTGCTCTTTTTATGTATAGCATTTAAGTCTTATTTAATTTGTTTAGTCTCCAGTGGTCTCAAACATGTATGATAACAAATACTAACCAAAGATGCATCTTATCAGATGATCTTATTGACAATTAAATCATATCAATTGCATGTGATCAGCTTTTGATTAGATGTACAAAGATAACTCTGTTTCCTAATTTTGAACACATTTTTGCATCATGAACCTGCTTCCCTGTTGAGTCCCTGCAGAAAAAAAAATGAATACTGATACCACATTGACAGTGTTATTCAACAACTTGTACTTTTATTTAACTCAAAGGTAACACTCTTAGTCTTGCTATAAACAGCTGTTCATCTTCATGATGCAGTGTAATGGTTCAATTACTAGCAGCAACCGAATCAGAGCCAGCTATTGGGAAGATAATTAGGCATGAGTGTACATCATTGTCTCAACATGCAGTCATCCCATGATGTGGTCCCTTGATGTGGGTACCGGAATGGTTTTATCAGTATGTGAACTGTTCACCGTATTGTTGTCCACTTCCAAATTTCTGCAAAGAGGTTTTCATAAAAAAGACCATAACAAAATTATGTAACAAGTAAACACAATCTTTTATCCTCTCTGCTCTTTTGTATGCAACATCACATCTGTTTGACTTCATAGTAAGAAGGGTCACAGTAATTCCCCCTCACATAACTTCCTCGTGTGTTTAAATCAACAATAATGGAACTTCAGTTTTACTCCCTTTCACAAAAACACTGATACAGCTATTAAGTGTTTTGCTTCAATGTACCGAGACAGCTCTAAAGAAGTGGTGGAAAGTCACTCACACATAGAGATGAGATTTTTCTTATCAGAAACTGCAGCAAGATGACATCTGACACAAACATCTAATTAAGAAAGAAAGTATGTAAAGCATCAATGAATTAGTTAATTACAGACTAAGGATGAGGGGAAAATATAAAAAGAGAAAAGGAAAGTGTAGAATGATGAACTGGCAGTGAAGAGCACAGAAGTGACAGTACATGCCTTGGCTTCTATATAAACAGCAGCAGAGTATGCCAGCAGTACAGTCACAGGATTTACAGAAAAATGGAAAAGTCTTCTTTTTTTTTCTTTTTCCCAAGGGACTAAAAACTGGTGGCTTTTGGACCTCAAAGCAGCATTTAGATCTTTATCAGATGGCATAGCGTTAAACATTGTCTCTGCATTCATTGTGACTCCTGATGGCTGTAGCGATTCCCTGTTGAATAATTGAGACAATTTTATATTGAAATAAATTTTTTCTCTTTATTTCTGTAAAAAATGTGAATCATAGTATCAAATTTTCTCAATAGGTTTCACCTGGCACATTTGATTTTGATATGGTGTTGAAAACTTACTAAAGGATGTCTAAAGTTCCTCCTCTGTTTCTGGTTTTTTGAATTTATTTACTTTTTGTTATATTTCATTGGAGCTTTTTTTTCTGATATGTCCATAAAAAAGGCTTTCCTCCCTTCTTTTTTTCCTTCATGAGGTTGATTTTTAATTAGTCATCTCATCGCGACCTCTTCTACTGTAGTTCTAGTGAGAGAGTTGGCACCACCCAATAATGGAAACATGCTAAACACACATCTCTCCGGTTTTCTAAAATTTTTACATTTATTTTATGAAATCTTATAATCTATGATATAAAGTATTTTTGAAGACCCATCATCATCCAATCATGACATTTAATGTCCCACATAAACTGCTGAGAAAGTTGACATCCCAGATTACACACTTTTTTTGTCCAAAGCCTGGGTCTTAAACCTTTCATGTTGTGTAACATTCAACATTAGTTTTAACCCTTATTCCCTCATGATTGTTTTTTCAGGTACCTGAACTACTTTGCCACCAAATCCAGTCCAACAGGTGTTATCCTGGATCTCTGGGAGGCCCAACACTTCCCTGACGGAGACCTAAACGAACTGGCTGCTGTGCTTGAGGAAATGGGTCGCCATGACAGCAGCCTTGCCTCCATGACATCGGAACACTGACAAATCACCGTAGTTAGTTTCTATGGCAATGACAGAACTCTGGAGATGAATACATGTATATTCTCTGTGGTTGATACTGCAACTAGAGCATTGAACCAATTAGATGTGAGCAAGAGAAAATCCGTCACCAAGGGGATTTAGCACTGGGAAATACCATGGTAATCATGCTAACAAAGTAATGGAGAAAATGAGAGGCGCTAAAGCTGAAGCTGAACAAGGTGTATGTCTTTGTGTGTGTATTTGCAGGAAAGAAACTAAATATACACACGCCTAAAAGAAACAACTGAAAAAAAGAGTGAAAAACACTTCTTAAGTAACAGCAGTTATTTTCATACTGTTACTTCAATATTGAACAAGCAAGCAAAGAAAAATAGAAACAGAGGTACTGACCTTGAAAAAGCTCTGTAGGAATGGAACATAATCATAAAGGTAGAGAAGGTAAACTAATTACAGAAGAGAAAGAGAAGGTAGATTAAGGATAAACAAAGAGTGAGGTTGACTCTTTAGAAAAATGACAGCAAACAAAGAGAGCAGTTAAACTGATTAGAAAAGAGAGGAAGGAGATAAACATAAAAAGATGGAAGCAGCGGCAGGTGATCATCTAGATGGAAAACAGATAATGAGAGGGGGAGACAAAGAAGTGACCCTTCTCTTGTGAGCCTTGGCTGTACGTGTTTGTCAGTACAGTTTGTCGTCTTTATATCGTTTCTTAGGGAACGCTCTATGTATTCTGCTGTCCATATATGTGGATCATTTCTTGCAACAGAATTTGCTACACAGAAATAATTCATCAAGGATCCTGACCAGAAACAACCTGAGATCGCAGCTTTCCCCTTTTGGCTTAATTTTAAGGACTATTCGGAACTATTCAAGTGTGGGGTTTATGGCTTTTTGGTCAGACAAACATTTTCAGGTCACTAATGATGTCAATGCGTTCCATTTTCTCAAAAGAAGCCAATCCAAAGATTACAATGTAGATGTTTTCTTCCATTTAAAGCAGCATATGGTTGGGATCAACTTTTTAAATTTGTATATTAAAAATAATCAGACAGTGTACAGTGCCCTACTGTACTCAACAGTACTATGATATGTGTGTTTCAAAGTATTTTTTTCATCTTTTTAAATTTTTCAACCAAATAGTTTTATCATAAGAAGTAAGTCAAGCATCATCAAGTTGTCTGTAGTGATGCTGCTGCTGAGGAGGTGTGGGGAGACAGGCTGGCTGGCTACCTAAAACTTTATATCCTGGAGTATCTCAGCAACATCATTGGTGCTTGTTTCTGGACAGGGTCAAACTTTGAGAAACAAGACATGTGAGTGGTTTAAAACCCAGTTCAATATAAAGTACTCTAGTATTATGTGATAGTAAATTTAAGAACACCCAATGTTGTTCATTGTTGCTTAATAGAACTAACATAATGATTTTATCAGTCATATTTTGGGTTACTAATTCATATCCATATAATGTTTCTCTTTTTCCCCCTATGTCCCCTCATCATGGGATGTCAGTCATGTTATTGGCCGATACTGTGACTCTGCTGGTCACTGGCACCATCCAGTGGCCTTTAGGGAATCACAGCATTTTATTTTTTATTTTTTTTAATCTGACATGTACATACATGACTATCACATTCATCCTAATGACATTGTATTAACACAATATTTTGGTCAGTGATTATCATTATTATATTATACGTTCATTTTCTTCTGTTGTTATTTTAATAAGTCTTTGTGTGAACTGCATAGGTGGTAACAGATCTGTTACTTTCCCTTTTTTCTCAATTTATTGTCAGCAACTAACATTCCAACACATGGTGTATCTGCTGACTAAGTTGCAAATTAGAGGTTACGATCAACATAAAGTAAAGGGGCCTATGTAAAATGAAGTGTAATATATTTGTGTTTTGCAGAAGATAGTGAAACAAGGCTGGTTTTTAAATGTTTTGCTTTGACTCGGTTCAACAGTGTCTGATGAAAAACAGCTTTATTTTTAGTGGCTTTTGAATAGCTGTCAGACCCCCCTGATGGACATTGACCCTATTCATCATGGATATAACATGAACGTTCAGCTCAACGGAAATACATGTAAAATATAAAAAAATTTGAGTTTGGATATTTTTCTTCTGAAGTATGGAGAGACGCCATATGTAACTGAACGCCAGGTATGCATGGAAGACTAAGAGGAGGATACTGTTACAAAAAAAAGGAAAAAAGTGATAGAGGTTGAGTTGAAGACTAGTACTAAAGGTCAGATTTCTTACCTGGATGTGGTTGTCCACACAGGAGGAAACCTGCACACATTGATTTCCCATATTGATTTTTTTCTTTGCTCAGCCGCTCAGAAATGTGCAACTCCAAGATCCAGACCTCCAGTACTGGTGCAAACCCAGATGTGGAGCACAGAAAAGCTCCAGAGGATGTTTTGATTTTGGGCCATCCATATTAAAAAAAAAGTTGTAAATGACAGAGAGGACATTTGAATGTTCTTAAATATAACTACAAATGTCAGGTTTGAGAGAATCAAATGGAATCAAAGAATCAACGTTTGGGGAGATTTTAAAAGGACACCTGAACTTCTACATTCATCCATTCGATTTGTTTTACAGTAAAACATGTACCCCACTTTTAAACCGTTTCATCTCTGGCAGAACAATAGTTGAATTCAGAGTTGCACCAGAGGTCATTTTAACTGATTAAACATATTCAAATACACAGATCAGTTTGGAAAATCAGCAGTGTGAAAAAAAAGATTTCAACTAAACTTTGATGCTAAGTTTACATTTTTCCTGCAGTATGGTTTTTTTCATTTGTGGTATTAAAGGGAGTTTTCTTATGAGAGTACATGCAGGCCTCCTGAGGATGATCCTTCATGATGTGAAAATGAAAAAAAAGTAGTGTTAAGATATCAAAGTCTGTAAAAATAAATATTTTCTATCTACAGTATGTACAGTTGTGTACTGTTGGCTATATTTGGCAAATTTTAAGAATATAAAAAAGCAGTACAGTTAGATAATAGTTTGTATGTTTTTTCTATGTTTTTTTTTCCTGTTTTGTAAAAGCAGTGTATACTATGCAAACTTGGCATTGGTTATGATAGAAGTCTATAACTAGAGCTGTCCTTGTAAGTGCATTTTGATTTTACTATCATGAGTGATTTGATTTGATTAGTGTGAGATAGTGTTGGTCTATTTTAGTTCATTCTGGCACGCTTCAAGAGTTTTGCTCAATCTTGCTGACTGCTTGCCTCTATCTCCTCTAATTGTTTTATGTACAAAGTGTAAGAAAGAATTTTTAAGACAATTAATAAATTATATTTATAAGCAATGCTGAAATGTGTTGTGCGTTGAGTGACTTATTTTAAAATAGAAAATAGAGAAAACTAGTGTTTCTTTTGGCTTGGAATATATGCATAACAGCTTAATTTTGGGAGGGTGGTCAGAAATGCAAATTACAGACTATTTGTATTCATAAATACTTGTTCCAGACTCAGAAGTAGTTGGATAAACTTGCCTGAAGGTGAAGAAATTGAAATATTGAATGTTTAAATGGTAGTTCTATTTTAAGTCTCACCAGAACCACTAGCTATTTTATCCCCTCTGGTTTTAAACAAAGAAAATATGGAGAAAACTACTTAAAAGTAAAACACTTTGCTCAGAGAAAATAATTTACACCTCATTCAGCCCCTAAAGACAATTTAATATCTATGTGGATAAGTGAAACACTTTATTGTGGAAATGTTCACAAAAACATCACTTTTTTCCTCACCAATGACAACGTCTGGTACAAATTAACACCCAAAAGATAAAAGGACATCACCATAGATTTGTCACATAAACACCTCCAAAAGGGACAAGCCCCCTAGAATTTAAGGTGAAAGAAACTAAATATGAAACTGGCTGAGCTGGTAAAGTTGATCAAAAATACTCATTTTATGCCATCTAAGGGAAAGTTTATTGGCACCATGTGAATCTTGTGACAGTAAACTACTGTA
This sequence comes from Atherinosoma microstoma, assembly GCA_037177055.1. NCBI lineage: Eukaryota > Metazoa > Chordata > Actinopteri > Atheriniformes > Atherinidae > Atherinosoma > Atherinosoma microstoma. The sequence goes on along the minus strand of JBBBVU010000012.1, from coordinate 13,582,218 downwards.
GAAGATATATAAAACCTGTCAAATAAGACAATTAAATGTACTTTGATTTACTTTGAGAGCTGTTTCATACAAAAGCAGTTTCTTTCAGTGGACCACTTAAATGTGAAAATTTGGACAAAACAAAGAAACTAACCAGATAGAGGCCATTTGATTTTATGATGGGAAACATCAACCTTAAGAAAGTTTGTGAGATAATTGTTGTAGTGTAATAGTTTGGGGTTGGCTGATGGGGTTTTATTAAGCCAGTCAATTTTTCAACAATGCCAAATGTTTCATATGAAAGTATGCTTTTAATCATGCTGCCTAAAATACACATTCATCAATTATTGGCCTCATCATTGCCTAGTTTTAATATTGGGACTCGTGTGGAACCTCCTGACTGAGTCCACACATCTCTTATAACCATCTATATCACTTACCTAGAAGTAACCAACAGAGTCAACGTATAACTGTTTCCCTTTGTGCAGTTACAGTGATTTGCCTACAGGGGGCACACTCTTTCAATCATTAGATTACCATCAAGTTTAATAGTTTTATTACAGAGCAGGGAAACACACAAGGCACACAGACTTCATTTAAACATATAAACTTTATTTTTTCCACATAGACTTATAGATTTTGAGTTTTACATGGAAAATGCAATTCTGCAACTTTAATTAGCCTATCACATCGCACATACAAATTTAGCTTCTTTTCAGTGTCTACAAACTTTATCACCAGAAACAAGAAATTTACAGTCAAAATACTCAAAATACTTCTGTCACATAGTGTCAGTTCTTGTAATCAAAAGCAGTCCATTTAAGAGTGACAAGAATGTGTTCAATCCAAAAATAATATAAAGCCAGTAGCAGGGAGATAAGTGTTTAGAAAGGAGGTGTTCTGCTGCAACAAGAAGAGTGCCTTGAAGCACATCCTTCAGTTCTATCAATCAGACCTTCATCTACAGGTAGAGTAGCTTTCACAGAAAGCACAGATATAGTTTTCCACATACTGGTCAGTAGCCTGTTTGAGTATCTCTGCAGCTATAATGTCAAGTCAAACTCACTGTCTTCCTCCAGCACCTTTGGAGCATGTGTGCAGGAACCTAGCCCTGGTGTTAAGAGACACACAAATCTGAAATGATGATGTTTCATCTTCTTTGATGGACCGCACGGGGCCATGTAAGACATGAATGTTTTCAAAAGGACTTGAGTTGCAGAGTTCTGGGCATTTGGATTCAGAGTTTGTGATCATGCGGTCTCCTAAGATGTTTTTCCTCCTGTTTCCCAGAATTGAAGTCTTGCCGAGGCCTGGACCAGAGCCAGTGTGATCATCAGTGCCCTTTCCATGCACAGCTGGCAATGCCAGCTCACAGCTTTATATCCTGTGATTCTGACATTTTGGCAAGTGTCTTTTTGACCCGTAGAGCTGTGAGGCGGCAGGCCGGGTTGTGGGCCCAGCATTCTGTCATCAGCTTCCCCATCTGTCTCAAACACTGAAGAGACACAGACTCGAGTTACACAGGTCGTTTATTTGTGCATGTACCAAGAAGCATATTTCAAAATATCCTACCTCATCACTGGTCCATCGATTTGGAAAAGATGGTCGTAGTTTCTTGATGCAGACCACCTCTCTCATGTCTTCATAAGAAGGGTCCGTAGACACTAACTCATGATATGGCAACTGGTACTCTTCAAGGATTCCTGCAGGAAGTAGGTTCAAAAATAAAGAAAAAAAAACAATGTTCTTAGTTTGTCTCACAAAAAAATTAATATATCTTATTTTAAAATGAATAACTTTATAAACATTTTTACCTCCTGATACACAACGCCGAGCAATCTCCCAAAGGATGAGGCCAAAGCTGTACATGTCGGCCATTATATATGACTGAAAATGACTTCTGTTTAAAGTCTCATCCAGAACCTCTGGAGGCATGTAGCGCTTTGTACCAACTCGTGTGTTGGGAGGGATGTCTACCTCATTTGTGTCACTGCAGAGATGAAGATCAAATTAATGACCTTAAATGAACACAACTTAGACTTTATTCTTGACAGTGGATTCAAACTGTATATTTCCCTTACCTGATGAACTTTACAGCCAGTCCCAGATCAGCGATACAGCAGGTCCCGTTTCTTTTCACCAGTATGTTCTTACTCTTCAGATCCCTGTGAGCAATAGCAGGTTTTCCCTGGGTGCCAAAGATCTCCGTATGGAGGTGACAGAGTCCTGACACAGAGGAGTAGGCCAGGCGCAGCATTGCTTTATTGTCCAGAGTGGTTGATTTGAGGTAGTCATACAAAGATCCATTTTCATGGTAGTCAGTGATTAGATAGAGCTGAGTCCAAGAGCCAGTTCCTTTGATATCTGCAGCTATGAAACCTGTGAAGAGGGATGGAGTGAGACAGGGAGCTGCAATCCACACATCACTTGTTGAATTCAAAAGATTTTACTGTTGTTTTTACTTTAATTATTAAAATGGCCATTTCATGTGAAGCCATTTTCACTAAAATGTGGAAGAAACTTCTGAGCTTGTATGCTTTCACATTATGTATATCTTTCTTTTCTTCCTCAGGTTTTTAACATTATGCTGCATGGGTAGATGTGCAAAAAAACGATCCTCGTAAAGTTATTTCATTCTAAATTTCTGTCTGGAATTTGGAAATTGATCAGTCAGTGAACCCATATTTAATGCAAACTAGTAGCAAAATAGTTTGAAACACCATCTCAGTTCCTTTGAAATGTGTTTATTTCTTCTTTTTTCAACAATATCATTAATTTAAGGATGAATTTGCATTTTCTAAGATAAAGAAGTGGAATCAGTCATGTTCAATATTTTGGATATTAATTCAAAATACAAAATACAACATTGACTGTGGAAGGTAGCAGTATATACTGCAGTATCTTGCTTATATTCACAGTTACAATGCATCATGTGGCATTTAATTATGCAAGCTGTTTTGCAATATATTGTTGATGATTTCAGAATTTGCCATGGTTAATGGACTCTTGGCTGTATTTGATTTGTTTTGGCGCCGAGTGCAGTGTGCTGCAGCATAATGGACACATTCCAACTCCTAATATGATGTGATTTTAATCATGCTGGTTGTTTATTTGGTTTTTGTTTATGTTTTTTTACCTTTTGTTACTAAAAACAAATTCACCTTATCATTCACCTATAATTTCCCTGTTTTTTTTTTTTACATCTTTTTGGGACAACAGATGGAAATTAGCTTTGGGCTACAATCTGGTGTGTTAAAATTCACATGTTATGAAATGTTGATTAACTTAATAAATCAACCTTCGTCCAAACTTAGTTATTCATCCTTTTAAACCACATTTAAAGATCGGTAGTTATATATTATGTCATGAATAAACTTTTTCTTTTTTATCATGTGTTTTATCAAATCCAACTTTTCTCATTGCAAGACAGCATAAAGTGTTTTGCTGATTTTGTTCTGTTTTTATAAATAAGAAAAAGTTGGACAGATTGATAGAAAGGTGTAAAGCTGCAAGACAGGTTGGGATTTGGAGGAATACAGAGGGCTATAGACAAGCAAGAGGAAAACTGAACTCACCCAATATATTCTCATGTCTCATCAAAACAGTCTGGTAGATTTCAGTCTCTCGGAACCAACTGGCTTCCTCAGTGGTGAAAAAAACTTTAACAGCCACCTTTTCTCCCCTCCATCTGCCCATCCACACCTCTCCATACCTCCCCTTGCCAATCTGTTTCACCATCTGAATTTGCTTGGCGATGGTTCTCTGGACCTAAGGAAGAGGACAGAAAGGCAGGAAAGGCTTCAATAAGATCTGATCTCTGAGCATGCTTTGTGATTTGGCACATCAATCATTTTCCTTTGAAATCAAAATCCCATTCAATATCTGACTCTCAAACAGCCAAATCAGGAACAAAGTTTTCAATGTGCCCTTCATTTGTTTTCCTAAATTGAAAAGAAGCCTAAAAACAAATACTACAAATATCTTCTAGACATGAAACTTACAAAATAAATAAACAAATAAATCATATTAAACAGGGGCCAAAGGCAAAAACAGCTTTTGGAAACAAGCATTTAGGTGCAATGAGGTTATCTCACCAATAGAGGGAGCCCTGAGCCTGAGCCAGAGCTTTGTGATTGCTCTATGAGATCTTTCAGAGATTCTCCAGGTGGAATATAAGTCTCATCCTGCTCTAGGCCGATGCTGTACCGAGGACGAGACTCTTGTCGCCTGTACCTGTAAAACAACATTGTTTTTAAATAAGCAACCTCACGTTCTGACAGTAAAGTGAACAATTCCGAAATGAACCTAAAGAGAAATGCAGGAGTTGTGACCCAAAGTTTGTGTTAACTGTGTCGTCTAATTACCTGAAGTAGCAAAACATGATAATGACAACCAATATAATGCTGCACACAGTGACTGAAATCAGCAATGCCATGTGGTGGATCTTTCCATCGACGTAGACTGGGGAGGGAAGGACAAAAAGAAAAAAAAAATCAATATGACAAAATCATTGAAAAACATTGATTACCTATACTTTAATTATGTACAATAATGTGATGAATGCACAGGAACTGGAAACTCAGACAGAAATGCATAGATTCATTTTCTGCTGGAGAAAAATGAGCTCAAACAAATTCAAGAATTTGAGTATATTATACCAAGAAATGCAGTTGTCACACTGCAGTCACACTGTACTGGAGTGCAGTAAATCATGTACAAATCATATTTCACTCATCAATTTTTCATTTTGTCCTGGCATACGCTTTTTTCCCCTCAAGACCCTCTTCAACAGCGAGAGGAAGCCCTCAGCCTAGTCGATGAATTCTCCTCCTTATCCCCTATGATAGGGTTACAGATTGATGACTCTGCCCTCAGCGTCTGTAGGGGCCTGTGATTTTCCTGGGAATCTAGGCTTACTCTTTCTCAAATACAAAAATACAAAAAAAAACCTCTCTCACATACACACAGAGTATATTGTTTACACAGTGGAGACCCTTATTACTCTCTTGATGCTCTGGACGGTTGCAGGGCACTTTTACACTAACTTTCTGACACCGTCTCTCCCACTTGAGCCACCTTTGACTATCTGACAAAGTCATAATAACTTGGAATCCTGTATGCTTTAACAGCATCACTCAAAGTTTTCACCGTCTCAATCGTTGTCATACTGTCACCGTCTGCAGTAATACAACGAGGCCAATAGAGAGGAGTGGAGAAACCGGACTTACGAGGCGGTTCAAGCGGTGGCAGCGTAGGATGCAGGTTTTTGTTACAGTAATCTTCATCTGTGCAGCACTCCAGCGATCTCCTTTGACGCGAAACACCAGTATCCTGAAGATGTAAAATTCATTAAAAAAAACTTGAGCTTGTTTTTTAGTGTTTTTCATCATAGTAAATTAAAGTGGACTATTTCTGCATAGCACTTTGCAACTCAATAACTAAGCTTAGCAAACAGTAAAAATAAAACAGTTTTAGTCCTCTAAATTGAAATAATCAAAAATAACTTAGATAAAAGGTGTATATGTATGTCTATTAATAGTGTAGTTTTTAGAATCCCCTTACCTGCTTATCCCCTACATTCATTTAGTAAGAATATCTGTGCTTTTAGATTTTAAAAAAAATGAAAGAAAAATGATGCAAAATGTTATGAGGACGGTTATATTACAGTCATTAACTCACCCTACACTGAAACTCTGATCCAACCAGCCCCAGGCAACCTGCAGTCTGAACCGGCTCCCCTCCCTCCTCCTCCACCATTGTAAAACAGTAGCCATCAGTCCTAGAAAAAAGGACATTTAAACACATCAAATAAAGAAGCACATATCATTTCTTATATGAAAAACAAAAACATACTTATAGGTACAAGTGTGTGTATTTTTCTGCCCCCTCACTTTACCTGCATGTATTATTGACTGAATCATCTGGGCAATGGTGATAACAGTGGCACCACAGGAATCTTTGGGAGGATGATGCAGGAGCCGTGCTGCCAAAAGCCTCTTTCCCACTCTCCACGGCCTCTTTACTGGATGCTCTTAGCGGCATAATGTCCAAGATGTTGCCTGTGAAGAAAGGTGGATGAGAAAACGGAAACCATTCAGCTGGGAAATGCAAACTTCAGCATTCAAAAGAATAAACAACATTTGTGACAAGTTGTTAGATCCCTAATCCTCCATCCCTCGTTTGATGCACAGCAAACATTTGCTCCTGCTGTCGTCCATGTAGCTCTTCATAAGTAAGCTTGCACCTTGTGCTTGCTGTTCAGGAAAATCAGTGAATAGGTTTTGTTTTTATTTGTTGATGTCGAATAGATACTGTAAATATGCTCATATACACCCTTTACTCTCAGATTCCTCAAATATTTTCATTTCCAAATTAATTGGGTTCTTTTGTATGTACATTGTAACAGGTTAATGCTGAAATCTGTGCATCTGTGTGTGTGTGACTCTAATGCTAATAGTGTGTTTTCTGAGTCCTGCCTTCTTCTAAGTGCCCACCTATAGTGTTTTTTTTTTGTTGTTGTTGTTTCCCAAGCGAAGTTTACCATAATATCTCCTGTGCTGGTGTGGGTATGCAGCGAATGATGAGGTCAGAACCAAGATGATAAACATCAACTGGCCATACTCTGTATTCACATTATAAATCCAATTTGCATGGTTCAGTAGACTGAACTGAAAAATAATCTATCTTTCTGTGGTGAAACACATCCAATCTATAAAAACAGGAAAGGATAAAGTGGGAAACACAAAGTAGACAAAAATATCCAGAATAAATAAGGATTGGTTTGAGTTCAAACAGCTGATACCATGAAATGTATTCGCTCTTACAACTGCAACAGATTCTTCGAACTAAAACGAAGCTGCCGTATTCCCTGGTTATCCCATTTCAAAAGAGCACCTGTTTGTCACTTGAAGGGAAAAAAGGATCACGGAAGTGTCTTTCCTCCTTGGCTTTCAAGATTTTTATTCATTCCAGCATGATCATTGAGACCAGATGCTTAACAGCTGCAAGCAGAGAAAGTCCAAAGCAAGCACCAAGTCTTTCTTCTCTGAAATAAAGTCCCTTCCTCTCTCTTATATGAGCCACGAGTTCAGGTTTCTTTTTAAGCAGATGCCTATTTTCATTTGAAGGTATTGCTAACATCATAGTGAGATAGTGGGGAAATGAAAGCATCCAATCAGAAAATTCTAAAATACAGATGGTAAAACCAGTTTAGAGAGTAGGCTACTGCTTTTGTGTGATGTTATTTAATCAACTGAAAAAGCTTAACATGCTAAATAAGCAACATCCAGAATACTGCAGCTTCAGTTGCAACGGAAACATTTCAAGATGTATTTTCCACAATGTGTTCTTTACTGGTAAGTTTGGATTTTGTATGTTTGATCACATTTGAAAGTAATCTCGCAACCCTGCCTGCCACCACTGCTTAACTGTTTGAATATGAACATAACAAAGAGGTCAAAAAAGTCTCATGGGTTTTCTTTAATTGAAATACTCGGATTTTCAGCTTTAACATCAGTTACATAAATAAGCTACTGTACAAGGGGATTTTTATCTTAAAAAATCGAAGGGATTGTGCTGTAATTAACTAAACCAAAGTAGGAACTTCCCAATTAAAACATTTCATGTCGACGTGACATGGTCCTGCCCTTGTGAACCCATGTTGATCACCTGTTTTAAATTTGCTAAAATACTTTACAACCCAGAAAGCTAGCTGACTGGCCTCTGTCTCAGTTTTGCATATATCTCTTGCGGGGTGCGACTAAAGGAAGGCCGGGGGGATTTCTCATAATAATGTGAGAGCTAAACACTGTGCTTCTCTGTGAGTGTACACGACACCATGAATGAAGATTTTTAAAAGTCAAACCGAACATATAATAATGGAGGCTAATGGAAAGGTGACTAAACTGAACTGTATACATTCAGGGTGGTCAAATATCATTAATGTGTTGTATCTTCTGTTATGCACTGACAATTTAAAAAAAAATGGAACAAAAAAACAAACTCAGATATGAACTGACATTTCTTTTCTTTTTTTCTGCTGCAAAAGCCCCATTTTGCTTTACAAATAAAGTGCATGGAATTTTAATAAGACTGTCTTTTTTTCATCAGTCCATTTTCATCAAAACAGACACAACAAAAGGTGACAAATATGTCTAAACTCGGTGGTTAGTGAAAATCACAATCAAACACTTCTCTTTCAAAATGCCCCTCTTGTACACACAGATAATGTGTTGACAAAACTGATGGGGTTTAAAGGGGTCACATTAACAATTGACCGTTTTGAGCGAAAGGGAGCGAGGAAGAGTAGGAGGGGGAGAAGAATAGGGGATTAACAAACGAGAAGTGACAGAGCTGCGGGGAACTGGTGGGCCGTTTAGCAGCACACAGAGGGGACAGAGCAGAGGCCACTGGCCTTTTCCACCCTTTCTCTCACTCTGCCCCCTCCCTCTGTCTCATCACTCCATCCCACTCCCTAATGCTCACTCACTTTGTGTTTTATTTATTGCCATCCACTTCCTCTCCCCTTCTTCTTCTTCATTCACTATCTCTTTCTTGAGCCGTTCTCATTTTCTTTCTTGCTTCTATTCATTCACTACATGAATGTTTAGTTAGGACTTCAAATTCCACCTTCAAAACCTACTTACATTCTTTCCCCCCTGATTTTCCTCAGTTCTCTCGGAGAACCTCCTTATCTAAGTTTACCCCCTTTCTTCTTTTCCCACCAGTCTTCCCAGTGCGAGCCCACCCGATTGTCATGTGAGGTGTTTCTGCGCTGTTGACAAAACAAAGTCTTTCACATCCAACCGGCACCTGGGATCCTTGACTGCTGCTCACAGTGTGTGGGTGTGTGTGTGTGTGTGTGTGTGTGTGTGTGTGTACTTGTGAGAATGACTGGGAGAAAAACAAACAGAGAGAGACGTAAAACGAAAGAAAAGTTGCAGAGTGATTTTTTCATGTTTACGATATGTTTTACATTTTATGAAACTCTTTGAGAAAATAACCCTGTGATAATAGATTTATGAAATTTTATAGATGATTTCAAACTAAATTTCATGTTTAAACATGTTTTCAAGCATGATTATATCATTTAAGTATTTTTTCACTTAAATAAATGCAATCTAATCTGATCTGATGAAAGTATTCTAACATCTGATGATTGTGCTTGTTGTGCATTATAGACCTTGGTCCAAAGAGTTTCCTATGAGCATCTGTCAGTGGGAAGACTTTTTAAGGTCATCTCCACACAGATACAAATTTAGGTGTGATAAGTGTTTTTGGGTTTTTTTTATTATTTGGACGATTCATCAACATGGAACTGTTTTGGAGCGTTTTTAGAGTCAGAAAAGACCAATTTTTTAAACGAGGTCCCAAAGATAATAAATCTGAAAATGCCACTGTTTTGCTTCTGTGTTTACAACCCATATGCATCTTTCATGAACTAACGATGCCATAGTCCCACCTCTCCCTTAACCTACATCCGCAAAACCCGTCAACAGCTACAACAGTGGTGGAATACAATGATTACACTGTTGTATTTGAGCTGCAGAATCTACTGAACAAGCTATGCCGTTTACAGCAAAATCTGCTAAAAAAAAACCAAAATCAAAATCCACACAAATATCTCCTTATAACCGGATTCTCCTCCATCTTTGTCTTCTTATTCTATTGTTTATGTTTGTATATTTTGATGGGTTGATGTGCATGCTCCATGTCCTATTCTCTGTTTTTGGTGGATTTCTGTTGCAGCATTACGGTGCCACTTACAGGCCTGGCATTTTCAGTGGTTTTGTGTGGATGCAGACATTTCTGGAAATGATGCCAAATATCAAAAATAAAATAAAATTGGTTCCGTCTCCATGTGAATGTAGCCTAAAATTTAGGATAGCAAGAAGATTTTACTCTGCAGTCTTATCTTTGAGGGGAAACAACAGAACAGAAAATAAAAGCCTCCATGAAAATCATAATCTCAAAATCCATTAAATATGTGCTGCATATAAAATAGTGCACATATGAATTGATCAGGCTTAGCCTGATCTTGGCTTTACAGAGTATCGCTTATGTTTAGATGTGCTTTAAGTTGGCTGAATTTCCCAGCACCTCACTGACACTCTAATTGTTTCAAGCTCTTTCTCTAAAACGGCCTTTCAGATACCAGCGTGAGCTTTCAGGTCTCCCCTACAGGCTTTTTCCGGCTTGATGGCAGGATATGGGGGCCACTGTCAACATGCAATTAACAAGTGTGGCCCCTCAAACCCCCAAATGCTTTGGCCTTTTCTTTTTAACAGATGTAGCTCTGTGCAAACTGAAACAAAAAAGAAAAAAAAAGAGATATGTAGGTGGGCAGAGAGGATAGATATGAGAGTAGGGATATTGTGCACGAGAAAGCAACATAAAGAGAAGAGATTTGGAGTAAGATAGACAGAGAGGAGCAGAAACAGACAGAACACATTCATTAGTTATCCTGGCCATGTCAAACAAGGCCAACCAGAAAAGCCCTTTCACCATCCCATGTAAACACTGCCCGCCTCCCCCTTCCACTTAAGACACACTCATTTGACAACACTGCTCCCCTTCTCCCTTCAGAGTAGCAGTTTATCTTCCAGGTGTTTGACATGGTATGTATGGCAAAAAGAAACATGAAGGGGGAAAAGCTATTTTTCTTTTTCTTCTCCCTCCCAGCGCGCTCTCTTAAGTTTCAGCTTCTATTTTTTTTTTCTCTCCATAGTTAAGCAAATTCAGTTCTTGCTCTTAACTCCACGTCATTCTTCCTGTCAGGGCTGAGATGAGTCGAGCCATCCCACATGAGCAGGAATGCGTTAATGAACCCGACTTTGTGATATGCAGGCTGGATGCTGGGAAGTGAAGGTCACCTGCCCCACTGTTTTGGCTATACGCATGTGTTTTGCCTTCAAGTATGTGGCAAAGTTCTCCCTCACACAGTTACTTCCTTTTAATTGCCCATTTTGACCATCACAACTTTGTGTGGGATTAATTGTAAAAATGCTCTCGAAATCTAGATTTTTAATACTTTGTTAAAACTCTATAAAAGTTTGGCCCTAGGAGAACAAGTTATGCATCAACGTTTTTGTTGTTTTTCACATCTACAGACTTTTTTTTACTACAGTCTGAATCTTCCTTCTTCCACATTTAAAGCCCACTTTCATTCACTGTTCTACAATCCTGGAGATAATAAAGGAATTCTATCAAGAGCAAGTAGATATTTAAGAACTAAAAAATAACAGAGTATAAGCAGTCATGTGGAAACTGTCATCTCATTCATTTAAATGCTTCAATCAATCAATGCTTAAGTAAAATTTTAGAAAAAGTTGTTTTTAGCCAATTAAATGAGTTTTTAAATAATCACAAAATTTTAGAAAGATTTCAATCTGTTTTAGGACGAACCACAGTACTGAGACGGCCCTTTTAAAGATTGTTAATGACCTCAGATGTCACCTGGATGCACAGAAAC
>JBBBVU010000012.1:13532782-13544099 GCA_037177055.1 Atherinosoma microstoma | reverse complement strand
ATCAGATTGGCTCAAACTGATTGTCTGTGAAGCGCCCTGAGATGACATTGTTGTGAACTGGCGCTATACAAATAAAGCTGAACTGAATTAAATTGAATTGAATTACATCTTAGCTGGCCTAGCAATGGGGGCCAACACTCAAGAACATTTTTGTCTGGGGTGTGTGACATTAGAAGCTTAGGCCATTACCTCGAATGAAATCTGTGCAATGACCAAGGCTAATCTAGCAGCTGGATACTCATTAAATCATCCCAAAATACTAAGTCTACCTGCTTAGGTTGCATTTTCTATTTCTAAACAAAAAATCTCTTTGATTTTGGACGAGTGATGTGAACTAATGAGTAGCACCCGTTACTGCACTGCAGTCAATGAAATAAAGTAATAAGCCCGACTGAATAATCATTTTCTCAACTAAACTGATAACACAGGAACATGGTGTCCTAAAGTGTAGTGGCACACACCTTGGCTGATCTGTTGCAGAATGTACAATTTGATTTCGATGTTAACAAAGTTGGACAAGGAGGAGGGGCAAGTGGACACACACTGGGATAACAGAGCTAGGCAGGGGTTGAGTTAGATGGGGGAGGTGATGGGAGCTAAGCCGGTGTCAGACTGATGGTGGTGGTGAAGCATGAGGGTCTGCTTGGGTGAGTGGCGCAGTGGGATAAGAGCGTGGGGAGTTCATGCCCCTGCCAGGCCCTTTTCGCACTGCATAAACAAAGAGATTACAGTGAGAAGGGGCTCCGTGCTGCTAACAAGCAGGGGTACCGCGCACATTCCTTTCAGCACGGCGACATGTACACACACAATTACATAGAAGAACCATGCACCTCCACACACACAAACCCATTTTAAGATATAAATACACACGCACATACAAAGACAAGCTTGTGCAAACTAATGTGCGCACACAAACACAACAACAACACAATAAACTGACACACAAATAACAAGACACATCACAAACATTGTGGCGCCACCTGTCTCCTCTTCACCAATTAATGAGCTCCCGGCTCCTGGGATGCTACAACGGGATGGCAATTAGCAGGGGCAAAAAGGGGGAGTCATGAAATTAGGGAGAAAAACAGATGACGGGGGAGGGGAGGGGGTGATAGAGAAGGGATGCATAAAAAGAAATACAGGAAAAAAGTAGAGCATTTAAAATCTGAGAAATACAGGGTGGGGCTCAAAGAAAAGCGAAAATCTAAAAAAATCTCAGTTCACCCAAAAAGGCAGACATAGTAAAAAAATAAAAAAATAAATAGATGCAGTTGTGCAGTTTTTAACTATTGTGTTTATTTTAATGCAAGTTAAAGAGCTTAAATAGAATATGACACTTTGGCCTCATATATTAATGCTCATCCATAATTGTATGGATTGTATCTGACAGTGTGAACCACAGGCACAAATGGCACATGAGATAAAAAAGCAAAATCTTTGATGAAAATCCAATTATGTAACATCCATTTTGGTATTGTATTTTTCAATGATAAACGTGTGTAGCAAATACATGAAAAAAACAGTTCGTTAAAGGTTAAAATTTGATTTGATTAAAGGAATTGAATCTGTTCTGAAAGAAATTGCTTCCTTCTGCGAGGCCATATGTTTGTGTCTCCTGTTTGTGTTTTTATTTGCATCCATCACGATCCCATCATCTCCATCTTCTTCCTTCTGTCATTCAGTCAGTCTTTGCTTCCTGTTTCTCTCTCTTAAATACACGCAGACACACATTCTTTTGTTCACCACCTGATAACAGGCAGTCATTCATTCCACCTCTCAACCCCCGTGACCCTTGAACCCTGAGACCTAAATACAGAGCAAGAACTGAGAGACCGGTCACGCATTTGCTGGCAGTCATTGCACACAGAGGTCTATCTTTTCTTATTTACAAAGAAGCTAATCTATACTCTTCTAAAGATAAAAAAAAGGGTGAGAATTGTGTCTTATGTTGTGTTTACATATATTTCTCTTAAAAAATGTTGTTCATTACATTACATTTTATTCATTTCCATATTGTGGGAAGTGTTATTACAAAGTTATGCTACAATTTATTTATTTCAGTTTTTAGACAAAAATGAGTTCAGCAGCTGTTCAAGATATAAGTGTGTTTTTTTCTCTGTTTGGAAAATTTAGCCACAAGACAAACTTTGCCCACCAGCATGAGTCTTTTATTGAAATTTTTTAAAGTAGCTATATATTTCGGTCTTCATGGCAATTATCGCCGATATTTTTTCTAGCACTATTACCTTGCAACTAGTACTGACCTACAAGTGTACTTGTCACCTAAAAAGAAAAGTATGTACAGAAAATGGATGAATACTTTGGAAAAAAACTGGGTGAATATTTACATGAAAAACTTCTATTTTAAAGTAGCTGCTGTGAATACTGTCTTTCTTAGAAATATCCATAAGTCTAACAAGTAAGCAATAACTTATGAAATGAAAACAAATGAACAATTTCAGAATGTCCCAGCCAAATATAAGCAATTAACAATTTCCTAGAAAAAAAGTTAGTTTGAAAAGTGTCACATTCACATGCATGCACAAACACACACACACTCTAAGCATGATGTCAGACACAGACACAGAAGACAGACAGGAAACTCCAAACCGGACACACAGAAGCGTGGACACACACAGACACTCATTTGCATCTCTCCATTCTATCCAGCCTGAACCATGACCACAGATACACATGCAAAAACACACGTATACACACACTGGGCAGGTGTGGGGGTCAGAGGTAGGGTCAGTGGTGTCGGTCCAGCTCCCAAATATAGAGAATCTACTATTCATGGAAGCTTAGGTTCACAGCAAGTTCTCATATGACCATCATAGACCTTTCATGTCCAGCACAAATACGTAACACACAAAACATGCCTTCATTCACGCACACATTCACACTCCTCAAGCACAGAACACTGATGCTCATGTATTGCACATATACATGAAAGTTAAATGATGTATAGGTAGAAAGTACTACAGCACATTCACACTTACATAGTCTCACACACACAATGTGAATTACACTCTGGTGCCCTCACACATCATTAGGATGTCTAAGATCCTGTTGCCTGAAAACACGAATGATCATTTCCTCTGTTGCCCAGCCCCCAAACCATTCACCCATATCAACTTCTCTTCATGTTTCTTTTCTATTGTTTGTACTTCTTTCCTGAATCCCACCTTATCCCTGTCCCTCTCCTGGAAAACACTATTCACAGTGTCTATTCAGTGTGTAACAGAGGTCCTCTTCTGAGGGTGAAACATAAGACTGACATTCTGACCTCTCAGGATGACCTCTGCACTCCCGACTAACGTCTCTGACACATAGAAACAAGCTTATACACTTTGTGTGTGTGTGTGTGTGGGTAGGTGCATTTGATGCATGTGGAAGCTGCAAACTGATCACTTTTTCTGCTGGCTGACAAACTGCTAGTTTGAGTTTGTAGTGACTGCAGAAATGTGTGTATACTAGAAAGTTCAATACTTCACCACAATATGAAGGATAATACTTTGCCATGGCAACAAATCTGATTAAATGAAAAATACATTAGCTTTTAGCTGTAGGTAATATATCTGATACTAATATTAGCTCTTACTCGACTGAAAGAAAGTTAGGATTGAGTCTCAGTGCTATGATGGTGAAAGATACTATTAGATGAAGTGCAAGCAAGGGAACTTACAAAGAAAGAAAAGGTTTGTAGAAAAGTATCTGACATCAGTTACATGTGTTTAACAAACGGCTGATAGTTTATCCTACTGTATGCACTTGTGAATAAGCGCATATGAGTTACAGTAATTCTTTGGCAAATTACTTATAGAAATCATTGTGTAATCTGCATTTATCTGATACAAATGTCAGTGGCTCTGACACTGCAGTTGAATGACTTGAGAAAACCAGTTATTCAATTACAACTCACATTTTTAAATAAAGAAGCACACACACACACACACATACACACACACAGACAGAACCAACTGTGTCAAGACAACTTAAATTGAATCTTCCTCTGACTAGAGGCGCATGTTGTGCAAGAATATACTAACAAACCATTTAATGTAATTGTACGTGCATGTGCATGTATGCACGCATTAGTCATAGTGTCAGACTGCACTCTTCAGAGAGTTGCGAGGACAGTCCTCTCCACTCTTATATTAAATCAAATCCACTTATTGACTCCACATGACGTCAATTCAAATGGGGTGTACAGTATTAACAACATCCCCTCATAACCACCCTGGACTTTGTATTATTGTTGCACAACAGGGTTCTGTTGGGCTTGTTCATTTCTAAAAAATGTTGCTATCACCGTCTCTGAATAATCACACGGCATTAACATGTTTCGTGATTAGTTAGAGCTTTTGTCCACCAGTTACAGAAGTGTTCATAAAGTAATTAGTTTGCGTTGCCCAGCCGATGACAGAGGCTGGAACAATCCAAACACACTGATGGGTTCAGGCAATTTACCAAAGATCTGGTTGACAATAAATCTGCATGTGCAGAACAACTGAGAAAAATGCAACTTTGTCTCCAAGTATTAAGGAGGATCTGTTTCCATTTAATCAGTGTCATTCTTCAACACACATTTCAAAGAGATATCATAACAGTTTTAAATGACATTAAAATCAATGAGTAAATGTTTGCTTGGCAGATGTTTCTTTTAATTCTTACAACTCTTGCAGCTAAATAAAATGAAGGTCAAGGGAATGCAGTTACAGGGACCGAGGCCTAGAACAGCTCTTGGTAATTGTGTTGAGGAGATTTATGACTGGATGTTCCTGAACTTTCTTTAGTTGAACAAAAACCAAACTGTATTGTTTTTTTGTTTTGTTTTTTTACACTTGGACAGTCACCAGCGGTAGTTTTGATTGCTTGCCTACATTTAAATTTCCATTAAAATGTGCGCAGCCTAAATAGCCTGTTTGTAAAAGACGGAACGGGATGGAGAAGCCTGAAGCGAAGGAGAACACAGACAACAAGACATCAGTAAAAGTCGGGCTACATGATACTGTCATGACAATCTGCAATATTTACTGAGGGTAAAGCACATAAAAATGTTAAAAAACATATAGGTTGTTCCACAGTAATCAACTCATTTAAAAGTTGTGAGAAATATTTTAAAGTTTGTATGTACGAGTTCTCTACCGGTATTCCTTTTCCAACAATCTTAAAACATGCAACCCACACACGCAAAAATTATTTTCAGTATCTTACTAATGTTAAAATAAAAACAAAGATGAGGCTGTGTAAAGTAGGGCTACATAATATTTTGAAACTTACCATCATAGGAAAAACAACACACACACATCATTGGTATTGTTAAAGACTGCTTGGGCTGTAGTAAATTGGGCTATTATATTTCCAAGTGCCATGCATTCTTTTTCTGCATGCCAATAATTCAGCCATTCACATGGATCTTCACTGCCCTACACCTGCATTTAGATGCAAGGGGCAGAGCTTCTGGAGGACAATGTTGTGACTATTGTAGTAACAGACAATATAACATATCCCATGTTTTTCCCAATATCAGCTGAAGTGTCAAGGCATTTCTAGCATGCTGTGGTGTGGCAGACATCCTGACCATGTGTATAAGTTCATGCTTGAGAGTTGCAGTAGCATAAAGACCAAGTGAACCTCCAGATTTTCCTTAACTTAAAAAAAAAATCTATTTATTGATCTAAAAAGCCTTCTACAAAGAGAGGATTAAAATTTCAGTCAAAATTGTTCGTCTTTTCCAAAGACAGAAAGTTTTAATAGCAGCTTTAAGGACTTCAAGTGAGATTTTGCTTTACTGTGACACAGAGAAGAAGACAATGACAAGGAAGTAGTAAAAAAAAGAAAAAGCATAATAACCTAAATCAGAAAAAAATCAAGGAACAAAATATAACTGCAATTAACTGGTTTGAGTCCTATCTAAAAGACAGGGACTATTTTGTGTCTATAGGTAACTATAAATCTGAGCANNNGTTTGTCAAAGAATCGACTTCAAAATCCTGCTGTTAGTTTACAAAGCACTGAATAGTTTAGGGCCAAAATACATTCAGGAACTTCTGGTTCGTTATGAACCAACCAGATCCCTCACGTCATCAGGGTCAAGACTACTTTCAGATCCCAGAGTCAGAACTAAACACAGAGAAGCAGTGTTCAGTTTTTATGCTCCTCACATGTGGAACAAACTCCCAGAAAACGGCAGGTAACTCTCAGCAGTTTTAAATCAGGTTTAAAAACTTTTCTATTTACAGCCTTTTATGATAACAAGTCATATTTTCTCTGAGGGTTTCTTTCTTTCTTTTTGTTGTTTGTGTTGTGATCATACTTTTGTTTTTAATTCTTCTTAATGCTGTCTACCCCCCGTAATGTTTATAATGTTTGTATGTAAAGCACCTTGAATTGTCCCGTACATGAAATGTGCAATATAAATAAACTTGCCTTGCCTAATGGTGTGCGATAAGATACAAAATAGTTTTATAACTCCAAGTCCTTAACTCGAACTACAACATCATGCTTCTGCCAAATGTGGAGTCTGGAACAAAAATTTTAGACCTACGAGCTTAGACCTTATGTGAAAATAATCTGATGTGTAAGTATGGACCTTTTATACAATCTGATGTAAGACTGGGTTGGGTCCAAATATGCAATCCACATGGTAATGAAATTCCATCGACAAGAATTCCAAATGACAGATGACAAAATGAACATTGAACCAACTTGTGCTTTAGATCCATATGATCTCATCTAAATGTTTTTATTCCTCCCAAAAAGTTTAGAGAATTCTTCGCATCTTTTAGTTTGATATTTTCTACAATATTTTCCTGCCACATCTCAGTCTCATCCATCCTATTGTGTTCCCATACATACACTCGCAGTATATGTGTGCTTGTGTCTCTGCATGTGTGAGCGTGCGTGTGTGTGGAGGTGAGGTAGATGCTGGAACATTATTGGTTATTCTAGAAGCTCGGCCTGTGACATTTAATAACAAGCTCCCGTCTTCTCATCTGAAATACCATGTGATCCAGCCCAGTATCAGGGCACAGATGAGGCCCTGAACTCGTAAAGCAAAACTTCTCATACACAGACACACAAGCATGAAGGGGAACATTTGGCTCTAACTCAGCCTTCAACAATGCCACATTTGTTCAACAGCTGATCACCATATGATAAGAGATAAAAGTATATTAGGCAGGACACCCACACACAATCGTGTCTACAGATGGTTATCGAATTTACATAATCATTAGTTGTGGGTGAGACTCTGTCACGATCTGTGTTGTACCCGCTGCTATTAGAAACAATTAGTGTTTGAGAGATAGGCCTGTGCTCACACAAATGTATACTGAGTACTGAATACATTCTAAACGTTAAACAAAATTCACAACATTATAATATAAATGTTGTAAAATGTATCTCTTAATTGCATGTGAGGAAAGTAAAAGAAAATATTACTAATGCAGTTATGCAACAGTTGGAAAGCACTAACCTCATCTCAAATTCAAACACACACACAGAAACATGCTGCATGTGAACACACACGCACACAATACCACCCCACTGCCCCTCCCCTTGGCTTAGAGAAATTACTGCCACCTGAAGCGGAACCACGTCCATCATGAGGAGGCCCCACAAAGCCCCACAGGTGTCCTTTAACATGTCCAAAAGTCCCCTCCCCCCCTCCCAGCTCTCCATGTGGCCATTCATCTGGCTGCAGTGGAGGACATCAAAACAAAACACAAGCCTGAGGGGAAAATCTCACAGCTAACCAATGCACATGAATGACTCTCTAGCAAAGACACAGTTTGGTGCTTCCAACGCAGTGACAAGACAATCAGCCTATTAAGCGTCTTAGTTTCTTTGGAGAGAACAGCACAATATCACAGAATCAGCAACTTAATTACAAACCCAATTTCCAGACAGCTCTCATGGAAGTGGAAGTTACAAAATGTAATTGTTTATCTCACTTAAATCTTTAGTTGAAAGACATAAAGAATAAGAAAAATTCTAGTTTGATTTTCAGTGTTTTCACTAACCAACTTAATAGTATTTAGAAAATGTTAACAAATCTAGAGTTTGATGCCAGCAATATACCCAAAACAAGTTGAGAAAGGCAAAGAAAGACAGATATGCCTATGAGATAGAAGAGCATCCGAAGACCAGATTGCAACGAAGTTAGATTTTCGAACATCTACAGTGCCTTACTATGAAAAGATTCATCAGACTGTTGGATGTGTGTGACCTTAGAGCCCTCAGATGGCGCGGCATGAGAAACCACTTTTACATCATGATCAACATAGAAGCATGGGTTTGGGGACACCTTGGAAAGCCATTGTCACCTGATATGGTTTGTGGCTGCATCCAAAAATGTAAGCTGAAACTGCATTACTCAGGGAGGAAGCCATATATCATGGCCGTGCAGAGACACAACCGAGTTCTCTGGGCTCACATGAGATCCACAGAAAGACAGAGGATATGTGGTGTCCACTGTCCACTGTGGACACCAGCTGCTTTTTTTTTCTTAGGACTTTAATGACTAAAAACATCAAGGAACAGTCAAAGGTGCAGAAGGTCAGCATTTGTGATGGTGTAGGGGTGTATTAGCGTTCATTGCATAG
This sequence comes from Atherinosoma microstoma, assembly GCA_037177055.1. Lineage (NCBI taxonomy): Eukaryota > Metazoa > Chordata > Actinopteri > Atheriniformes > Atherinidae > Atherinosoma > Atherinosoma microstoma. The sequence continues at coordinate 13,535,490 of JBBBVU010000012.1, read as the reverse complement.
TTAGGTTTCATGCATGAAGGCACCGCTCATATGCAGAGGAGTAAATCGGAATTTTGGAGACATATGTTGCTGTCTTTTCCTACAAAGCCCACAGTGATGACAGCAGGGAAAGGCAGCTCTTATTCTGCACAACTTAGTGCACCTACATACAATGTGTGTGTGCTTGACTGGCCACCCTGCAATCCAGATACATCTCTTATTTAAAATGTTATGGACATCATGAAGAGCAAAACGGCCATGAACAATTAAGCAGCTAAGATCTTGTATTCAGCAGAAAAACCAATTCCTCTTGCAAAACTGAAACAATTAGTCTCCCCAATCCTCACATGATTAAAAAGTAGCATTAAACTGAAATATATCTTACATCTGGAAAAAAGGGTTTGCAGCATTTATGCTACAACCTTATTGGAATCAAATGTTTTTACACCTCTTTTAGTTCACATGATCCATTGTTCTGTTTCTCATCTCCACTTTTTTGTGTGTTTTTCTAAATGATCTGAACTGTTGCCAAGAACCAAAGCACAAACCACTTCATCCTGACCAGACTTGTTGTCTGAAAATGAAAACAATGAGTTATGAGAGACAGGTGGACTCCAAACCACAGAGAACCTCTTTGCATTTTTCACAAAGATTTCAGCTGGCTGTGGTTTAAAAGGAGAGCTGCTAAATAAAAAAAAAAAAATGGAGAGAAACTGAGTAATGAACACTTTCTGCTAAATGGAATTCAAGTCAGCAGCACAAAATAAAAGTCCATATCCACTCACTCCACACTAACATTCAGTGGAGGAGCTGACAACATAACATACAATGCAAATATTTTCTGATAAGTATCTTCCTCTACAGTGACAGTTTGTGGGATTTTTTTATTTCTTTGCCAAAACTAAATATCCCCAGGAAAACCTCAGAGAAGTTAAAACAAAGAGAGACCAGGAGTTAGTCTCATAAAAACAGCTGTGCTGATAGTGCGCACAGGTAATCAGACAGACAGGCAGCGGTGAAGGCTGCCAAAGACAGACAGAAACACAGACAGTGAGACAGTCAGTTTAAGAATAAACATGAAGCTCTCAGTGTCGCCCAGGAAAAAGAATTTTCTTTGATGTCAAGCCATGTGACCTCGCAGCAGTCTGAGGAATTGAAGCGCCGTCCAAACAAACGTCAACACTGCTAACACCCTCAAGGCCGGTGTGGGTGTGTTTCAGGCTCAATTTGAAGTGTGCGTGTGTGTTTGGACAATGAGAAGATGGAAAACGATGTGCACCCCAATTTTGAAGGCTTATTAAGTTTTTTTTTTTACAACTATCGCTTTCTTTCTTTTCTGTGCTCACTTGCCAACATTGAAGTCAAGCAAATTCTCGTTTATATTTGTCTTTAATTGTCTTGCTTAAGGCTGTAGATTTTTTTGCATGTCTGTCTGTAAATGAGTTTGTTTTGAGGCCAAAATCTGCAGCTGGAATGTAATGCTGAATTTTAATGCAGCCATTAAATAGGAGGGTAGCTACTGGCATAACATGCAAATGATTGAGTGAATTTCCACCCACTGAGGTATTATAGCTGCCAGGATTTAACATTGAATTTGCAAGCATAAATTTTTTTTTTTTTAAATGCATAATTTCTATATCTTTGTCCCATCAGTAATGACTTTCACAAGTTTACACAATGTCAAGTGCAATGGAAAAATGATGCACCATCTTCTTTTAAGATTTAAGCTTTTCATGTTTGGCCTTAACTTTAGACAGTTGTTACCCTTAAACTGTAAAGCAGACCTTATGATTTGAATAAAATTTTAAACTTCTAGTCCAATCTCTTTGCAGCTTTTGTGAAAACTCCACTTTAGTGTGTTTCCTGCTTACTTTCATCACTGCAAGACTTTAGCCGTCACGCTTTCTGTTTTGGCTCATCACAGCTGAATGACTCCTGAAACAACATTGCTACACTCTGAATACACTTCTATCGCCACTGGTAAACAGTGGTGTCCCATTGCAGTAGTTTATTTAGGAGTCTGTTCTATCCCAAACAGGGATTATGTCAAAGCCCACTGCTCCCTCTTTTAGACCACTAACTGCTTTCTGCTGCTGCTAAAAGCTAGCATACCGCTGAAGCACATGAACAGCTGTCTGTGTGTAAATGAGAGAGAAAGAAAAAGACAGTGAGAAGGAAAGAACACAAAGATAAAGGGAATGGTTGTGCAAACTGCACATCTAGGAGATTTAATCACAGCAGCTCTCACACACATACACACACACACACACACACACACACACACACACACACACACACACACACGCACACACATAATTATCTATTCAGATCTTTTCTTTAAAACATTTAAAAACTAAGTTGAACTTCATATGATGTCTACTGCCTGCTTGAAACTCAGTATTGCCTATTTATTTAGAGAAGAAAGACATCTTAAAATACATATTTCTTGTTATAATAAAAGGAAAAACAAAGGGAGAAAAATGCACCAAAATATGAACTTTTATTATTTACTGACCTTCATCAGATTGCAATAGGTGATGGAAAAATACCAAAAGTATAGTGCCCTCTTGGGGACAAACAACATGCATAGCTGAGATATGAATATTCTATTTTTTATGAATTCAAATATTCATATATATTTATATTAATCTTTAAAGGCAAGGCAAGGCAAGGCAAGGCAAATTTATTTGTATAGCACATTTTCAGGTTCAAGACAATTCAAAGTGCTT
>JBBBVU010000012.1:13511191-13527866 GCA_037177055.1 Atherinosoma microstoma | reverse complement strand
CATCCTCCCCCACCATCTGAGCCAACTCACCACCAGGTGGTGATCAGTTGACAGCTCCGCCCCTCTCTTCACCCGAGCGTCCAGGACATGTGGCCGCAGATCCGACGATACGACTACAAAGTCGATCATGGAACTCCAGCCCAGAGTGTCCTGGTGCAAGGTGCACATATGGACACTCTTATGCCTAAACAAGGTGTTCGTTATGGACAATCCATGATGAGCACAGAAGTCCAACAACAGAACACTACGTGGATTCAGATCAGGGGGGCCGTTCCTCCCAATCACGCCCTTCCAGGTCTTACTGTCATGACCCACATGGGCATTGAAGTCTCCCAGCAGGACGAGGGAGTCCCTGGGGGGAGTGCTCTCCAACACTCCCTCCAAGGACCCCAGAAAAGGTGGGTACTCTGAACTGCCATTCGGTGCATAGGCACAAACAACAGTCAGGACCCATCCCCCCACCCTAAAGCAGAGGGAGGCTACCCTCTCGTTTACCAGGGTGAACCCCAACACACAGGCACCAACAACTCCAACAGCAACTCCAGAGTTGTAGTGACACGGGTTCCAGAGCCCAAGCCAAGCGCCAAGGTGAGTCCAAATATATCTAGCCGGATGAGCCCAATGAGCGAAGGCCCAGCCACCAGGCGCTCGCCCCCGTGCCCCACCCCCAGGCCTGGCTCCAGGAGGGGGCCCCGGTGACCGCGTCCGGGCAAGGGAAACGTTGTGCCAATCATTGTATTCATCATAGGGGTATTTGGGCCGCGCTTTGTCTGGTCCCTCCCCTAGACACCTATTTGCCATTGGTGGCCCAACCAGGGGCATAAAGCCCCCGACAACATAGCTGCTAGGATCAACAGAACGCTAAAAGGTGGCAACGGTAAGGTGGCGACCCAGGGAGGGGTCCACACCACACAAATATTGTTTAATCCAATGTGGAAGTGAACTCTTTCACAGCAGAAAGTTTTTAGGTAAGGGTTCATTTGATTGTCTTTAAATCAATTTGAACATTTTCAAAACTTACCTGCCATTTTCCAAACATGAAATTTCCTTTAGCTATATTCAAATTTTGTACTAATCTACAAGCCGACACAGGAGCCATCCCAAAAGTCCTGCAGTGCTATCCAGTAAAACACTACTGCCTTAGAGGTTTTAGGAAATCCTAGAAAACCATTAAAAGAAAACACATGATCAAATTCATGTGAGTCTGTAAATAGCCAAATGTCTGAACAGAAGATTGATTCATACTTATGGGTAATGTGGCAGTCACTCAGCAAACCTGGCCTTTTACCCTCCACTCACACATTAGTGCTCTGAGGCACTTCTGTTAGCTGGTCTCACGCACACGCACACATGTTAGAACACACACATGGACCCCCACCCACATTGTAAAAGAACACACCAGCATACAAGTGGAACCTATGTGTCACTTGGCAGTGGACATGATACTAAGTGTCTACACTTCAAAATCCTCACACATAGGTTGTGACAAAATACTCAATATTATTCCAAATTTTAATACAGCCAGATATAAGAGACTTCATCAATCAGAACAAATCACTATGAATAACAAGAGGTTTAGTCATCATTATTTCCTTTAGTGAACCAGTGGTGTGAAATTATAAGTACTGAAGCTGATAAATTCCAATACAGTTTCACAGAAGAGATTTATTCAACCTTGTGTAAAATATAAATAAAAACACAAAGGAATTAGAAAGCTTACATGTACAGATAAGTTGAGGTACAGTCAAAGTCCAACCTGGCCATTTACCTGGACCACAATCCTTGTCCCAATATAGATGTATGGAAGGGAAATTGAGTTATAGACTTAAGTATGCACAACTCTGTGTTATAAATGTATTTTCTTTATGACTCCAGTCATTTTTAACATTTTCTTACGTAAAAATCACTTCCCCATCAAATACACGGCAGAAACCTGAGGTGTGGCAGCGCCAAGCTGGGCCTCACCTCTGAATGTGCAATCCATAACAAATTGGGTTGTGTGGCGCATCCCTGTTTCAGTTTCTCAGCAATTCACCAATATAAAGTTTACAGAAAGATTTACTATACGCCATGACTTTACGCCAAAGCACAAATTTCTGTCATTTAGGTCTACGTGGCTTTAAAAAGTGATACCTGCAAAATGAAGGAGGCATTTTTGGGCTTTGATGACATAGGTGAAGATAGACAATTAGACATGCCCCTACTATAACTGCTTATGTCTTGGGAGAGTTGGAGAAACAGAACTGTGCTGAAATGTTAGTAGCATACGAGGACATTTTCATTGAAACTGATGCTCTTTTTAAAGTGCTGCAAAACAAAGTTGTGGACATCAGATATTGTTGTGCGTGAATCCACGAAACAGTTGCAGTTATTTAATGCATGAGACAGGAGTTTGATATTTTCTACTTGGTCTGATGGATAGTAGTAAACAGTCAGTCAGAGATGAGAGGAAAAGAATGTTTTATAACATTCTGGACAATATTGGTGTTCAAATGAGAGCAAGGTTTGACCACTCAGGTGAGCTAGATTTCCTCGGTTTGGTCAATTGTACCAAATTTCATGAAATGCCATGACATTTTGATGACACCAAATTGCAAAGCCTGTCAAAATATGCAAATTCTTGACTTTGTAAGACTAAAGACTAGGAATGTATCTTAATCACCTGGACAACTTCTCAGTTTTTTGGCCCAGAAGGATGGAATTCAGACTGTTACAGAAGCGACGAAGTTACTCAAGCTGTCCCTCACTGTAGCAGCTACAACAGCATCAGTGGAGAGGTCATTCTCTGCATTAAAAAGAAAAACATCCAGTCAGAACAGGACAAATCAACTTTCTCCTTTGGCCGTTAACTCTTTTGAGGCTGAGAGACTTTTAAAACTAAAAGAAAATAAGGAGTTTTACAACAAAGTAACAGAGCCTTTCGTGGAGGTATGATAGGTGCATAAGGTAAGATCATAAATGGTTTTCAGTTTTTATATTGAAAATTATATGAGATAAGACCAAGTAGACAAAAAACGTATTTGAAAACTAGATTTTGACCTTCAGTGAATTATTGTCCTTATTCTTATCCTCTTGATGAGCAACCTGTAATCAAATTGATAAAGGCACCAGAACTAAAAGTTTGAAAAACCACAACATTTTTAAATGAAGGTCAAAGTTAAAGTTGTGTTGCATACATCATACTTTTATTTGTTAAGAATGAGTATGAGTTGTTTGAAGAGTGCATAGCAAATTGGCTTTACCAAGCACTGTAAAAGAAATGTTCTTTCTAGCCCAAATATGTTCCTGTGTATGTGTTTGTGTGGGTGTGAGTGAAAGAGAAGAATGCTGACAAGACATGAAACATTACCAGTAGTAAAAATGCATGCTGCCAGATGAATAGTGAATAAGATAAGTTCTTATAATTGTAAATCTGACTCCAGAGAAGTCAGTGTTTCACCAACCATGAACCTCACCGTATGTCACTGTATGTCATTGTTTGGAATTCAGCTCTATTAATATATACTTATGCTTTACTGTTTTTTAAAAAAAAAATTCAAAAAGATTTAAGTTTGGAGCATGAACAGAGCAACCAGGTCCATTTGATTGTAGCTGAGTGTAAACATGTAGGAGTGATTCAACCCATAACTGCTTTCTTTGGTCCAGTTTTTTTTAAGCTTCAGTTTTGTATAATAACTGTCCCTTAAAGACACACTACAGAACGTTTGCCATTTTCGCAATGATTCTCCCCCTATTGACCGCTAATTAGGCTTCCATCTTGCATCCTACCTGTACTGTGAGCTCTTTCCAGCCAGTAAAAGACAAATTTATCTGGACTCTTGTTTTAGCTCTTGCTCTCTTATTCTCCTCCTCTCTTTTTCCGGTAATGTCTTCTTGCATTTCTTTGATGAATCAGCCACAGTGCGCTTTTAAAACAGCTGGTGTGTTTATATCCATTTGCTAACGTGACATGGTGCGTAAAGCGAGATTCGGCCGCAACATCAGCTGCCGGGCAGGGGCTGCTCCAGAAATGCATATAATGGATTTCACTGTGCCATCAAACGAGTTCAGAACACAGAGTTTTAAGGTCAGAAAGTCATGGAGTGCGTCTTTAAGTTTTCAGGCAGCACTCCATTAAAAATCAAACATGACTGGAAATCGTTGCATGGGTTCAGGTTCATCCCCGGATCAACAAATACAAATGAAAGGTCCACCATGCGGTGAGTAAAAATATATCAATAAGATCCAGAAACTCCTGGGCTGAGGTAAAGTGAAGAACTGTCCTGAGGGCTGACAAATATAAATTTGAAATCCTTTTTAAAAATATTGAATGTGACACCCTCCAGGCTAAACAATACAGCAACCCTCCAGCGTGCATCCATGGCATGGAGAACTTGCACATTTGTGACGACATCATTGATGGTGAACAATATACTGTTTGAGCAAGTTAGAGTATGCTGCCATTTTCAGAGAGGGTCTTGCTTTAGCAAGACAAAGTGACATTGGCACATCACAGCAATCCAGTCTGTGTATATCCTTGTACTGGTCATAAATACACTTTAGTTAAATAAAAAAGCCAAGAAGTGAGCAGCTGGAATTCTGCATTGAGCAAGAATGTGAAAATATTATACTTTCCAAACTACAAATATGATTCATTATTTCAGTGTCTTTTCTCTATTCCTTTAATCAAAAATTGGTTTTAAACTATTTGAAAATCAACCCTTAGCACTGAAAATGTGAACAAAAAACAGGAACAGTAGAAAATGGTAAAGTTAAATAACAGAGAAGAGGAAATGAATCAAATGTGATAAAGAAAACTGAGAGAAAACTGAACTAATACTGCACTTGTAACAAAGAGCATGATACATTTTATGCAGAAGATAAATAAATAATCTAAAGACAGACAGGCCTTGGCTAGCTTGGCTGTCCAAAAATAATAGGTCTGAATGCATTTAATGAAGAACATTTCCAGAATAGATTCATGACACAACAGCAATATCAATGCCAGTATAGCAAAACAGGGAGTTTGAACTCTCCCAAGCAAACTGCTGCCAGCTCCAATAAAATCCAGACAACCATACCTCAGCAGTTTTTTTTCCTCCACAGATGGTAGATGTAAGCTATTAAAGAAAAAAAGATTCTAATTAAATGAATACATTTTAACTTTTGCCACATTTAATGTATCATTTCAAATTTGCTTGCAAAGTCAATCATTGGCATACAAAGTATCGATAAACAGAATGTTGCTATTTATTTACCACAAGATGTTGTTGCATAATATTTCAATTTGTTCCAAACTGCTGGCCCCTGTCAGTCACAGTTAAATTGTCTGCAGACCACCCCTGCTGGCTGCACCTGCAATATAAGGTGGAGTGTGTTTGAACGAGTTTGAGTGACATGCTCACGTTGGTGACTGACGTGATTTGTTTGACCACAAAACATCAACTGAGGTGAGAAGTACAGTATAGAGTCATGAACAGGTTAGAGCTGTGTGTTCTTATGTGCATGTACATGTGCGAGATGTTCATTGCAGGGAAAATTTTAGGAGGTGTTTGAGATAGAAAACAGCAGTTTAGAGGATATGACTCATTGCTGCCTCTACAGTCCATTCACTGTGCCCTTTCGACTGTGAGAGTTAAAAACAAGTAACAAACCTATTTACCTGCCAGGTTACCAAATCTTTTCCACCTGTTCTCTCTGGAACCCTTTTTCAACCCAAAAGTGCCAGGTTGTAATCCTCTTTAATTTAAATCTTAACCTTTTAAATGTCAGAAATAGGAAAGTATACCATGTTGTTGTCTTTGAATTCATTTCTTGTTGTTCTTATTCTCAGAGCTACTACTCCTACAAAGTCATAATCTAATAGGCCAATTTGAATGACATTAAGTCTAAGGTCTACTAATTTCATATGTCGAAGTCACCCTGAAAAAATTCTAATCCATCATACAAAATGGAGAGATCTGATCAGTCTTAAGACTCCAAAAACTATAAGCAACAATCAATTGTGCAACACAGGTTTGGTTGAGAAGTCAGCCTGAGATAAAAAACTAAACTAAACAAAAGTTGGAACAAGGAAAATATTGCTATAATTGCATGGAAACTTCACGATAAGTCAAACCCTGCACAACTGATGACAGTTCGCTGTGCTCCGAGCCAATGGGATTTCAGCATGAGAAGACTGAACCTTCATTCATTTAACTTTAATTGTCTACGATTATCTGTTTCTGAAACTATTTTAGACTAAAATTAAACTATGCAATGTAAACTTTTAGCTTAAAATTGTTTCAGAAACAGATAATCGTAGACAATTAGAGTTAAAAAAAATGAAGGTTCAGTCTTTTCATGCTGAAGTCATGTTTGCTCGGAGCACAGTGAGCTGTCATCATTTGTGTAGGGATCGACGTCTCTCAGTGCAGACAAAAACACCCGTGCCAAAGCACATGATTGAACGCTTGGACACAAGCAAATAGAGAAAAGAATAAAGGGAAAAAAATGGAAAAGAATAGAGAAAAGAATAAGTAACTAGAAGCACTCAGAGAGTGCAGTCCTCCGCCAGGCCATTGTGGTGTTTTTTTTGCCAATGATTGTGGGCATTAGTTTTTTAGTTTGCTCTAATAGCAAAAATATTCTCATCTCATCTCATATCCTCAACCCGGTGGTCACATGAACAGCTTGACGGTGAAAACAGCCCCCCCCAATCATACGAGCATCCATGTTGAAGTGTGCAACTTGTTATAGTTTCAAGTTTTGTCCATTGGTTTTTCATAAAAAATTATCCGGAATGTCATACAGTTATATTGATACCCTCAGTGTCAAGTCTAGGATATGAGGTGAAGCTAGTGGCAAAAGGACTGAATGAATGCCTTCATGTCTATCCGCCGTCACATTGTGGAAGAACAATGTTTCTGCTAACAAGAAACATTGACAACTTCACAAAAATCACCAAGACGTTTGTTATTGTTACTGTAACCAGCCATTTCATATTTTTGGCAAGCATACAAAAACAACTATAAGTTTTAAATAGTAATATTATAATAAATGTTTTACTCGCTCGTCACTAAATGATCTGAACAAATTGTTGAATATTTTGAAGGACTCAAAGGTACCATCAGCAGTGACAGACTTGATAGCCGCTAGCCAGTGATCACATCTTTCTGGGCTGTTGTGTCTTTTCGATCTCTTGTTGTCTGTGGAACAATTATTTTCATGGCAGCCAACCACAACACAACTTTTTGGCATATCTAAAGGAAACTACAAAGAAAAATCTATGAGGACTGACGCTGAAAATCCAATTGGGTTACATTTAGCAACCTTTTCTTTTCACCGGCGAAAAAAACGGATATGACAGAGTTCCCCAATGTTCCCGGAAGCTTGTGCCTGCCCTGCACCTGTGGAGAATCCTTTACAAAATTCCTGGATCCGGGCGGTGATCCAGATCACCCCCAAAATCTAATCACTTGTTCCTTATTCCTTTTTGGAGATTTCATTAAAATTTTGTCAAAATCCATCCATTTGAAGTTATTTTTTAGTTATGTTGCTAACAGAAAGACAGACTGACAGACAGACAAACCAACGCTTCCAAAAACATAACGTCAGCCTTGGCAGAGGTAAATCTTATGGGAAAAGAATAGAGAAAAGAATAGGGGAAAAAAAATTATAAAAAATAAGAGTGAAATTTTGTAGAAAAAAATTAAAAAGGTTTTTATTTGATTTATTAGTAAATATATTTTCTCTCTTTTTTGTGGCACTCCTATCATTCCATACATATAAGTGTTAATGATACTGTTAGTAATTAATAACAATAAGTATCCATTTAATTCATAAATCATCCATTATGTTATGAATAACTGCAATGGAATTCCAAGTTCTGTGAAAGGGAACATGTTTGATCTTTTTTTTTTCTAAGTAACAAATAGTTTCATTCCCCAGTAATTAGTTACTTTTATGATGCTTTAACTCCAATCACTTACTTTTGGGGAGAAGTAACTAGTAATTAGAACTAATTACTTTTTTAAAGCAATGTGCCCAAAACTGGTTGTGGCTTATGTAGAAAGTGGGAAGCGGAAAGTTGTCATTTTCAGATTTGAGCAAATGTAAACAGTTCAACAAGTCTAAGTGAAAATGGACAATTAAAAAGCAGTCTTCAATTTTTTCTACAGCATTTTAAGGCCTGGTATATGATCACAAACTTACGATGCAGTGGGACTGAGTATATAGAGCTGATCTATCTCTAAACTGAACCATTAAAAATATGCCAACTACAAAAAGAAGATATGCCAAAATTATTTTATATGACAATACATTGCTTTCTTGTTCATTTGGTTGTAATATGAGAGGGAACTTCCTTTAATTCAACTTTGCTGCTGATAGATCTGTGATGCGGTAGGGTCTCTACTTGCAAAAAATCAGGTTGATGGATGGGCTTGCGCGTCTGGAAGATCAAAATGGTTGAAACTTGACACATTCTGTTATCGGACACCTTCCCTCTTCTTTTTACTTTTTTATTTTTTGCACAAAAACAACAAACACAAAGACACAAAATGCCACATCAAAGCATTCCCACTGGGAAATGACATACTCCTCTTAGTAGAAATCAGGAGTCATGTTTTGCAGTCTTGACCTGGTGAGAAAGTTAAATGTTTTTCGAGGCTAGAATTTACATCCACAGTTCCGCTTCACTGGAGGAAGCTGAACTCGATGCTAAGGCAACTTTTTACCTAAACATAAAACAAATTGAACTGAGATAACCTGTAATCCTATTCCATTTACGTGCCAGAGTGATTTTGAGCGGAACATTACATTCAAGACTTTTTAGTGATAAATGACTGTAAATATCCCAAGGTGTAGTTTAAAGCATTTATAGTGCTGGGTTTCTGTTGGACACACTTGCTTACAGACTCTGTGAATACAAGACAAAGAATACAAAAAGAGACTAGGATAAAGTGCATACACTTTGAAAGCAAAACTGAGAAAAAAATATTGCTTTTGTTTGCCTTATTGTTGTGTTGCCATTTTTGCAGCACTTCCCGAAGATATGCAAGACAATCATGTGATAATGGTCAGGGTTATGATTAAATGTACAAAAAAAACCAGACACACAAGCAGACAGAAAAAACAACACAGAGAGGTAACGAACAGGGCACAGTTAGCAGAAACACGCAAAACTAATTCATATGGGATGAAAACCAATCTTGAAGGAGAGCCACTTTACCTTGAGAACGCCTTGTGGCAACAAAGAACGTCCACAGCCTTGAGATTATCCTTAATTTCCTGCAGCAGAAGGCCTGGCTATGGCATAGCTCAAACAAGTTCTCATTGCTTAATTACATACACTCACACAGGGTCAGGAAAAGGTTTGGAATCAGTTCTTGAGATCTGAACTGCATAGTTACATGCCTGCCAACAGGAGAGTTTGCTGTATAAGTAAAAAGGTGCAAAGTCAAACCTCAACACTTGTCCCAATGAACCATGTTAGCTGTGCAATTTTATTTAGATTATTAGAGAGCAATAGACGGTTCCCAAAAGAATTATAGTTTTTTTTTTTTTAAAAGGGAAGGGGGGGGGGTCTTAGAAGTGCAAAAAAGGCAAAGAAAGAAAGAAAGAAAGAAAGAAAGAAAGAAAGAAGGAAGGAAAGAAAATGTCCAACAGTGTGAGCATTTTAAGGGAAACTATTTCCGTCTTGTTATTAAATTCATCCATTGTTTTACCAGCTGCATGTAGATGTTTCATTTATATTTTATTTGACACCCTTCACCTAGATTTGTTGAGTTTAGGTTCACTCAGGGGAGCCTTTCACATTTGTCTGTGCCAGTTTAAGCTTGTTAAACCTTAAAACATAATCTGAAGTTTAGCTAAATTGATTATTTTACTATTTATGAACACATTTCTCATTTCTAAACCATTTTTGTAAAGATGTCAAACAACATATGCAACCAAGTCAAGTTCTTGAAACTAAAACATTGACAGATTTAAAGCAATAACATCACTGGCAAAGGAAAATATTCCAACTCCATGAGCCAAGTATGAAAGTTAGTGATCAAGGAAACCAACAGTCAACTTTAGCTAATGCTAGGGTAATAAATCTTATTTACAAAAATACATTCAATCATCTTGGCTCACAGGTTAGTTAGCTTTCTGAAGTTGGACATCTTTTCAATGAGTTTAAAGTTCAGTTTAATTTACTTTATACTAATACCAATAGCAACATAACTTGTCTCAGAGCTCATTGAAACTGAAACTGGTGCCAGGATTGGTTCTTGATACCCATCTCTACCTGGCAACTGTGTTGTATCTCAACTAGAGCTGGGCGATATGGCCTAAAAATCAAATCTCAGATTTTTTAAAATCAAATCTGATTTCTGATTCTATTAGATTATTTTCCTTTTTCTTTCTTAAAAGCATATTAAACGTATTCAAAATAGTATTAAACTTAAACCTTTTTCATGCAAAATGTGTTCATAATTCTTTATCTATGCATGTATTTATTCATTTGTTTATTTATTTGTATGAATGAATGAATGATATATAATATAATATATATGATGTCCTGACTTTTCCACTGTATAAAATGGTTGTTGGTTGTTTCTTAATGACTGTGAGCTGAAGCTGTCTTCTGCTTCATATAGACTGCAGCATTTCTCACTGCGGTTATATGCACAGCTAAATTCCAGGCGTGAGTAACGGCTCACTTCACTCAATATCTCAGACAGACGGCGTTTAGTTCTGTTCTGGAGTCTCAGAACCTTAGCACTTTTTAGCGAACCGGCCCGCGTTTAGACCAGTTTAACCAGAAAAAAGTGGCAGGACTTTACTAAACTAAACGTAAACACAGTGGAAATTTGGGCATGACATTTGATGGTTAAGTCGTAAGGCTCCATTATAACCTGGTTTCCTAAATAAGTTTCCCAAAATAAACAATACACGCAATTGACTGCAGTAATCCCTCCCACTCGGCAGCATGTCTAAATCTTTGGTAGAAAAAGACTTTAAATCAATTCTGCAACGTCTCGTTACTTGTTCCGAGTTTGAGGTCACAAAAACTGAACCAGCTCCTAATAAATGATAACACTGGAGCTTGTTTCTGATCGAGCTCCATCTTGCAAGCTTATGTGTTTACTTTAGCATTGAATGTGCAAACACTTATGTGTCACTCTGGGAGAGGGGGGCTGAGCCAACTGCTAACGGAAGCCCAAGGAGAGCGTTTGTGGTGCGTGTTAAGGGGGAAAAAAATCCAGATTTTCATCAAAATAAATCAACATAAACAGCAAATTCGAATAATCGATTTTATCAATTAATTGCCCCGTTCTAATCTCAACACGCTGGAGCATTAACTTAATTTTTTCTACCTCAACCTAATCAATATTCTAATCATATAAAGCCCAAACAATAATAACCCAATCCAATACAAAAGCTTAATCAATACAAAACATAAATTTGTTGTATTAATATGACTTGGATGGCCACTATTTCATGTGCCAATCATTTTCCATTTCACATATTTTCATACAACAAAGGATAGTCTCATTGGATGTATTTTGTTCACCCTTCCCCCCTCCAGGTGGCTGCAAGCCTCATAAATGGCTCCAGACGCAAGGACTCTGCCCACCATCTGAAAATGATTAGGATGTAGTCTCGCTGAATGCAAGTAGAGCCTGCGCACTCAATTGCTGCAACACATCTTTATATGCAGCAAAACTAAACATGCCACCCACACGTTTCTAGATTCAGGCCAGAGCTGCCAATCAGCAGTGAGCAGCCAGCTGATACAGACAAAGGGTTATGCATCAATGAAAACTGAAGCGAAATCTACAGAACAGATGTGCATTAGACACATGGGAAAGAATATGAAGATGCTGAAAGACAAATCTTTTCCAAATCTCTCATTTTCACCTATTTCTTTGGGTAATGACTTTGCTAATCATAAACTGGAGTATATATCAATAATTTAGATTAAACTGGTATAATAATAAGCACTCAAAGTCATGACCAGACACTAAATTAAAATCCTTTGGCAGCCATATTGTTTTTTTTTAAGCCCTCGTTTCTCCATTGTTCTGTTTTCCCCTTCTTCTCATTAACACACTCATACAAACACACATACATGCACTCAAAGCCACTTTCCCTCTCCCTCTGTCCCTCTCCTCCACCCTGACATCTGATAGTAATTATAGCACAGCCTCAAAAACAGAGCTCACTTAACTCTCCTTTATTAAGTGACTTGGTACTACTGGCATAATTTGTTCATCCACATGTAGAATTAACGGACACACACCCATGGGCCCCAGGAGCTTTTCCCCCTGGCAAAAAGACACTAAGGCACATGAACTAACACACCTCAATCGTGCAATCACATGCACACTCTTTCAAACTGTGTGCACCCATTTCAAGCCGGACTCTCATCCTGTCTCCCCCCTCCCTCCATCTCCAGTCCCCTGGAACAGAACAGTCACGGCTGTGTGCACTGCTGATTAGCTAGAACCTGAACCTAGGAGAAACACTAGAAAGCTCAGTGTTCTTTATTGTGTTTCCCCTTTAGACAAAGGGAGTCTCTGACAACCTGGCTTTCGCTGTCCTATTACCTTATCTTTTACTAATGTAACCCTAACATTAAGGTAACTTCATTGCTACTAAGATACCTTTTCCTTCAACCCAACTGTCACCAAGATTCAATAGAGGAAAGGAGAGCTGAAAAGAGTTCTGGAGAGTAGAAAGGAATTTAGATCAGGCTTACAAGATTTAAGCCCTGAAAGACCATGTGAAGATGTGTACTATCTGGAGTTGTAATTTTGGACTGTTATATGGTGACTTGAGCATGCAGTCAAGGGTGTGTGCATGAGCTATTTATTATGGCTAATTCTTTAATCCCTCAACATGTGTCCGAAACCTACAACAGATGCCGCTAAAGAGACACAATGAAAACAACACATGGCACTGCAATCAGTAGCCTCTTGCTTTTACAGATCAGAAAGCTTCCAAAGAGAAATGGCAGTGTATTTTAGTGACACTAAATACACTGCTATTTTCCATCAAAGTATTATTTTAATGAAATGCTGAATGTGTTTAACCATGTTGATGACTCATACATTACCAGTCAAAAGTTTGGACACACTTGCCCATTGGATTTAATGTGAAAGTGTGTCCAAAACTTTTGACTGGTACTGTATAAACATAAACTCCTGATCAGAATTACTGGCACCCTTCAACTCTATACAATTCAATACAACTGTAATAACACTTCAGCTAATTATATGAACTAACTATTTTTGATGGAATATTGAAAGTTGTTGATCTCCAAAATGTTTCGATTTATTCCAACATGAAAACAGCTGCATGTTTGTGTCAGAGATTGGTGTACGGTTTAGGCTCAAATTTTCACTACAAATGAGTCTGTTGATAATCTGCACCCATCCTCACAGATTTCTCACAGCAAGTTTTTTCTTAGTACTAAGCCCCTTGAAGCCCTTGAAGAAATGTAAAAGTTTTATGATGGTTAAAACTGAAAATGTTAAAGTCTGTTGAAACATGTACTTTGATATCTTCGGCAAAAGCATGCAAAAACACAGACAGCTCTCTATAGAAAGAAATGGCGTAAAACTTTAACTAATTTGGTATTTCAGGTGATTTGGACTGTGAAAAATAAGCACAGATTAGTCTTATTCTTTATATTTCTTATCAAATAACTTGATAAAGTTTCAGTAGTTTGTTTCCGCTTTAATTTCATAGGTTTTTTACCTCAAGAGTGTCAATAATTTACTCATTCTCATTGCAGCTACATTACCCCCATCACCAATAACAGTACCTTGAAAAGATGTGTAGATGTATCTTTTCTTATGTTTTAAAAGGAAAATAAAAAAAGCAACAACAGTGTAACCAATGCACTAGCTGTTGTAGCTACTTTTCCTCCTCTAACAGCACATAATACATAAATCCTAAGTACTGACCCCACAACAGCAAGGTTTCCCCTTCTACTGGAACATCTCTCAGCACCTGACAGCTACCAGCACATGCAGTGTTGTGCGTCAGGAGGTTTTGGACTGCATGTGAACATTTTGTCCAACATTTTGTCACTTACAACTCCCTGTCTAGGTAAATACAGTAAAAATCAAAGCACAGAAATTGTCTTTAATTTATATTGATGATGATGATGATTTTGTCAGATGATATTTTGTTAATGAAAAGGATTTTATTAAAGCACCATAGCTGTCACAAAAAAGTCTTGACTCAGACAGAAACAGAACCTTAAAAAGATAGGGGGAGATGTTTTCCATGAGCATTTTTTATCATATTGCTTAAAATCCCCTTCACACCCCGATTGTAGCCTATTATTAAATGCTCTAACACAAAAATAAAATATTTTAGTCACCTGTGGAATGGACAGGACTGAAAAAACACCATCCAATCATTTTAACCAGCTCGTTCTAAACGATTAGATTGTGATATGTCTATCAAACTCAACTGGCATTTGTCCCTCCTCCCTCCATGTGTTCCTTTTAGACATATGGGCTGTGTCCGAATGTGCACCCTATTCCCTACATAGTGCCCTGTATAGGGGTCACGCCATTTCGTAAGGGTGTCCGAATGTCCAAAGAGAAAAAAGTAGTGCACTCAAAATTACCCACAATCCATCTTGAAAAGTAGTGAGCATGGATGGTCCCTAGACGGGTCAATATAAACCACAATGCATTGCGGGCAGGAGCTAACGCGATTTCTTGCTAACGTAACAACTTTCTGCCATCCGTTTTCTTATCTGCCGTCGTTTTCTTATTTTTATAATCATCAGTTCAATTCGTGTCAGTAAGAAGATGCTAAAAATTTTAAACCCACCATTTCTCTGATGGAATATGCTGCATCAGGTGACGAGTGTCACCTGCATCAAAACAGATTAAAATAAACTGTATGAGCATTAATTCTATATGAATAGAGCTGCAACAAAGAAAGAATAAAACATGATTTAAGGATATATTTTCTTTTAAAAGTTTGGATTTGATTTGGAACGACATGTTCACAGCGTCCGGGGTTGCTGTGGCGACAGGTGGTAGTCAGTGATCTGCGGCAGGGAGAAAGAAGTGAGCTTCTGTCTGAATCGCCATTAAAATGAGTGCCCTATATAGTGTGCTATGTAGTGCAACTCTATGTAGTTAATGAAGGGTTAGGGGTTAGGGTGGACATTCTGACACCGCCAAGGGAGTTCCTGAGCTCTTGTGACGTGGCTTCAGGGAAAAGTCTGAAGAAAGGGGTTGGACTTTTGAATTGTGTATTCGAAATGTAGCTTGCACGAACCGTTTTTCCAAGATCTCCAACCCTACCTTTAATGTACCATTTTCAATACCAATTCAAGACTGGATTCACATTTATCTGACAGTAAAATTAGAACAAAACGTGAATGAGAGGAGGATTATTTGGATTTTGTCGGTATTAACATTAGGTATTGGGTTGTTTTTTTTTACATGCATTGTGATGCGGACAATTCAGAATTTATGTCAAATGTAAAAAAAAAAAGGATTTTTAAAAACTGTTAATTAATAAAACAATGTTGAATAAAGTGAAAGGCGGAACTTGAAATTGTGGAAGTGCAGCGTCCAGACTGTCTGTGGCAATGGATGACAGACATGATGGCTGAGCACGAAATCCAACCGACACCTTTAAAGCCAGTAGGTTGAAGCACTTTGGTTTCTATGGGTGGCTTTGTTACCTTGGAAACTCCAGGTAATTTGGGGAGGTGTGAATGTGCAAACAAACGCTGATGCAGATCAAAGAAGCAAACTCTGGTCCACCTACAAACTTGGCTCTCGGATGGCTTCAAGTGACCCAAATACAAGGAAGTGGACTACGGCACAAAGGGCATTGTGGTTTCAACACAGCACTGTGGGTAAACATAACCAAAACACACGCACGTGTAGGACGATAGGCAAGTCTGTCCATAAGAAACGGCTTATGTGGCGGAAACAGAAGTTGTCCTGTATTCACTTCTTTGTTGTTTGTAAAGACAAATAAGATAAACCATGTTACCTGTTTCCACTTGGAAAGCAGTAGTAGCGAAATCATCACATTGGGAAAAAAGAAGCATCATTTTATAATCGTATCATGGCCATCTGAATCATAATTGAATCGTAATAGGCAGGTATAGCCAAAGGATGGATAGAGGGACTTGTCTGTATTGCTAAATATGCTAAATGTATGTGATTTCACAGGGTTGGCATAGATTGTAACATGAAACTGTGACATTCTACACACTATGTTTCACCATGAAAATGAGTGGGTGAGAGGAGGTAGGGTTTCTCAACCATATGGTACCTGCATTAAGAAATTTTAAGTCTTATGGGACTATTAACCTTCAGGTCAGTATCATTCTACCATGTCTTGTGTAATCTGTGACTTTTAGTGTAGAAAAGCCATCTGATAACTTTTCAAAACTTGAGTTAGGGACTTGTGTGCCTAAAAACACAACAACAATTCAGGTAAGGTAAGACTGAGGGGTAGATGCAGGGAATCCCCCCTTATTCTCCCCCCACAGGAAGCTGAGTGGACATGGTTCAGAGGGCTAAGCTTGTAAAAACACTGCTCCCAGCATATCACTTTGAATATAAAAACTGGTGAACATGTGAAGCAGGTTTGTACACATTAGGGGTGTCAACGTTTACAGTTTTTACTACACGTGTAACCGGGACTTCTAACCGACGTGTACACGGTTACACGA
>JBBBVU010000012.1:13468167-13511091 GCA_037177055.1 Atherinosoma microstoma | reverse complement strand
GAAGCTCTCAGGCAACATCATCACCCCTAAAAATACTATATATAGGCTGTTGGTTGAGAAATGAACGATGGGGAGGGGAAAATGACGTGTACACGGTTATTGATTTTTCTAAACGGTTATGATTTGTTATCCGTGTATCCGTGTATCCGTGTACACGTTGACACCCCTAGTACACATCTATGTAACCTCTGATGCTGATTTAAGAGAGTTAGCAAGAAGAATATACTGTTTGTGAGTAGAAGGAAGGTCTATATAATGTACCAATGTACTGTTTTAAAACAAGATAGAAGGTGCATAGATGAAAAAAATTTCATGGGTTCATAATGAGTAATGTTTTCTTCCTAGTGTCATAATGTCATTGTGATGCTTGTAATCGCTGTTTCTGGGTGTGTGTGTGTGTGACCTAATATGTAGTCATCTGCTTGATGGTGGTTTGGCCTGGAACCTACAGGGGCCTGTTAGGGACATCTGGTGTGTCTTGGACTCTCCTCTAAATCTATTCCCCATTTTGATTCTTGTTTTTCCCAAGATCTGGCAGAGGTGATTCGGTGCTGGCCATCTGTTCAGCTTTGTTTTTTTAGGATCACCTTATTAAATCTACAAACAACAGCCCTCCTCCTACAGTATCTGGCACACTGTAATCTATAGGATTTTCTTCATCCTCATATTTTTACTCCATCTACTTCCTGTTTGCCTGACTCCAATTAAACTGGCTTACTCTTAAGTAGCAATGAATAAGTCAACATATTACTTCTTCACTGTCATCTCTCCAGCAGATGTCAGTGAACAGCAGATTTCCCCCATGGCCGCTGTTATCAATAAGGAGACATAATAATCTACACTGTCACACGAGACACAATACAAAGACTCCCAGAGGCCTGCTTCACACTGTAATTGCCTTTTGAGATGGATATGTATGAATTCACCAGACATGCAAGTGAAGAAACAGGCCCACTCGAGATTTGATTTCATATGCATCAGATTCAATATCTTAGAAGTTAAATTCAATTAGGTATCAATCAGATTTAATTTCTCTGGATTTATGACTTCAGAAAACATATTGATGAGCCCATCATGAATTTATGTGTCATGGGAAGGTGGTGTCTGCACAAGCAACGTGGATGCAATTTCAGCCAGACGGGTATCAATGATGTGACACAAGACAGTGCATCTGCAGCAGCACATTTACTACTTATCTGTGCATGAGGCCAGAACTAGACACGGAAAGACAGACAAAGAAGGAGGAAAAAAATCATAATTATACACGTTATAGCCTATTTTCCAAAGATGCATCTGCACAAATCAGACAAAAGAAGGACTGGACACATTAGTAAAAACTACCTGGCATAAAGAGATGGAGCTGAACAGATTTAAAAAAAAACAAAAAAAACATTTTATCTCTTTTGCTGTGTCTAGACATGTTGACATGTTGAATTATTCACAGGGCACAGAAATGCTCATGTGTTTAATATATCCCGTCTTTAAAAGAGGAAGTCAGTTTTCCATCACTCAGTCTGACCTTTAACCTCTGAGACATTCTTTGAAAATTCATAACAAAGTCACAGCTTGAAGTCATTTCTATCCCTTGCTGCACATATTGTAAAAAAAACAACACCATGAGAATTGACAATTGATTTCACCAACTATCAAGAATGACTGACTCCGACCTACCAAGTTAGTCCATGTCATATTAAAACTCCAGACAAAATAAATATTCAGCCACCCATCATGCAAGCATTGCTCCTAATAAAGGCTTCAGCAGTCGGGGGATGTCTAGACCAAAAAGTGAAGGCACTTCCTGAAACTTAACAATGACACTTGCTCTCAGGCAAATATTTTTGCTGTCAATGATGGAATGGCACCTCAAAGGAGGCACCGTGGAAATTGGAGGTCTCTTCGGTTTGAGGGAGGGGGAGTAGTGGGATAAAATTGTCCCAAAGTGAATCCAGATGGTTATCATTCTTTCCTCAGACCTGTTTTTCTCCCTCAGTCTCTCACTCATCACTCCATCATTTTTCCTTTTTTCCCCCCCTTTGAGGGAACCACAGGGCCGGTGATTGCTTACTTGGTAAGACTTCAGCCAAACCAAACACAAGAAGACAGACTTGTGGTCCACAAAATAAAGCATGGCCTCACAGTTCAAAGCAAAACTGAATGAGCTAAAGCATCTTCAGGCCTTAACCTGCCGATGTTACACATTGATGCTGTTTTTGTCAAGCGGGATGGAAATGTTCATTAAAAGAACTTTAAAGCAATCAAAAGTTAGTGAGAGATTAGAAAGACTGACTGAGGTGAACGGTTTAAACACAATGCTCCAAAAAGGGGGGCAAATGCCAAAAAACAGAGAAAAGAAATAAAGGAGCGGCTGAGCAGTGAAACCTACTTGAATTAGAGAGCGGTGAAAGAAAACAGCCAAATCATGAGATCAGAAGCTGGCTGGTAGTATGTTTTCATATCCGCCCTGTGGGACACGGGGCTGAACTGATCTTATGGACTATTAATCAGGCTAATAAATCATCATTTAAATGGGGCTTATACAATATACCTATATGCTCCACTCAGTGTAATAATATGGCCAGCAGGTTTTTTTCTTTCTTTTTTTTACTGATAATTATGATCACCCTCAAACCCAAGGCTGGAACATTTCAAGTAACTCTTGGTCACATCATTCTAAACCAACACCAATTAGGGAGTGGCTGAATGTTGCATCCTGAGTGAATAACAAAGAATAGGGGAAAGAATAACTTCATCAGAATAGGTTGTGTTCTTAAATGTCCACGCTAAGGGAAAGCAGGGAGGTTACGGGACTGAGGATTAATACAATGAAACTGTGTGAATGAGGGATCTGGTTCTGAAAAAAATAAGACTGGCATCAATACAAAATTAGTCTTTTTCATAAACGTGCATAAACAAACTAATGCTGTCTCTTTCACACACATACACCAACACACACATACACACACTCTTCTGACTTCTATTCAGTATCTCCAACCAGGAAAAAACGTGCAATTTATCTTTTAACCGATGTTTATAGCATAAACACACCCACAAAATTTACATGCACTTAAAAAATTGCAACTGAATACATACAGCATATATTTAAATCATATAAGGTTACTGTGCTCTTTCCAAAAAGTTTCAATGCCAGCATGACCCCCCCCCCTCTCAATTCAGCTTCAGATTTGGGGGTTGGGAAGGGT
Source organism: Atherinosoma microstoma (assembly GCA_037177055.1). NCBI lineage: Eukaryota > Metazoa > Chordata > Actinopteri > Atheriniformes > Atherinidae > Atherinosoma > Atherinosoma microstoma. Next base: position 13,507,891 of record JBBBVU010000012.1, on the reverse strand, counting down.
TCTGATTGGACAGAGGGCGGAAGTGACGTACTTGCGTCTACCGGAAAAGAAACAACTCTGCTCCCTGCTTCTTTTCTTTTCGACTACAACATGGAAAAACCACAAAATAAGAACCATTTTTTATTCTAGTTTTCAAGAAGCAGCTAGACACTAGCATACTACTTCACTTTCATGTGAATAGACTCAAGTCCAATACTTGCTTCAGGCAGCATGCACGGAATATGTGTGTCATGGCGACAGGATGAGGGAACGAGCATGCGCAGAATGACCAGGAGTTACTTGGAGCGGAATGAACGTATACATGATAGAGGAATTATTTTATTTGGAATAAAAATGGGCATAAATCAGCCACTTACTTCAGAATTAAGTTTAGTTCGGAATTATCATTTTCATTTGGAATTAGGTGTTTACATGGTAAATTTTCATTTTCTTTAAAGCAGATTTAACTTTCATCCCGAATTAAAAGGGGGAATTAAAACTCTCATGTAAACGTGTCCAGTAGCATATGGACACGAAAGACTGTGTGGATGCAGCAGAAGAGCATAACACAGTTTGCAGCCACGCACCACAAAATAACAGCTCACAGCCATTAACTGGTGATTTTCCAGCATCGGTGGAATGATCCACTTGCACAATTACATCATTACGTTGCATTCTATTGTTGTCAAAACACCAAAGAAGAAGTTACATTGAAAATGTATCTTGCATTGAATTACTGATTAAATGTTTTGCTTATATTATTGTAACATGTTAGGCCATATGATAGAGTAGGGAAGGGCAGTGATCAAAAAGTCTTTGTGAGTCAGAAAATGATTGACACTTCTAGCACACCTCAGGGCAGATCTACAGTAGTTGTTGACTGGCTAACCCTTTAACATCTTCCTTTTCATTCATGTAAAACTTCCAGCTGCATCTAACTCCTTAGGAAAATTTTCAGTCAAATCATATCTCGAATTTGCAGCTCATGCACTCCAGGGATTAAATATGCACCAAGAAAAATGGAATATACATTAATGCCTGATAATTATTATACAGGGATATATTTTCCTTGAAAATGTATACAAATTAACAGGCTTATTATTTTTTAGCACTTAGTTACAGTGTATACCATATCTTATGGATATGTTAAATATCTTAATATGAAAGGATATTCAAAATCTGACAAAGTGTGGATAATGTGTGCATGATGTGCAGGAAAAAAGTCTTACGTGTGCACATGTGCCGACGCATTCTTGTTTGAACATATCAAAGAAACAGAGGCTAAAGATCACAGCTTCCATCTAAAGACTCAAGTGTCTTATTTTTTTCACCCATCCCAGCTTCAGAGGACAACAGCGGAAAACCTGATGCTATCCATGTGTGAGAAGACAAAGATCACACACATACAGTTACACACACACACAGATACCCAAACATGATCTTGTTTACTTAATCACTTCTTTTAAATAAATGTTATTAAGTAATAATCTATATTTAGGATAGATAAACAAGATCTGACTTCAATTAGAGAAACGAGGCAGGCTTTTGGAGCGTGATGCTGCACATACTTAAAGGTAGCAAACACAGTACGTCCATCTCAGAAAGCTCTTTGTCAAGATTTAATGTGCAAAAGCTATGGCGCAATTTTTGATAGCTGAGTGGTTACAGCACATACCACTTGGGCACAGTATCAAGTAGCAAGTGGACTGTGGTCCCTCTGCATGTAACTCCCCTGTTCTCTAGCACATATTTCCAGTCTATCCTCACTGCCCCCCTAATAACAGCAATAAAAAAAATATACAATAATTAAATTTGTGTACCTGAGCACTGGGAGCACTGGAAGATTGTAAATCATGATATCACCTGAGGGGAAAATGTTAATGAAGAAAATAAATCATCTGTCCCCACCGTCTTACCATAAATGAATCTGAATAAATCCAGCATGGAGCCTGCCGTTAGAGACACATAACAACTCACCACAGCAGTGGTGACCTCAAGTGCTGCTGAAAAGGTTGTTGTTTGCTCCCCAGTCTGGTTTTAACTGCCTGGTACTCTTGTGTGCTGCATGATTCAAATCCAAACAGCAGATCTGAATCTTTAAACAAGTTCAAATGATTTTGGATAAATGATTTGCAAATAATTTTAGCATGAAGCATGTAATAAAGCAGATTAAGCATTTTGTTCAGCTTCTGGTAAATTATTAAGAAAGTACACAAAAGTACCAGACAAACCACAATTGTGACATTCTCCATAACTGGAGATATTATAGGATCAGCAGATTAAATTTGTTGCAAATTAATTAAAATTAAACATAAAATACCAAAACATAATCTGAATTTACACATGTTTGAACCATTTTTGAAAATATAGTTGTTGCACTGTGTATAATAAGCAGTGGCTTTTATTAGGTGTTGTGTTTTTTTTCTTGGACCCAAGTTTGAACTCCATAAATGTCTTGGTCAAGTTTTAAGGGTTTAAATCAAGAGGACCTGTCTGAAAACTGTCTGGTTTCTACCTGAAAGGTTAGGATTGTAAAGCAAAAACGTGACCCCAACCAGAACTGGCTTAGACTGCACTGCAGGCAAAAAAAAAGAGAGAGTGAGAGAGAAAAAGTTACACAGAAATGTCCTTTAGCAAATGCCACATGCACATTTGACAGTGAATTAGCAGCACTGAGTCTTAAGAGAAAATTATCACGTTGGCATAGTTGATTACATTTTAGCTGAGGTTAGAATGAGGCATATCTCAACATTAAAGCAACAGTCATTCATTTATTGGTGAAAAAAAAAATCAAAAAGAGGTAAAAGATGGCTGGAAAGCCGCTGGACATGTAACAGCTTATGTGAACTTCAAACTTGCAACACTTATAATTAAGGTAAGCAATAATTTTCCTGTGATTGTTTTTCCTTTTTTTTTTCTTCCCTCCTAGACAACAAAACTTGAGGCATGCTGATGAATGTGAGCTATAAGGATGTGGGGTCATTTAATAGGGCATAGCCTGTTTATTATCTCAGATCTATAAGCTTCGAGGAATTTTCAGGGGCTGTGAAAATATGCACACTAGAGCATTTATTTGAGAATTCAGGTAAAGATAAAAGCAGGAACATCTGAATAAATCAAACTGACATTGTAATTAAAAAGAGAGCAAGATCTTCAAGACGATGGCCTCGGGCTCAAGATCTTATCTGTATCTGTTTTTGATCATTATCAGCTCCATCTCCAAGTTAAGGAAATGGATGTTCGAGAAGCTTAACACTGACAAACTGTCCTCAGATTCACCTGAAAAATTGTTCATAAACCTTTGGGAATAGCAGCCTATTCCCTAGGTATATTTAACTCCCCAAAATAACATGATGGATCAAGGGCATGTGCAAAGAAGGGGGTGGGGGGGGACATCCTTACAACACGCCTGTGTGTATTAGTCATCTTGTGATTTCATGATATTTGACTGAATACGACTAGATTTCCTAAAGGGGATACATTTTGTTAAAAAGAGGGTGTTTGCCTTTTCTTCCTCCCTTTTTTCAGATTTAGACACCAGCGTCATACTAAGTCAATCAGGCTTCACATGACGCTTGATGTAACGGGACTCTTTTCTCAACTGGGCCATGTAAATGCACCCTTTTAATATATTCGGTCAGCTTTTTTCTCTCCGTCTTCCATTCATCTTTTCTCCAGACAAACACAAACTGAGTTTGTTTTTGGCAAATTTGCTATTCTTGGTATGTAGATAAAGCTCCGGCAATGTGATCCGAATTTCTTGCATTCAGTGTCAAACAGCCCATCTCACGTCACGAGGAGTTTGACACCAATAGGTGTCTTAATTGTTTTGTCTCGTCATCTCTCACATTCATTCTGTATACACACAGAAGAACAGAAAAAGCTTTGGAGGCATTTTGTTTGCAGCTGCTATGTGAAACTCAATTACACAGCCAATTTACAATGTGGCTGTTTCTCAGATTTATGCAATATGTTTCTGACCTAAATAAGACTACAGCTCACAGTGAAGCCTCAACAACTGCAAACACTTAATACATTGACAGACAAGGAAAACAGTTCACACACGAACGCATGCACATGCACATCTGGACCTTTGCTTCTCTCACTCATAGTTGCTGAGTGTTTTTCTGTATGGTCCTCTTGCCTTAGTGCCCCCAGACCCCTCAGATGAGGTGAGGTAAGATTTGGAGCCACAGTATTGTGCCATCTGGATATGCAGACATTCTCGCATGCTTGCTCATGTGAACACATACGCACACACGCAGATATACTCTTGTCATAACCCACACTGACAAACACCTGGACTTGGTTACAGGACTCCGAGGGAGAGTGAATACTGTGTGCATGCCTGTGCATATAAGCGGGGTGTATGGGGAATACTGGGCTGTAGGTTATCCTGTGCTAGAGGCTCTGTTCAGTCTTTCTTTCTTTCTTTCTTTCCTTCTTTTTGTTCTATCCCCCTGCTGTGTATACCCTTGAAGAAAAAAAAAAAAAAAAGATGGATCATTGCTACTGCAATATCCTAATGAAACATCCCCCAGATTGTCTGATGTTGCTCTACACAGAATGTTCTCTAGTAACTAAATAAGCTGAGGTTGAAAAGAAAAATGAAGCCAAATGTACACACTCGTGATTGGCCCCCATATATTCAAATCTATACAAAAGCAAAGTGATGGCAAGTTTTCAAATATGTAAAGACACATTTTAACTTAACTTGACAAATGATGTAAACATGATCCATTCAGCTTGACTAGCAGCAGACAGTATTGATTGTTAAGGCAGAGTCAGATGGCTTCGTAGTGGATTAACAGGACTTCTGGAAAACCAAAACCAGGTTATCATAAAGGCCAACACGATGCTAAGCGGAGGATGATGGAAGCACCGCTGTTACAGAGCCATGAATAAATGATCGCTTCAACGTTTCAGTCTTTCAGCAGCAAACCGGTGAGATTAATCTCTAACAATATTCAATAAATAATTCATCCTCACGTGCAGGCTGTAAACATCACACCCAGCAGACTAAAGAAATAAAAGCAAAGCAACGTCTGTCAAACTTTCTTCGGATTGCAAAGAATTACGCTTAAAAAGCAGACCATCGTAGCTAAGTAAGCAACAACCGGAAATTTTTATGTGTTTCACACGTTCTAACTTCAAATTTACTCACCTCTGGATGTTTTCTCGTTTTCTTATTTCGATAGAGAGAAAAAGTTGCAGCTCCGGGTGCAGATGTGAGTCGATCTGATTCCACGCCGAGCTGAAGTTTTTCTAGTTATCTCGCTCTCCGACATGGACGGACCGTGAAACAACGGGACCCTGGGCAAATACATGGAAAAGGGCCACCACTTCTTTCATGTGGGAATCACATAACCAAAATGGATAATACCAGGGATAAAATATGCATAGCCGACCATTTTTAGTTGTTTTGTGTCCCAATAGGGTATTTTGAAAATGCTGTGCTTCACTTTATGAACACTTGACAACTTTTTATGATGTTTTTTTTTTTTTAATTAAACATTTGGATTATTTTATGTTTCACTGTGACATTTTATTCATTTTTGTCCTACTTCTGTTTTTTTGTTGTTGTTTGTCTCACTAAAATGTTTGAAACTGTCCTTGTACAGGATGCTCTTGATTTGAGCATAGTAAACTCCCCTCATGCCATTTCCTAAAACTTTCAAGAAATCTTTTTCAGTGCGTGTACCCAACCCATATCTGTTGCTGTTTCATATAGCTTTATGAGGATGCTGTCTTATATTTTTGGGTCATTGTAATTTTCTTTGCAGTTATTTAGTGCCACATGTAAGTTGTGTTGCATCTTATCATTAGGTTCTGTCTGTATATGGTTATGTTGTGTCTTGCTTTTGTCTCATTTTTGTTATTTTGTGTCTTTTTCTAGGTGAGACACTACCAGTCAAAAGTTTGGACACACTAAGCTACCCATTGGATTTAAAGGGAAAGTGTGTCAACATTTCTGTGTGGCTGGAATGGAGCATTGACAGGAGGAGGAGGAGGAGTTTAGAGTAGGTGCCACTTTCAAATCTTGCTAGCTCTCCAACATTACTAACTTTAGCTTTTACTGTTTTCAAGACTTGCTCCTGTACCCCTCTAAAAGTCACTCAGCTGTATGAGGTTGATTAATACCACGATAGAGGGACTGTAGCAGGGGGAAAGTGTTTGAGTCAAGACTTGAATGGAGTCATACATAATAAAAACAGCTGCACTTTATCTTTACTTTTTCTTTTCTTTTTTTAAATTCTAGTCCAAAGTCAGGGTTAGTTTTGTTCTCAGAACAAAAAAATGAGTGAAGCATTTAAAAGATAATTTAGATCTTTAGAATATGTAGTTTAATGGGGAAATAGCACTTCCAATGATTACCTTCCATCCATCATTTATATACGCTGATTCCAATGCCAGGTTACACGGGGAACACCCTATCCCAGTGGCTATAAGGAGAGAGCCTGCACCCTGGACAGGTCACCAGTCCATTGCAGGGTCATGAGTATGTTAAAAAAAAGCTAAGGATGAAATATCATTGCGGGATAACTTTTATGATAAACTAACACAACTAATGATGACCAAGACAGGTTATGTTAATTTTCTGCTAATTATTGTGTCGTATTCTGTGAGATACTTAGGATAAATTTTAAATTTTATGACAATGAAACAATGACAGTGGAGACAACTGCTTTTATTCATAGGAAAAATGACTCATGACGGTGTCCTACCTCCATGCATAAAGTTGACCCAGTTTGTATCAGTGCAACCAACCAGCTGTGATAGATTCTCAGTAACTCTGGCTTCGCTGGCCTTCTCTAATCCCAACATGGTTACTTTCTGTCTCTTAGTCTGCCTGTTCCCTTTGACCTTTCTCAGCAGTGTTGACTTGCTAAATGTTCGAGTTCACACTGTTAATTGCAGAATTTTCTGCACTACTGTGCAGTTTCACAAGCAAAAATACAGGAAGTTTAGTATGTTAAGATTGTATTACACTAACAAAAATGAGAGCAGACGCAAAGAAACACAGGATGTTTCTTATTGGGGGTTTAAAAGGACATAATTTATTAAACAACTCAGATCAGTTTTATTAATTCCAAATATCATTTTCCATTTAAGCATTTTCTTTATAAGGTTTGCATACCACCATACACTTTATTTGCCCCCTAAGGTCCCACACGGAAAAAACAGCTTATTGTAAGAAGGAGCTTTGTTGCCATTTGTTCTGCTGTTTGGAAAGTAACAGAGAATAGACCATACGTACCCAGCAGGGATAATACAAAGTAAATATCAGCATGGGTGGTTCATGGACAGTCAAGCAGACACAAAAAACACACAAAGGAAGCTACTTTCTTCCCAATCCCTTCAGCAGTCCTAAAAATTACAAATCGTTACCCAAAATGTTAAATATTTGTAGTGGAATGAGACATTTCTCCTATCTCAAAACAAAATATAACATAAAAATGACTAAAACACCAAAGTCCCAAGAGTGTGACTAATGTTTAAATCTTCAAACTGTTGTTATTATTTATTTATAACTTTTATTTAACCAAGTAAGTCAATTGAGAACCAATTCTCATTTGCAATGATGACCTGGGCCCTTTACTTATACTACTTCACTTTGTTATCTTTCTTTTGACTTCTTGTCATGATTTTGATTGAAGTTTTCAATTACAATTTGTTAGGTATTATTAATATTTGCTTAAGGTTTGAAAAACATTATGCCTAAATGTTCAAATACATAATAAAATACATTTTATCATATATATATATAATTAACCATGTTTGTGTTATTTAGGATAAATTCTGCCATCCAAAATTGAGACAACTTCCTCTTTGTCTGTCCTTCTTGAAGTGCTTTCATGTTGCAAATTTATATTGTTTTAGAAGCAGTCACATTTTGTTAAATATAACCTGTTTCAGGTAAACAAGCTGAAAAGAAGATAATGAAAATTCATTAAAATAATATATCTCCATTAACAGATTTTTCAAAGACAGCAGCTTAAATCATCACCTCAGATATTTTGCTAAATCAGTCTCTCAAAAAAAGCATTTTAAAAACTAAAGCATTCTTCAACATTCTTCAATACATATTCTAATATTTTAAATTGTATGTGAATATGACAGTAACATAAAACAAAGGTACTATATCCTCATAGCATGAATATGAATATATATTTTCACACATTTCTCACAATGTTTATAACGATAATCAGTGATATGTAATTTGACGAGGCAAAACAGATCCTACCGCCTATGCATTTCAGACACTAAAGATTAAAATCTGGATTTAATAATAAAGATGAAAGTCCTGTGCAGTGGAAAATGTCACTTTGATGTTAATCAAAAATGTAGCACATGCATTGCACCATGTTTTAGTAAAATAGTCTGGTGTGCATGAGTGCATGAAATCCATTTAGTGCATGAAAATCAATTTATACTAATCACTTATTTTCTGAAAGAAATTGGTCAAAACTAAGAATAATTACTATTAACTTTGTTATATCCTCTGATAGGAAAACCCACCAACATGCAGGAATGAGTTTTGACTGAGTTGTATGTTTACATAAGTTAAGTTCTATTTCTACACTAAGATGCTCTCCACAACAGGGGAGACCATGTGGCCGGAGAAGTGTGAGAAGGGTCCAAGCTTCATATCTTCAGTATATGTGCATGCTTCTTGCAAAGAGGTTTGTCCTTCTTAGAGAAGAATGTTTGACCCTCCAGAGTGGTACAGCACACCTGTAAAGAGCCCATCATGCATACACGCGCACGCACACACACACACACATACACACACAACATGTAAAGCTTTAGTGAAAAATGTTTAACAGCTTCAAAAGTAATTGCAAAATTCTTCTTCTAGACTTCAGGAGGAGGAGAGCAAGTCCAGTTTCTGTCACCATCCAGGGATCTGATGTAGCAGGTGGACAACGGAACTGGACCTGCCACATGGAGACACTGTTTGTGTCCATCATTTTGTTGATCTCTATCAACAAAATCTTTGTAGTTATTTTGTTGATCTCTATCAACTGATTTGGAAGGGGGTTTTATGGTTGGAACTTAGCTGGACACAACTGAAAAGGTAGCTAAGCTGAAAATTCTTGAGGAACTGAAATTGATCATGAAAAATCTTTCACACCCTCTTCGCAAGCCACGTCCAGTTAAACACTGATGATGCCAAAGTGCAGGATGGAATACTGCAGAAGGTCTTTCCTGCTAGCAGCCACCAGGCTGTTTTTTTAACCTCAATAACCATAAATACCCCATTACATCATGTCACTGGATCACAATGGTACTGTGACACATTGTTGTCTTGACTACTTTTATAACATCAACACATTATTGCACTCTACATCTTGTGTTTCCATATTACACAGGTATTTTGGTCATCAGCTCACAACTACCCACTGTACAATGCGTATTGGCTAATGCACATCTCATACTTTGCACACTTCATTTATCATTTGTAGTTATATTTGTAACTTATCTTGAGTTTTTCTTTTTCACTCTTGACTCTTCAACACTCAATGTGATATTACATACAGTACCAGTCAAAAGTTTGGACACACTTTCCCAGTAAATCCAATGGGTAAGTGTGCCCAAACTTTACTGGTATAGTATAGCTTCTGCAACACAACAGTTTCAGATTACAGATCACTAAAGTATCTATCCTATCTCGTCTGATCATGCAAAAATATAGAATATTTAAATGGAATGGACACAATAGTAGCATGTAATGAAAGGTCAACAGTCATCCATTGATCTTAACTTACAGCACAAACAAAGCAGGTGTCATGCCAAGTGTAACCAAGTGCCTCCAGGAATTTGTCTCCAGCCTCGATGGGGAACTCACAGCCATGGCAGCCAGTCCCAAACAAATTGTAAAAGTCTTTTGGAGAAATAAAAGAAAAAGAAACACATTAAAATGAACCAGCTGAGGTTTTCAGTTTTGATTAACCAAATTAAACTTGTTTTGAGAATATTAACCCAAAGAGATCATTAAAAGCAGTGGACAGACACAGAAAAACTGAAAATAAGGACAATACACCAGATCATCTTGTGAATGCTTTAAACATATTAATGATTAAAAAGTCCTTTTACAACAGAAAGCAGCTTGTACTTTTCCATCTCCTGATTGTTGAGTATTTTCCATTTCAGCATAAAAAACATTTAACATAGTCATAGGACCAAAGTAATACCAACACCTACACAATTGTGTCTCAAATTAGAAGAATACAGCCGTACAGTACACTTAACCCACACTTGCTCTAACTCTGTTTCAGAGAGGTATTCAGACCTATTTATATCCAATAATTTGCCACCACCACATCCACCAGTCCACACCAATCAAACTTTATTCATAAAGCACTTTTCATGTCAGTCAAGCAAATGCAATTAAAATAATTTTATGAGGAATTAATGAAAGCACAGGATCCATAGGCTATGCACATTAAAAGAGACTGCATGAAGGAATTATAAAACAATTTTTAACCCTCTGATGCATGAATTAAGAAGCAGTGCCACATATTTTTTACTCACAATATTTTACTTCTACAAACATGTACAGTGATACTTTTCTTTATTCCAGTATTATTTGACCTTTTATTTAGTTTATTCATTTTTATGTGTTCTACAAAAATACATGTAAACTAATATGTTGTCATATTCATATTCCAGATGAGCTGATGTGTGAGCTTAGTCTTTCTAAAGGAATCTGGTGGTCTACAGTTTCAAAGGTAAAACTCAGTTCAAGCAGTTCCAGAAATATTGGCAGCAATGCACTTGCAGACTGGTTTTAAGGCCTAATCAACTCTTATTAATCCACCCAACCCCTGTTATCCAAACCCTCCTGGAGTCAGGTCCTGCTAAAGCGATGAGAGACAAGGCTGGCACTGCATGATTTACCACTCAGTCCCATCGCTGACACTTCCATTAACCACTAAAGGCAATTTCAAGTGACAGCAGTGTTAATCACAACAACACAGCACTATAAATATCATCAATATCTTACTAATTTATATATCAGTCAGTTAACAATAATAAAATACATGAAGATGCTGAAATATGATATAATTCCTTTATTATTTGTATTCTTCTATTTCAACAAATAAAGGATGATCTGAAGGATTAAGATAAAGCCACACATATGGTCATATCCTTTTGGGTACTGCTGCAGTTATTGGAACTAAAGTACCTCACACATGCAGGCATTTAATTCACAAATATAGATATTGGGGATGCCCCTGTATCACTGACCTTGCTCACAGTACGGTTCTCCATCCTCCAGGTGGAAGGTGTTATTTCTGATTGGCTGCTGACAGGCAGCACACAGAAAGCAATAAACATGCCACGTCTGTTTGAGTGCGTTTATTACCTCCTGAACGTAAATTAAAAAAAAGAAAGAATCAGTTTCTGTGATAGATCTCTGTTGTGTCAGAATGGATATATATATCTGTTGTATAGGCTATGTATCAGTCCTTCAGTCAGTCTTTTTTTCTCATGTCACCTTTCAATATTCCTTTTTTTATTGTCTTTTTTCTTAAGGAGTCTCATGACCCAGCTTAAAATAGACATACTGATTTCTTTCCCAGCCTTAAACTGTGAGAACAAGACAGGACAGGGAATCAGTGGAAAGTTGGTGGGCTGGAGTGAAATGAAGGATTAGGAGAGAGGGAGTGAGAAAACAGGTTAATAAGAAGCCGTAAGCTGGTTGAAGATGTGTGAGAAATGGAGGGTTGAAAGGGATTGAGGCTAAAGAGGTTAGAACATGTGAGAGATGAATGTCAGAGCTGGTCTGAGAGCAGTGATTTCAGCTTCATGACACTTTGGGTTCAAACCCCGCTTGCAGCTTTTAGGCCTTTAAGCCTAATTCTCTTAACATCAGAGTATTCTGCATTCCATAATCTCTGTGGTGGTCACTATAGATATTTCTATGTATGTTCAGCTTTCTTGCCCTTGTCGGCTTGGAACTAAAGATGAGCAATCTTTCTAAAAGGGATCCTTGATGGTGGCAACTTCTGTGGTTCATTTAGTTGTTGTCAGTGAGCCTCCCATACAGACTAACATGTACAATATGGATTAAAACAGAAAAGAAATATTAGATTGTGTGATAGACACAAAGGAGCACTGCTCTGATTTGTCTCCAAACAACAGGTGCTGCAGCAAGCACACGTTATGTCACGGTCACTTAGATGTAAACATTAAGTGAAAGGTTATAATGATGATAAACAAAGCTTGTAGTCCTCTCTGTAATGATCCCCTTTGTCTTTTCACACACCAACTCACCCCAAGTATCTTGGCTTGGCAGCGGCTGCATGTAGGAGCAAAAAAGTCTTCATAGCAGTGTTCACAGTACACAGATCCATTTTCTTCCACGAAACCAACATCTGCGAGGGACGCGCGGCAGTGCGCACAGTTAAATTCCTCCTTATGCCACGATTTCCCCATTGCAACCAAAAACGGCCCTCTGAAAAATAAACAGTCAGAGGTTAAAGGTAAATTTAAAGGGACACTGTGTAACTTTTGGCCACTAGGCGCTAACCCTGTAACTTCCCACAGGCCACATGACACTGTCGTAAAATTAAACAGTCTGGCCTCCTCAGACACCGTTTTCACCTTCCTACTTCGTTCAGCCATGACAAACTTTCCATGGAAGAGGAGGAAAAAGTAGCACAAAGCAGAGCCCTCTGTGTTTATAAAGGGGGAGCCGTAAAGCAAAGCGCTTCAGGTCACATGATCCAATGAGAGACGGATCCACTTCTGTAAAGCTAGAATGTCTGGTTTCTGAAGAGGGCAGCCCCCTCGGAGCGCTGACACGCGTCAAACACTGTATACTGACCCCAGAAATCCTCCATTATTACTCACATTAGGCTAATATTTGGGTCAAAAGTTACACAGAATCCCTTTAAAAAAACAACAACAAAAAAAACTCTTTATTGGGAATAAATAACCCCATGTATAAGACGTACAGGCAACTGTATGTATTGTGTTGGCATCTCATAAAATTAATGTGAACAAAGTTCAGCTGAATCAGTGATACAGTAAGTTTTAAATGTATGGTGCCACTCAGATACAAAATACAAGGTATTTGGAAAGTCTGTCGTAATTCAGAATTATTCTGATCTATTTAAAATCTATAGTCCATTCAGAATATTTACTGTGTTTCATAAGGAAGCCTTGTCATAGAACTTAGAGATTTGTCAGTAATTGTGTTTTCTGATAGACAACATATACTCTCAAAATAAGACCTGGCAGATAGTGGGGATATTTAGGAAGGCTATGGGGATTAGTTTTAGTATTCTTACTTGTTGTATTATTATAAAAACATGTCAAAGTAACTAATCAAATGTATAGGTTCAGGCACTGCATTTGTGTCCATTAACTAATCTATGAATTCATTCAGCTTTCTGTTTAAGTCACTGTCATGGCCACATGCTAGAAATCCAACATTATGACCATCACCCTGCTTCCCCTCAGACAGCACCTTGGTCCTATCTGCTCTGATGAGCTTATCTGAGCTTGTTCTAACAGTGGCCTGAGCTGTCAGCTATTAGCTTGTGAGCAACCCGTTAGTGAGTGAGATGTAACATCAGGTGACACAAAGGGAGATAAAGCTCAGATCAGTCAGTCAACTACCAAACAAGAGGAGGTGGAAGTAGAAAAGAAAAGGAAAGCTCATTTGATGTCTTAAACTCAGCACTTCTTGATTTAAATTTCTACGGTAAACAAAAGGAAGGTTTTCCTGTCTTCAGATAGTTCAAACATCAAATTCAAATGAAATGATTTCCTTCTCCCTGTAATACAAGATTAATTGGGTTTTTTAAATTGGGGGTTGAAAAATGGACACAACAGGAAAATCAAGGGATGGTACCATCAAACAGTATTTGCATTAGGCTGATACATGAGTGCAAAATCATTCAATAATTTGATTAATCACAGATGCGTCTTAATTCTCCTCAATACCCCCCATATTTAGATGCTGCAGCTCTATAATTTATATCAGGATTGTTTTCCATTGTGATTTCAAATAATTTTAAAAGCATAACTGGACCACTGAATAACTAAATGCTGGACATACATCCCTTCTGATTTGTATTTATTTATTTATTTATTCAATTATATCAGTTTAAGTGTGCTCACCAAGCTTACTGTAAGAGATCCCATCTCTTGATTATCCTTGTGAAAAAAAACAATATTATAGACCTAAATAGCATGCATATGAACTGTTTCTGTCACATTTCACAATAAATTTTGATGACAGCCTCTTTTCTATAAAGGTCAGAGCCTATGGATTGTTCAGGATTCTTAATTAGCAGCAGAAGGGTACCAAGATGAAAAGAGTGATAAGATTTTCTATTAACTTGAAATGCATGAGTCTTTTTTCCGAGGTGTACTTAAATAAGGCAGATAAATCATTCTGCTGTAATATGTTTAGAGTAGGTCAACATGTAGTTTTGCCTTTCCTCAGCATAAAAAGTTTTTTTTTTTTGCGTTTTCAATATTTTGTTTAAAGAAAAAATAGTCAAAATTAGTAATTGATTGTAATCTATTTATATTTTTTAAGGCTTACATCTTTCTATCTTTAACACAGTTTGAAATAAATTCTCTTACGATGACACCAAATCCAGATAATTATAAATAAGTCACATTTGTAGTATTAGTTAATTTACTTTACAATAGCTATAGATGAATACACATCTCCAACATTTGTGTTGCTTTTCAGCTTGATGAAGTTATTTGAGAAGATGCATTGCCCTTTGAAGTGATAATCAACCACAGTCAAAGAAGCTGAATACCAGCATTTTCAAGAAATGCACACACTTCTGAAAGCTTCTGGCATCTGGAGCGAGAAAAAACCACCCTGGAAAACTACTGCATTTATAAAGGCAGGGTCAAGGAAGTTGAAGTAAATATATGAGATTCCCTAAACAGTCTTAAATGTCTTAGAACTACTACTTAGACCTGTTTGCACCATTCAAATATATACACACTAAAATTGGAAAATACAAAATTGCCCCCCTGTTATTAAATAAAAAGCTGATGCAAATAAGCAAACACTTACAGTACCAAAACAGCCAGGGAGCTGAGTACTTAATTTGATATAAATTAATACCAGTATTATATCTACCTTAAAAGTTCAGCTGAGATTCCTCATTTAAAACAATGAAAACCTATGCAGACAGCCCACACTGCCATTTCTGTTCTAAAGGTGACCTTTGACATTAACCACTGTATCTGTTCCGCACCTGATGACCATGGTGCAGTGCGCACACATGGGTGTTCGAGTCCCAGCAGGGATATGTTCTGCCATCTGAACCAAAGTGTCCTCGTCTTTAGGGTGTGGCTGAGGCACAGGCCGAGCTGGGACAGGACGCCTTGGGACACTGGTGCTGCCATTACCCTTCATCCCGAAAGATGGAGTGATCAAACCTGTCTGTGGACTGAGGCCTACATGAGGTGGAAGAGACAAAAGACTGCATTGATTAAGACACACAGAAGTAGAGATGTTTAAAGGATCAGGCACAGACGTAAAACAATAAAAGAAAACACTGTTAGGGTCACAAGGGATGTGAATATGCATGTTTCTTCCCTAGTTTGTTATTTGACCTCTACCCTCTTTGACTACAGACCCAGCAGGTGTCATGTTTTTGCATGCAACTGGCTGACTACTGCTGTCACAGCCATGGATTCACCACATCAATCTTCAGAAACACACAGAGTTTTTCTACTTTCAACACATTCCTATGGGCTACATGTGCATACACATGACCAAACACACATAACCACATAGACCACCAAGACATTCCATCTGCTAAAAACCAGACACCTGGCTAAACATGTAGTTTGGCCTTTGGTCTCCACTGTATAGAAGTATGGTGTTTTTGGATGTGTGTTAACAGTGAGGGAAAGCCTTCACTGCAGCATGACTTTACAACTGTGTGTAATGTTCAGGTGTGCCTGTTGGCTTTACAGCTGTTTGGGTTTGCAGAATATTCATTTAAAGCCTTCTATTTTGAGGTGTCCAACATATCCAAGCTTTTACACAATGCTAAAGAAGGCTACTGTTAGATGTGGTGGATGTAAATGTTTCCTTACAAGACAATTGAAAAACAACAATTACCTTCAAAAAAGGTTTTTGGAATTTATGACATATAAGGACTTTAAGGTTGATCAATTTTATGTGCACAGTTTGATATTTCAACCTCTAAATAATTTTTTTCTTTTTAAGATACACAATAACAGGTAAATAACTAATTTCTAATAACTTATCTTCTGTAACTACATTTTCTTTTTACATCCTAAATGGGACAGTGGCCTTCTGCTGCTGGAACACTATATGGCTGGTGATATATTCTAGCAAGTGACTGCATTTATCATTTTTATTGAGCAGCACTTACACCAGGGGGAGAAATGAAAGAGAGCAATGTTGTTTAAAGATCCGATGGGGTAGAAGCTGTAGCTAAGGATAGCTTTGTTCAAAAAGAAGAAACGCAATGTCTAAATAAACAGGTAATATGAAGAAACTATACAAGGTAAAGTGAATCATACACAAAACAGACATCCAGGCTTGGTTGAGTGCTGATGGGATTATACTGCAGCTTTGTGTCTTGCCTCCAGAACTTTATTCATAACTCCCCACAGGTACACTCAATAAATATTATCTTTCTGACAAAGTAGAGCTGCTGCACATGTGATGGAGCAAGGTGCCATGGACAAATTTGGACCTGTTTAATGGCCTTCCACAAAGGAAAAACATAAGAAAAGGAAAAGAAACTCTGCAATGACCTATTTCACAACACATGTCAAGCTTCAACCATGGAAAATAAGTCTTT
The DNA here is from genome assembly GCA_037177055.1 of Atherinosoma microstoma. Classification (NCBI taxonomy): domain Eukaryota; kingdom Metazoa; phylum Chordata; class Actinopteri; order Atheriniformes; family Atherinidae; genus Atherinosoma; species Atherinosoma microstoma. Next base: position 13,491,083 of record JBBBVU010000012.1, on the reverse strand, counting down.
TTTCCCCTTTCTAACTGGCTGTATCAACATTCAACCCAACAGCTGTAAATCAGCTTCACACTTTTTAGGACTGGGAGCCCTGTTTTGTGTGTGTGTATGAAGAATAAGATCCTTCTTCTTTTTGCCAAAGGAGTATTTTGAACAAATAATAAATCAAAGCACAAACTTAAAAGATTTAGCTAACTTTCTAACTTTAGCACATTCATACCTGATTGTATTTAACTGTATTTTGTGTGTGTTTACAATTCACATGACCAGGGCTAAAAAAAACAAAACAATTCAGGCCCATGGCACTGATTAAACGCCACTTATTTGGTGAATAAAATACCATAAAAAAACCCTACGTTAAAAGCAACATACACATTGCCTCATACATGGTTATGGTAGACTTGGCAGAAGCCTATTCCAGCTGTTATATGGCATGAGGCAGGGTACGTCCTGGACAGGTCGCTAGTCCTTCAATGTGCAGCTGAGTGGAAAAACTAAATGAAAAACAATAAAATATGTGGCTATCATAAGAGAGATCACATGTATTGCTTACCCTGGATTGGAGCAGGTCCTTTGATCATAGTCTTAACAACTGCAGACTCATGGGAGTTGAGTTCAGGCTCCTCACTCTCCTCACTGCACAGATGGACAGAGGGAAAACACAAATTACATCACTTAAAATGTTTTGGAATCAAACCCAAGTTCACAAAATAAGAAATTGGAATACAAAAATCTGAGTGAGGACCTAAAATTAATGGTTCACTCTAGGCCCACTATAAATGCAAGGTGAATATTAAAAATAAAGCTGTAGGATTCCATTTCTTAAGGTCATGTCAAAATACAGTAAGACAGACTCCAGACCATGTACTTGCTGACAGAGCAGAAACGGTGCAGATCAATCAAAACAGACTGCAACCACCGCAGAAATAGTACAGTACTCAACTTCATGTACACTTCCTGTTATGAGCACATGTGCCACCTTTAAAACAGAACAGAGTGCAGGACATGGGTTTGATGGTTTTATGTAGCACTAATAGAACATCAATTAAAAAGTGATGCCAGAACATTTTAATGACTCAGATCAGCAGATGAGACGGACAGACAGTGGAGGGAAATATGAAAATACTCCCATTACAAATGGATTATAAACTAATGTCATTTGACCAGATGGGGAGGAGGCAAAGTCCTCATCATCCAGTGCAGAATTTCACCACATTTATCTAATTCTTTTTAGTGCACAATTTGCATATTTTTGCAGCCAAGATTTTAAACAATGAATATGATTGCCCCCTTCCTTTATATTTCAATAAATATCCATAATATACAACATAGAGGCTATAATTATAGCAAGACAATGAAAGCACTGGGAGTTAATTCTCATAGGCTATGAAGAGGTAAAACTAAATATCATATTTGAGTCAAAAGACAAAGCAAGACAGTAAAATTAGATAATCAAGCCATCCCAGAACACTTGCAAATGACAATGACCACAGGATGAATAGGATGTATTCCTCAGCTCATTATACCAGATAGATTAATGAAGAATAGAGGTATGATGCTGTAGGGCAGGGTTCTTCAACTGTACCCTGCAGGTCTTAGATATTTCCCTGTTTGCACTCACCTGGCCCACACGAATGACTCATTGACAGGTTTGTGTAGAACCTGAGAAGAAGGTGTTGAAGAGATCTGCTTCATCTGAATCAGGTGTGTTGAAGCAGGGAAAAAAACTAAAACCTGCAGAGCAGTGGCCCTCGAGAACCAAAGTTGAAGAACTCCACTGTAGGGTTTTAGACAGCAATGCTGTGGTACAACATGACACATGTAATCTCTGAAAAAGTATACACAAACAACATTTGTGACATTTCTAAGTGTGCTTTCTCAAGGTTTCAAAAGATAACACATGTTTTCTGAGGCAAACACGGTTCATATCAGAATAACAAGGTCTCCACTGGGTCAAATTGTTTTCTTGACACTCAAGTATAACAAAATATACTCGTGTCATATCCTTCATAGTGCAATGGCCTTATTAGGAGAAACGTGTTTAACATCAGGTATCACCTTCCCAGCACTTGTAATGCAGCCTGGACTCTCCTCCCCAGGATGTTTCCCAAACATTCACACATTAAAACCCTGTGACAGCTTGGGTCACGCAAGTAAACAATTCACAGGTAACAATGACTTTAACGACCAACAGGATGGTCAGGTGAGTCAGACAGACAGGCCTCTTCAGACAGGGTGAAAATGGTGCCTCAGCAAGTATTATAACACTTGGTAGGAATATGTCCCTAAACCCTCAAACACCCCTCTTCCTTTTAAAATAATGTTACAATAACATCTCAAAAGTATCAAGAGTGTGTGTGTTTATCTGCATGTTCACTAGTGCCAGAGGAGTAGCTTGAATGGGCCAATGATCTCTCCCCAGACAAATTACAGCTATAATGCATAGTTTTTGTCCATGCCAACAGTTGGATCACCAAAACTTTCCCCCTGTGCTGGGTTATTAGGGGACTCATGGCAGACAAGTGTTATGGCGACTGCAGTCATAGTTACGTCAAGTTGTGCCTGTATGTTTTGTGCTAGTGAGATAGAAAGAGTGAAAGGGAAGAATTGAGAAAGATATAGTCCAAGGGACTCAGATAACAAAAAGCAAACAGATGGAAAGACAAGCAGAGAGATGAAGGACAAAAACTCTTCCAGCCTCTTCTATGATATTTTTGTTCTGTATACACACTCCACCAGAACAGATAGGACATGAATGATTCCTTATAGAGCTACCTCTAAAATAAATTATTTCTAATCTCTCAGTAAGTGCTTAACTGTGTTGCTTTGGAATATAATAATTGTAGAATATGTGATGTGAAGAATAAAAAAAGAGACTTTACATTTACCTAAAGATATAAACAGCATTGACAGGAGAGGGAAAAACAGAGTGCAGACCTCATCTGTGGTAGACTGATGCCAAGAAACCCTTTGATGTGAGATGCAAACATATCACAAAAAATGCATAAAGTTGAAATACATAAACACAGGGTGTTAAGAATAGGATTTACAAGCATATCACAGTTAGAGGTAGCATTTAGTTATTGCTGTCATTTATAGGATTTACTCTCGGGAAATGTGGATTTTAACTATCAAATTATTTAAAACAGGACTCTGGTGAACAATGGACATGCAAGCTGTAGTCCAGTGCAGTGACAAGGATTGTGAAAAATCCATTGAGAGGCCTGTTGAGTTAGCATTGATTCCAGCTAATCTGTCTATAGGCTGTGCAGTACTAATCTAAGTACTGTACATAGGAAAGAGGCTGTCAGGCTGCAGAACATCTCTCTTCATTCTCATTATATGCTTATCATTTTGTATATCATGTGCCTGGCCGCAAGAGCCAGTGGTCACGCTTCACAATGACTTCTTGTATCCACAGCCAGAAACAAAACCAAGATTTTAAGTTCTGTTTTTTAAGACTACTTTTACATTTTTACAACTTCAGACCTTCATTACTTTGTTTATTGTATATCCATTTGCTCCAAGTAAGACAAACAGGTGTCCAGAAAACTGACTTACTCCGACAAGGCGCGTATATTTGTCTGTCTGTCTGTTAGCAACATAACTCAAAAAGTAACGGACAGAGTTTGATTCCATTTTCAAGAATTTTCTTAAGTGATATAAGGAACAAATAATTAGATTTAAGGGGGAATCTGGATCAGCGTCTGGATTCAGGAATTATTTTTTTAACACTAGAACGGCCAACATTCTAATACCTCCTAGAACCAGAAGAGGGGGTCATTTTGACACTGCTGATGCAGTATTTGATTTTTTCTAAACGTTAAAGGTGGCATTTACAGAGGCCATTTTTTCCCCTTTGAGTCTTATTTTATTGTTCAGAAGTAGACAAAGCTTAAATAAAATCAATAATTAACTGATTATCATACTAAGGGCTTGTATTTCAAATAGAAAATGCCAAATACTTAGAAGCTTACAACATTCCCATATCAACTAACATATAACTAAATGCATGTATTTATATTTTTATCAATTGTTTGAGAGGGAACAATTACAAAAAAGGCAGCATATAATGCTAAAGTAAGGAAACAGACTGCTGGATGTCAGCTGATATTGATCTATTGTATCACACCTGAAGAGCTCAATGATGAAAGCATGGCGGGTCATTTTGGCATTGATGCAGCTCCGGTAGAGGACACATGCATTCAGTGCAGCCATGTCCAAAACATTATAAAACACTGCAACAGGCTATCTTGTAGTTACAGACAGATGTTATAATTCGACATTGTTTGACCCGGATCATGTTGATATTCTGAATCTGGTGATCCAGAACGTTCAAAATCTAGGGGGTACTGGGTGGACTGTAGTGCCTTTCGAGAGTGGTTGCCTTGGGGCTAACCACTTTTGAAACTAACCACAAAGGTTGAAAAGTGCATAAATCCACCCTGTAAATCAGATGACTATCTGTTTATCAATCAGAAATGGGCACCAGCAGCTATTAGCTTATCAAGTAGAGTATCCCTGATAGGAACAGAAAAAAACCTCATCATGCTATTAGTCTGTCACACTCTGTGAGATTACAGACCGTAGAGCCATTTATATGAATTACCCTGGTCAAGATGCTAACAGAATTCATTCACATTAGCCATGGTTACTGGCTAATGACAGGTGACAAATAGAGCAGGAAATAAGATGCTCCCCGGTCTGTCATTCATTAGAGCCTATTACACTGCAGCTCATTAATATTCTCTACCAATCAGGCAAATTACATGATAACTTGATTGTATTCTGCTTCCCTGTAATTGATTATATAGAAAGCTCTAGTTTGTGTTTCTGGTACAGTTATAGTTGCTGACCATCTGGCCACACTACATACTATATAAACGTTTAAATTGTAAATGATAATCAAAGAGGGGCTAAAGGAAAAAGGGAGAGAAATAAATATATATGTAATCTTTTGTCTTCACTTAGGCCTATGTTGCTTTGCAATCTACTGCTTTTCATATTAAGCAGAACCTTGAAATTCCTAATTATGTACTATAAGACTACCGCATCAGTTGCATTAATTTCCATCTTTGTTGTTTTCTATTTGTCTTATGTGATACCAATTTTAAATTCCATAAACTGGACTTCTTGTTTGTTGGTAATGAGTGAAAATAAGTGAAAATAGAGTATATTTTAGTCCCCTCAAGTGTTTACATATATAAAATAACCCCTTGTGTATTGTAGCTTATAAAAGAACTTGTATTCTGCATCTCATAAATGTGTTGGTTTCATTTGAGCATTGAACAAATGGTCCATTAACATAGCTGACTGCTGTCCAGCAGCTCTCCCTACCACACAACAGATGGTCTATAATTTTGCACTGTGATATTCCTTGGATGAAATTCAGTCCTCACACACTGTAAACATGCATGCATGTGCATTCACACGCATCCCAGGAAGAAGTCATCCATCCATACGAACACCCACTCAACCTCACACACGCACACTTTTCATACTTCACGGTTTTACTGTTTACAGTTGTGTCTACTAACCAAAGACCTATCTCTATGAGATGCTGCCAAGTTGTTTCACAGTGACCACAGAATGTCATCGTTGCCTTGAACTGTCTCCACAGAGACATATGGACCATGTCTTTTGGTGCTGGCATGCTCCAAATAAATATGGCTTTTTCACTGTCATGAACGGCATGTTTAGTAGCTTCCGGGCCCTTCTTGGTGTCCATTAAAAATAGAAAGACATCTAGTCTTTTTTTTTCAATATTTGGTTGTAAAATGACTTTATGATGAAAATGAATAACCTGACTCATTACTTAAGCACAGTAAATGCTATCAAATGATTCAATAAATTTGTGGGAGCTCTCAAGCAAAGGCTGCATGTGTCATGTGATGTTAGCAGAATTTCCATGTAAGTTAGATGACTGCAACACTTTTTGGGACATAGATCTGGACAAAACTGTAATTAGAAGACTTACTATAAAAATTTGAGGAACTATTTAAACAACTGTAATATTTTCTATTTGAAATAGTGTAAAAAACAAACAAACAGAAACCCAGATCAATTAAAATGATTTAAAGTTAAAACAAGTTCTGTCCAGGTCTATTCTGTCTACCTTTTGCTCTCTTTCATCTGTTGCAGCTCACTGATGCTACAATACTTCTTCTTTTTCTCCCTCTTCATGCATTGGAGTGGAGTTTGAATGACAGGGGAGACGAGCAGGGCATCCAACATGGACTGGTACGCTGCCTTCTGAGAGGGTTGTGGACTGCTTTGATAAGTTAACCAGGACACGTTGAGGTGGGAAAAAAAGAGAATAGGATGAAAGGGAAATCATTGGGGCTGAATCAACATTCTATGGAGTTCTATAAAAAAAATGCTTTTGTGCCACTGTTGACCCCCACAATACATGGAACTGCCTTTATAGACTAGAGCTGACAGTATTAGCTGTTCAACTTATTAATCAATCAGCATAAAAAAATCCTTTCAGAGGAATTAAACAAAAGATGTCCACACATTCAGGATGCTGATGTTGGTTTTCTGTTTTATTTAAGATCTGTTGCAGCATAATTTGGTTCTGCACTGCGCCTCTGGAATGCGTTTTTAATGACAATAAAAAAAATCTTGAATCTTAACATTTTAAATCTTTATGTAGTTCAAGATGTTTCTGTATTTGACAGCTACATTTACAAAGCAATACAACAAAAGGTATTAATTTGGTCTCAAAAGAGAGATACTAGGTTATTTTATTAGCAACTTAAACAGTTATTATATAAAAACAGCTGTATGATGTATTGAGAATGAAAATCTGTAACTTTACAGTTTTCCTTTTTTAAAATTTTTCTTATTATTATTACTATTTCTACCTTGTGTAAAGTTTTCTCCATAGTTTACTTAAAAATGTAAATTTGACAATAAGGTTTAATTTATTGATAAATGAATAAAGCAATGAATATTAATGTTTTAACTATCTGTGATCAATGATTAATGAAAAAAAAAATCCTTCATTAAACAGTGTGGATCATTCATGTGGGCTTTTTAGTTCCTCTGGGGGGTGTCTGTCCAGCTTTGGGGAATCGTGGAGATCAGACACTAATAGTAAGATATTATAGAAATAGACAGGAGAAAAAATGAGAAAGAAAAGCAAGGGTTTTTTTTTTCTTTTGTTTAGAAGTTTTGAGTTAACACTGTATAAGAAAAAAAAATTGTTGACAAGGAGAACTGAAACTGTTGAACACACTATTGACATTATTTACCCTGCATGTACTAGACTACAACACACAGTGTGTGTGTGCTTTGTAGGCTGTCTTGGGGAACTTGACGTGAGGGGAAGGGGGCATGGAGCAGCTTTGGGCAGGAAGTCCAGAGGATTTGATAAAAGTGATTTGCTGTAAGTTCACCAGAGTGAATGTTATTGCCTTCATAATAATCATTGAAAAGAAAGTGACATTATGAATTTATTGTAACAGCCTGGCTTCACATTCCTATCAAAGCAGTTGAAATATGAACAATCAATTAGCAGATCAAACAAAAGCTATCTGAAGTTCATTATAACTGTGTACCTGACTGGTTTAGGGGAGAAGACATGATGAGATAGACGAGTATTACCTTAAGGAGGTGAGCTTGGAGAGCATATGGAGGAAAGACAGTTTGGAAAAATGCTTGAATCATTTGGAAACTTTACTTATGTTTGGGTCATGTATAACCTTTGTTGAGATGAGGGACCAAAGTGAATTTGTCCTGTCTTTTGACCTGCAGTGACAGTGTTATTGAATTTATGGCTGTCTCCATCATGTGCAGTCACACAAAGGACAGACTGAGTATTTTCTAAATTTCTGCTGCCATCTGGTGACGTCAAGGATGAACTGCTACACATAGGAAATAAAAGGGAGATGAAATTACCTGTATGATTCTTGCTAAACTCTTTTATAACTTCTTGCAAGCTTTGATGAAGTCTAATTTATTTCACCTTGCAGAAGTGAGCAGATTATAGGTAGTTGGTGGAGCAGCTGGTCTATAGAAAAGAACCAGACCAGAAGGTAGTTGGTTTTGAGCTGGTAAAAATCTGTTACCACACAAGGAGTATCCTCCCTCTGTTTGGATGGGTAAAACACTTAAAACAGACAAAGAGGGTGCTAGAACCTGGGAAGAAACTGTACTTGGCCCAAGCAAAGAGTGTTGTGTGTTCGCTGGTTTTAAGTCTTCATTAGAAAAGATGTGAGTTGGTTTTGGAGCATCTGAGAAGCTGTAATGACTGGTGTGAGATGATGCTATTTGGTTTAGAGCTGTGCAGTTGTATTCTAAAGGTAACAGCACTTGAGTAAATGGACAGTTCATGGCATGCGTTGGGTGCATTTGACAAAACATGTCAGCAGAATTAACCGGGATGGCAAACAGATGCTGGTATGTTGTAGACGTCAGAAAGTTCCCTTGATTTTGGTTGTTTAAAAGGCTGTCATGATTGGATATGAGGACATGGTTTTGGACTGTTGTATTCTTCTCTGGCTGCCTTAGATCAACTGAGGGGTCTGTCACCTGGGTCTGAGGTTAGTCAATATGAGAAAATGGGGTATTTGCATAAATTTTGCCATTGATTATTGTGAGAAGAATACCTACTTGGTCAGAAGGTTGGTGTAGGAGATCTGTCATTGGCAGATAGCAAAATATAATGTCACATGGTTACCAATAATGAGTTTTGGTGTGAATTGAAAGTGAAAAAGATGATAATCAATCAAGTGCTATATAAGAAAAATAAGACAACTTTAGTTTTCTAATACTTCAAATTACTTCTTTTTAGGAAAAAAAGTTAGTTTTGTGGCATGAAGAAAAGCCTTTATCAGACCATTTTCAACCATGTGGAGGAACAAATCACAGTGAGAGGGCGAAGAAGTGTCAAATGTTTAGGTGGCCATTTTTACCTGACCTCCCCATCGATTGTCTCAGATTCAGTGAGATAACTTGAAGAGGTAAGAATAGAGGAAATAGAAGTATAGGAGAAAAATAAAGGACATAAGAAAAAGGGGAACAAGAAGTGTCATCAGTTTATTATCTACATTTCAGAATTTTCAAGACAGAAAATAAATTTCCGCTGCTAGTTTCAAGTCGTTTTAAAAATGGCTGTTAGAAACTTAGAGGAAGTCTCTATGATCAAATGTAAAACTGAATACAGGAAGTAAACATTCAAATGAAATAATTGGAAATGCTCTGAAGAAATATTTTTCATAGCAAGGTCATGAGAATAGCATGTATGCAATCACATCATCAACTCTATACCACCTGCTTACTAAAGAGAGATATCCCTTCTTTCACATTAGCAAATAATTGTCTCAAACCAGCAGGTTGGAATATATGATATTGGTATATATATTGTACAAACATGCACTACAAGTCAAAATCTCTGCAGAGATTGTCATGCAGCCCCTCTATGTCAAGATACAAAATAGTTTACATACACATTTGGATAAAGAGCAGAAGTTAACAAAAGTAAGCCATTAATTCTATAAAAAATGGCTTCAATAAAATACAGTTATACAATGCAAATGATATAAAGCAACATACTACAAATTAGCGCACATTCAGGCAGCTGTTGGACAGATTTGGTGTTTTCATTGAGCTCAGAAACAGATTTCCACCATCAAAGCACGCTTGTCCGTGTAAACTACATGGTATGCAACATCATAGTTGTAAAGAAGATAACAATGAACAACAGTGCAGAACTGTGAGCCCTTTGTTGGTTTTTCTTGCTCAGTAGTTTGTATGGAAAATCTTTTTAAGGTTTGCTCATTGTATATTTCATTATTCTGTGTATCATTCATGTTGTGTTTTTCAGAATGAATGCAAAATGAATGATTTATAATTTGTTGACTTAGCTTTCAGACTGCTTCCCTTTTCTCATTATCATGTGAACTGGCCCTGTGTTATGTCTCTAATGCGAATACAATGACAATCCAGACAGATGGATTGACAGCTGTATATTTAACTGAAGATGTCCAGACCACTAGTTTTTATCTTGCAAGATTTTATTTGAAACTGTTTTATTTGAAGATGATGACACATATAATCAAGGCTCAGTTGATAGCACTGTAAATCTTCTGTGACTTTATCATTTCCTGCAGGTTTTCATTTACTCCTAGTTAAAGTTGGTTCTTTGGCATTTACAATGATAAAACCTCCACAATTAAATAACTGATTCCAGATGTGGAAAAAAAAACAACTTACAAAAATGCACAAATCAAACAGAAATTTGTGTCTTACAAATTGGAAGTAAACATAGATCATTTATGCATCTCCACCCTTCCAATCAGAATCAGTGGACCATGCACATTAGCAGCACTAATGAAAGGGCTAAAAGGATCAAGCTCAGTTACAGAAGGAAAAAAAGCAGCTGGGCTCCCTTTTCGGTTGTTGAAGATATTTCACCTTTAATCCAAATAGCATCCATGGTTTTGACAGATTGGTTGAGTAATAACTTCCACTCACATTGTGTGTGAGTTTTACTTACAAAAGTACAGTAATGGCAAGTTCTTCAGTGTCACTAATTGTGCCCAATCAGATGGAAGCAGAAAGCATTTAAGTCCTTCATGAGGATAAAAACCAACACTCATTAACAATACTGCGACACTGTTGCAGTATTGTTAACACATGGATCCTTGCTTTCACAGAATGGATTAGTCCAGTGGAGAGTGAGAACAAGTGCATAAAGAATTAAAAAATATGTTTTTGCTTTGATTTTCAATTACTTTCTTTCTCTAAGATCAACTTCCTGGTTGTGTTGGTGATGCCATGAACATGCACATGTGAATGGCTCTAATAATTCCACCAAGTGTTTGCATTCTGGACTGCACCAATGTGGATAATAAATGGGCAAAGAAAGCAATGAGTTTTATTAATGTATTTTGCATGTTTACCAGTGACTGAAAAAAATAACACTAACCCTAATGGAGAGATGTAATTTAACTTTAATTTTAAACTTGCCATTGGCAGTGAAGATTTGGCATGTGTTTAGTGGGTGCATCCCACATACCCTCTGCTGCTCATTCACAAAGGCATTTTCATTTCGAGTGTAGCATAATTTCTAGGGAAAATAAACAGGCTTTTGAACAGAACAAAATTTATTGCTGAGAAGCATTGTTATAACAGGAAAAAAAACAATCCACCAAAAATAAAATTCTTTACTTTTTATACAAAGTATTTTTTTTTCATTTTTCACTGTTTACCTTACTAATATCAAGATTGATTTTAGAAAGAGAAATACTGATCACAGACAATATACAAAGCACATGTACAGTATATAATGTAACATAAACAAGGTCGATTTGAAAGTAATGCTGTATTTGATGACAACTATGAAAAATAAAAAGTCCTCCACAAGAAGTTAGATTTCCGGGTTGGAAAGGCATGTAAGTGTACTGTATAACCTATTTAATTCAATATAATCTTTCTTTTGTCATACTTTATCTCTGTAAACATTGGACTGGTAGAGCACCAGCAGAGCCCCTAATTAGCTTATTTTTTTCTTATAGACTCACTACAGAGCTTTTCCAATTTTCTCAGTGATGGCTAATTGGGCATATATCTGTACTGTGAGCTCTCTTCAACCAGTAAAAGACAGTCTGTTCTTGACTCATCTTATCACTTGTCCTGTCTCTTTCTCTCATTCTTTTCCTCTCTTCCTCTGACAGTCTTCTTGCATTTCTTTTCTGAATCAACCATTCTGCACTTTCAAAATGACTGGTGTGTTTATATCTGCTTGCTAGCGTGTGGCGCATGGGTAAAGCAAAACTCAGCTGCAACTTCATGCTGCTGGGCAGCAACGGTTCCAGAAATGCAGTTTTAAGGTTGAAAAGTTACTGAGTGCATCTTTAAGTAATGTGAAACATCTAACTGCTAATAAGAAATTGTAATTATCAAAACAAAAGAGAAAATCTGGAGAAATTTTGTATGAAATGCACAAAGGTAAAAAATTATGAGTTCTCACTTGACCCTTCTGAAGTACATTGGATGCAGCCTAATTTCTGAGCTACTAACCCGGACAACACTGCATACACAGCAGATTTTGAACAGCAACCACGACCTCATTAAGGAAGTCAAATCGAAGTTGTTGGCTGAATGATTTCTAGCAAGTCAACATTATTCATCAAATTACCTATATGATGCAAGGTTCAGCTAGCTTTGCATTGAAAGAGTTTGTGGAATTTTCCTTCAAATGGGTATTGCTTATTCCTGAATTTAATTTAAATTATGTACTTTTTCCACATATTTGAGTAAATAAGTTGAACTGTAATGTACTTCTACTTTTACTCCTGTATCCTTACTAATGTGAATATTATGTGTGTTTTCAGCTCTGGCACACTCATTAAAAACAAGAACCTAAAATGTGAGAATGCAGAGTTTTTATCAAGACATCTAAAGGGAGGAAAAGAATTACAACTGGAACATTACTTTTGTTTTACATGTGACTTGACAGTCTGCGAAACTTAGAAAGATCTTTTACAAACACAAAATATTTGTGGACTTCTAAACAACTGTTCAATTGAATGCAAATGGTTGAACACAGGAGAACCCGCTCTTCTGGTCCAGACTCAGAAGTCCACCTTGATCTAATGAATAAGATACAATCATTCAAAGACACTAATGTCAACATTGTGGACCAAACAGATGTTTAGAGAAAAAAGAGATGGAAACCACTATGTTATGCTGGAGAAACAGAGTCAGATGCCTAAGGCACCACATACCAGCTATATGAAATGCAGTCCCTAAAGACAGTTCATTAACCTTTATGCAGTGCCGCTGCTCCCACCACATGCATCACACACTGTGCGTAGGGCACTAAGTTCCGGGGGGGTACCATCATTAATCATAATCATAATATTCCAGCCTCTTGAACGGCGAAGTGTGATCCAGTGTTGCTGACCATTTATTAACAGAAAGACACAGACTGCTGTGGGCCGCAGCAACGCCAAAAACAAACAAGCTCCGATATTAGCCACTTACAGCTGTGACATCAGCCCGTACCGACTCACTCCGTTGGTCCACACGCACACATGGTAAACATGAAGACAACCGCCCCACTTAACTTCAAGCCAATCAGAGACTTTAAATCAGGGGCGTCCAGCTCTGGTCCTCGAGGGCCACAATCCAGCAGGTTTTATATGTATCCCTGCTCGAACACAGCTGACTCAAATGAATGATTTATTGTGTAGAACTTAATAAGCTGCTGGATCCATTTAATTTGAGTTAGATGTGTTAGAGCAGGGATACATGGAAAACCTGCTGGATTTTTATCTTCTCATCTTACAGTGTGGTGCAACTTTGTACTGCTCTTGGACTACATTTGTATCTCTACTGTGAGAGCACTAAGTGAACATTAAACCATGCATCATTGTGGACATTTTTTTCCCCAATTAGGCTAATTTTTACTCTAAGCCTGGATGTTATTTTGGCTCTGTTAGTGCATATTAAACAAGTTTTTGTAAGAAAATTTCTCTCTTCACAAATTTCAAAATTAAATTGTTATTTTATGTAATAGCATGTTATGCACAGGCCTGTCATAGGGCTGATTTTATTGTTGAATAGAAAATAATGAAATTTCTTTTCTCAAAAATGAACCCCAAACATCGCAGAATGCATAATTATTCTGTAATAGTTATCATATAAAAAAATGGAGGGTACCAAAAAGCAGTTGTGCTTAGGACACCCAAATGGCTAGTAGAGGTGCTGCCTTTAAGCCTCACATTCAAATAATCCACATATGACTTTATCGACTCTCAAAGTGCTAATGACTTTATTAGATGTTAAATGCCAAGAACCGCAAACCAGACATTTAGAACTGAGGAAGTCTTGTGGATGAGAAGTGAAATGGCTTTGAAATTCAAAAAAAGAAGTTCAGCTGCTTTCTCTTCAAACTGCTGTGACCTGGAAGACTGACAATCTACGCAGATGCTTAACCATGATGCAACAGTAGAGAACATGCCTACACATACATACATAAGGACACAAAGAGCTATCATTTGAGTATTCTTGTCTTAACTTCCTTTTCTGCCATTAATCCACAAGCTGTAATCTTTTCAACAGTCCATTTTATGTAGATAAACATTTAACGGACAAACCACTTCCCTGGCAGACAGCCAACAACACCCACTGACATATAAGCATGCAAACACTAAGTCTACTGAACATTGAGGGTGCGAGCAGAGACTCCGTGGTGCCAGTCTCTCAGCTCGCTGTACTTGGGACCAGCGACAAACTGAGTGGTGATCTTGTTCACTCTGCCATCCAGCACACCAAAGTAAAGAGAGAGAAGAAAAAGAGAAAGAGAACACCAAAAGAGACACATAAGAATGATTTAGAGAAATACAATAGTTATCCTGCAAACTACAGTGCAATGGATGATTAGCAATGCCACGGCAAGAATGAGAAGATATTGATGGAGTCTAGCGTAGTGAAGATGGAAAGTTGCCTCATTATAGGAATTAAATTTAAAAAAAAACATTACAATGAACAAAACTGTAAGGAATACTTAGATGATAGACAATTAAGTTGTCCAAATTCAACCCAGGTATTAATGATAACTACAGGCTGAAGGAATAATTAATTCATTTTAGCATGAACCAGACACCAACACCCACAAGAAGGCCTGCATGTTAGCATGAGATGTATCACAACAAACCAACAAGAGTAATGAGCAGCCAGTACACAACATCAGATGAGAGCAAGACCGCGGCAGAGCCATGACTGTCAACTATACAATCATAAATTATATAACATGCAGCACAGCAACACTGTTAGATCCACAAACCAACAGTTAGAAACACAACAACCAGCTCATAAACATACACACTTCCTACTATAGAAGGATTCAAAATGAACCTTCAGCGGTTTCAAGTTGGCGCAACTCAAAATCTCTCTGACCTTTTAGAGACAGGCTACTACATTTTCCCATACTACGGTGAGCACAAGTCAGATTTTTGACTAAATGGATCAGATGTGATCTTTAATTGGTTGACTAGACAGGAAGTGCTCACACAGTATCATATTCAAGAATATGCATTGTTACTCCACCCAGTCATTTCAACAGCTAATGAAATGGAAACATCTACATTGTGATGCACTTACTTTGTCTTCTTGGCTGCATCTGGTTCCTCATTTTCAACTGCAAGAGAAGTAGTGGAATAATAAACATGTATTCTGTAAAAAAAAACAAAAAACATACAAAACAAAAAACTGCTGCACTGGTAATTTCAATTAGATTAATAATTAGCATTTGATAAACTGTAATAACCACTAATCTCATGATTATTCAAAGGTTCATATCTAAAATATTTTTTTGTGTACTTTCGTGGTATTGTACCATTCTCTGTGCCGGTGATCTGAGCCAGAATCCTGAAGGATCTGGACTGGGTGGTGCCTGTTCGTGGGCGCCAGTCCTCTGTGTCCTCCATTATACGCTGTCTGCTTGCATCAGCATGAGTGGGTACATGGTAAAAATGGATGTCAGTGTCCACAACATGCTTCCTGGGAGCTCTAAGGATTCAGTTAGGAGAAAGATGGATGGTGTCATGAAATGTGTCCTCAATTTCTAATTTCTAATACACTTTAACAGAGACAAAGACAAATAAGCCGTTCACAGAGGGACAGTAGGATGTTTTTTCTTCTTTTTTTTTTGTTTTTAATGGAGGTTAATTTCAATTAAGGGTTTTTAAGGTCACATTCTACCAAGTGTATTGTTACAACACACTTTAGGCAACAGTCAATTTGTGCTTATTAGACAGGGGGAAAGGTCACACCACATTTTGTTACATGTATTTGGTGTGAAGGACTAAACCAGTGTGATACCTTGGTGGTTGCTGATAGGGTTTTCTTAGAAATCAATGACAAGAACAGAACAGGAGAAATCAGCACATCGATCCAATAAAGGCAGGAAAACATAAGTAAGCACAACTCATAAACTTTCATAACGAACCATGTATCTAGAAAAGACTTACTTTAAAATACTTTGAGGTCCACTAACGGAGAGTCAAAGAATGAAGAACAGAGAGAGAAACATGGAAAATAAGTAACTTGTGAAGAATGATTTGAAATAAATGTTATCTTTTCTGTAATGGAGAAAATATTGGAAGTTAAATTCAAAAGAATAAAAAGAAGAAGAAAACAGGGATTTCTGGAGCACACTGCCAACAACAAAGAGCCAAACAATCAAATAATATGAAGGGAACAACAAATTTAAGTCAGTGCCGGTTTTAACCACAAGGTGGTGCTTTTGTACTGTTTGAAGCTGTAGTAGGGTAGAGTAGTTGGTCATTTTGGATAGATCAGAAAAGGAGATTATTTCAGTGTTTGTCTTAAACACTGGGGGGGCTGCTTCTAACTGGCTGTCAATAAATCAGCTAGTTAGACAATAATACCTACACATACACCCACACACACACACTCACAGATTGACGATTTTTCAGGGCCTGCTGTCAATAAATCACATACACTCCCCCTACTCATCTAGCAAATTGAATATTTTGATTTATGAATGTCTCTCAACACATGCTTGTTATAGCAGCGATGTGGGTATGGCAGTGTTGACAGGTCCATGTGAATTTGGTCTCACGCTTACAGCTATAGAGGAAATATTTGACAATTCAGTCTCTGAAAATGGGAGTATGTGTGTGCATGTACAAGTTATTCTGTCAATATCAGTATCTAAATTTACTACTGTGGGGAAAATGTACTGCTGGCTCAGGCAAATGTGACACCTACTACAGTTTGGATTGGTTTTAATTAGCTGATATGTGTATGCTGCAATCTTATGCAATGTAAATATCAAAACTAAGTACATAACCATTCTGGTGGGTTAAATCATCATAAAGAATGCCTTACAAAGTGTTGCTGTAGATTCTCAGTCATCCAGGTCATGGTTATCCTTCAAGCTTAAATAAAGGCAACTGGCCTTCTTTTACATGGTTCATGAAAATGTTGCATCATTCTTAAATGGGAGTTTAAATGCTGGATTGGCCTCTCCCCTCATACCAGCTAGGATAGATCCTTCTTTGGAATAAACAGGTATAGACAATGGATGTTTGGATGGATGAGTTAATGGAGCTTATGCGCTTTCAAAAAACCAAGAAAAGAAAGTCTGGTTGCCTTATTCAAGCTCTTAGGAATGTTTTACAAACAGATTACTTTAGAGCGTTTGAAGGGAAACCTTACGTAAACTGTCAAAATAGACAACAGGCAGTGAAACCAAATCAGTAAATGCATGCAGAGAGAAAAGTGAAAGGGTATCAGAGAAAAAGAAGCAATCAAACACTGGACATGCTCCAGAGACTAACTTTGTGACTGGAAGAGATCCTGCAGTCTGCAAAGCAGAGAAAACAATAATTGAAAGAAAGAGAAATTGACAGAGATCTCTGACATACAGTACATTATGTTTACATCTTTACAGTAAAAGACACTAGAATA
Organism: Atherinosoma microstoma; assembly: GCA_037177055.1. NCBI lineage: Eukaryota > Metazoa > Chordata > Actinopteri > Atheriniformes > Atherinidae > Atherinosoma > Atherinosoma microstoma. The sequence continues at coordinate 13,473,647 of JBBBVU010000012.1, read as the reverse complement.
TGTTGTTTATACTCCCCTCTGAAACAAACCAAACAGTTCACAGACAGCATGCAGTTGGACACACATGCTTGTTCTGAAAACAAATCTATGCTGTGGCGAAATATATAATAGATTAAATGAAATACTTGCAGCAAAGTGTGCTGCTTCTAAAATGCCTAAATTTCTCAACATTATTCAAGAGGCATCACATACTGTAACATGCTGACTATATTTGATGATAAAGCCTTTGCTTCATTATTCCTATTTTGTAAACTTGGTGAGTTAAGTGAAGTGTTACGAACGACCATAATGCTATAATCAAACACTCCATCACTGTAAGCAAGTGCAAGGAAGATAATTACAAGCTAAAAATAGGTTTCAAGTAGATTAATAAAGCAAGTCATAAAACAAATTAAATGCAGCTTGTGTGTCTGTGTGTGTGTTAGCGTGCATGGGTGCATGGCATAAGATTACTGAGAAACCACCAACCATTTAGGACGCATAAAACAGATATAATCCAAATGAACTGAGAGATTATGAGATTATTTCGGCTGGTATGTTATGGGTGAAAAAATAGACTGTACCAGTCAAAAGTTTGGACACACATTTACTGGTACTGTATATCTATGTAGCTCTGACCAGTAATAACAACAAGTGAGTAAGTGGAATAGAATGACTTGATGAAGGTGTGTTAAGTCTGTGAAGAGACATAGCTTATGTGTAAATCTAGATGGATTTAAGCCTGAAACCTTTACTCACTGGCTGATTTGTTACAAGAGCAAAGAGAATGCCAAACAGCTCCAGTTACTAGTGCAGGCTATATATACACAGCTTAGTGGCATCATCGCACACTTATACTCGCACAGCCTCTAGAGAGGGGGAGAGCAGCAGTTGTGGCAGAAAAAGATGGGGGACGTAAATGAAATTATGTTGACAAAGATAGGAATAAAGATGGCACAGAACAGAAAATGATCACCTCACAGTGACAATTCCCTAAGGAATGTTCTTCAGCAAACAAGCCAACACCCAGAGACGGGCAGCACAGAAAGAGTTTAACATGATGCTTTAGTAGATTCAAAGAGTAGGGACAGAGGTACAGACAGGCATAAATGATATAAAGGTAAAATTTCACTCATTGGTGTTTCTTATCATATGCTGTTAGTTCACAATTTGGACAAAATGCTGTGCTCCTCCAAGGAACCCGACCTCCATGCAAAAACCGGTCCCCATGTGGAGTCGTCCATTTCAAATATTCATGATAAATGAGGCCTGTTTACTTTGGGTTGTGACTGCAACTTGAAGAGTAGCCTATTAGCCTACTATATTTCAGTAGGCTAGGTTAAAAAACATTGAGTTTGAGTTTTTTATATTTATCCCACATTCATCTTCTAGTAGGCAACATGATGAAGTTGATTGATCTTTTAAATGATCTTTTATATAAGCCTGATTCAAATCTAGTTTTAATGGTTTTTATGCTGCAGCTTGCAATAAAATGTTAGTTATATTACTGGCTATGTCCAAACCATAGCAGACATCTGGAGACCTTAGTTAGGCAGCCTTTTCAGTGAGGAACTGACACTTCAGCATTCTCTATTTCTTTCTGAGGCATAGCAAAACTATACTTTTGTAAGCTTACATTATTTGTAAGGAAATCTTTAAGAGACAACAGTGGTATTTTGATATCAGAAAAGATGTAAAAAAGTTAAAGATCTTGAGAGAGCCTCAGAGGAGAAAGTGGGGGAATGAAAGAGCTCACCAAGAAGTGAGTAATTAGTTATCCAGGCCACCACTCACCCATTAAACTGAAGTGGTAAGGCTTCACCCTGACTCTCCAAGAGCCCCCGCCTCTGCCCCATGGCCACCTCACACGCATTCTCAGTGGAGTAGAGGTTGATTGGTGTGTTATACACCGATGACTGAGGCAGAACGAGGACAGGGGGTGAGGAGGAGGCTGAGGATGGGTGAGAGACCGGAGGTGGAGAAAGTGGAGGAGGACTGGCGTAGGCTGAGGCAGGAGTGAATGCAGAGGATGGGGAAGGGATGACAGTGGCAAAAGGTGACTGTGAAGGAGAGTATTCACTGTCTGACCTGTAGTCCCTGTAAGGTCTGGGGGCCTTGTTGTAGGGGGCAGAGGAGTGGAGGTGGGGATAGGTTGGGGGAGGGGGATGGGTGATGGCAACTGGTTTTATGATGTCTGCTCTGTCGCCCTACCAGTATGAGAGAAAAGCATGCAGATACACACAAAGATAAATCAAAAACAATGCACACTGTATGTTGATGTTTCCCAAGTTGTGATTTTTGGATATGTGCTTGTCCAATACAACTGGTTCAAATTGTAGTCTCTCTCTCTCTCTCTCTCTCTCTCTCTGTCACTCTTTTCCCTTTTGGGGTAGGTGGATTGTTAAATGGTTATTAGGGAAACATCAGCATTTCCAGTGTATTTTACAATGAAATATATGTAGTAAATTAATGAAGACATGCAATTTCAAAATCAGTATTGCTTCAGAAGGGTGTAACTACAAAAAAAGACATCTTCAAAGCAGTAAAACAAGGCACCTCAGGTGATGTAACTTATTTTTGTGTTTTTTTCTGCAATCATTTGTAAGTTAATCAGTTCTCACATGATCTGTTGATATGGTAACTTCACGACTTCGTGATAACTGATTTTACTTTTACATTTGTCCTCATAACAAAATACATCAACACCTAATGATCAACATGAATAAATAATATAAATAACAAATATTAAACAACAAGATTTGTCATTAAACATTTGATTTTCTGCTGGAGTGCCTTGCTTTAATTGAAGAGAAAAAAAAATTCTGATTCGCTCTATGGAAATGATTTCACTGTACCTTTGGCGCTACAGGAGGGGGCTTAGGAACACTGGAGGCCCTGGAAAGAGAGAGAAATAAGGAGAAAGAAGTGCATGAGTTATGATTTCACAGAGCACTTCTTTTTCATTTCAACGTTTGCCTTGAAAAACAGCGATGGCTAGCCAGCACCATATGGGTAAAATTACACATGCTCTTCCAAAGCATTTACCAATATTTATGGAGACCATTCTGTCAAATTTTTAGATCTCACTGAGGTTTAAAAAGAGAAGAAAAAAAAAGTGGTTATGGTGAATTACGGCTGAACCTGAGCTCTAAGCGTAAAAACGCAACATGGAGCGGTTTCTATCATCGGTTATGACAGGATCCAAAAGAGTCTCACTGCGTCTGCGTGTCAAACAGGGAAATTTGAGGAGTTCCAGCTGAAAAAAAAAATGGTTTCTTTAAATGCATTTTTAGGTTGTATTTCTTGTATAAAGGTGTACATCAATGGGAAACTTTTGGTGTTTGATACTCTTGATGCTTCTGTGGGCTATGATATCTTCTAAAGGTCATCTGAGGAATGTTCCTGTATCTCATCACACTTTTATATCTAAGAAGTGATACTGGCTTTGCACTTTATCTTAATATTCATTAGAGATCATTTTTCATCTGTTGACAGTGTTCTTTGCTGCACTGCCTGTTTTACAATGAATTCAATACCATACTACACTTTATTAATTGTGAAGTTGAATTTATTTTTGTGGGACTCCATATCAGTTGTACAAAAAAAGAAATGTTGTCAATAGCCTCAGAAACTGCTTACAGAAATAGAGCAGATGAAACCTAAATGATTGTTCAGAGCCTCCCACCTCGATTAAGAGAAAGAATAAATTAGTTAACATAAATTAAAGGCTAAGTAAACTGTGCAGTAACTGAATACATGCAAATGTCAGCAGCCTCACATTCCTCTCAGAGCAGGCTCTCTGGAAACTTCCTCAGGGACGATCAAATCCTTCACCTCTGTAAATCTGAACCAGCCCTCTAGTCATGGCTAAAGACACACCAGTTGGAAGACACAGATACCTTCTTGGCCTTTTTCTGCCCTCCTCTTGCTACTTACTGGTTTGGCAACTGCCCCCTGATACTGTGACAATGTTCCTTCCACTGATATCAGATAGTAAAATTTTAACAGCATTAGCGGTTGTTGGAAAATCTTATTTTAATCTATGTATCATTTATATTTGCTATAATTTGCACGCTGCACAGTACTTCTCATGTCCAGCCACAAAAGCTAGAGAACATGGGCGAAAGATGTTGAAAAAAAATCTGAGTTTAATCTTTTTTTGACTCTGGAATGTGCCTCCTTGACTGCCAGCAACCTTGTTGCTGGCTCTAGGGTTGCCAGATCCACATATTATGAGAAACTGTTTTTATAGATTGGGTTACTTTTTTCTGTCACAAAATTTGACAACACCAGTTCTTCAATGCAAAACAGGAATAATTCAGGTAGAAAGAAAATTCACTTTTGGGGGGAGGAAGAAACCAAAGTAATGCTCCATGTTTTAAAGGATAATGATATGATTAAGACATTTGGATGGGCACAAACATTACATTGGCACAGGGAGATGTAATGTGAGCATGAGCCATTTATCAAAGTAAGCTAAGTAACATATAAAAGGGAATACAAAGACTATATCTAAACTGTTTCTTTTGTGATAATGAGAATTTCTTACAATGTATTTACATTAGGATGAATAGATGTAATATTGCTGCTCATATACATATGCTCATTGTTTATCAAAAAGGCTCCAGCATAAGCAAAATATTCCTGACCAAGACAATATAACTCGTCTTTCTTGTCCCATTAAGACTGCATCATCTGTGTCCCTGCCCTGCAAGTTTCCATGGACACATTATACTGTAAATAGTCCACCAAGTACCCACAGCTTATCTGAGGATAGCTCTCACTTGCAAAACCTGTGGCATGGAAATATTTGTGGCACATGGAGTATGAAGGGGAACACTGGGGTATCAAGTAGGTATTTCAAAGACGATGCTGTCATCCCTGTGTGCTGTTGACTTGTTTACACAGCAGCTATAACTGGAAAAACCCACATGGCAACATGTCAGAGTCATATATTAAAGGCCCACTACATAACTTTTCGACCTTAAAACGCTGCTTTCCGGACTCGTTTGATAGCACAGTGACATCTATTATGTGTATTTCTAGGGCCATCGCGGCCCAGCATCGCTCCGCAGCTGAAAAACCGCACTATAGAACTTTCACATCCGGGACGCCGCCTGCTAAGTTTCGCTTTGCACATATATTACACGCTAGCACGCGAATGTAAACAAACCGGTCGTTTTGAACGCACGTCAGCAGATTTAGCAAAGAACCGTTTGAAGACATTATTGGAGGAAGAGATGAAACTAAGGAGAGCCAAAGAAGAGCAAGAGATAAGACAAGAGTTGAGAAAAAAGTGTTTTTTACTGTCTAGAGAGCTCACACTACAGGTAGGATCCAAGATAGATGCCGAATTAGCCGTCGATAGGGGGCACGTCACTGAGAAAATAGCATAAGTTATATAGTGGGCCTTTAAGCTTCATTAGGTGCGTTTCCATTACCCCTAGAATTGTGCAAAACCCAAATATCGCAATAAAAATCTGGTAATGGAAACATCTACA
>JBBBVU010000012.1:13433012-13468001 GCA_037177055.1 Atherinosoma microstoma | reverse complement strand
TTTGCATGTCCATCTTCCTCAGAGTGGAGTCTCGCGGGACGAGATTTTACGTGAATTACGGCTTATGCGCTAAACACTATTCAATGGAAACACCGGCATATCGCAATTGTACTTAGTCGAAATTTCAGAAATATCCCTTTTATTTTGCGAAAAACTGTCATGGAAACGCACCTAGTGAGTCTAAGTAAGTACCACAGAATGGCAACTTAGCAGTAAATAGAGAGTTAAAAAGTGTCAGATGAACTGGTTGTACTGTTTGTCACACAACAGCAGCAATTAAATAAACATATTTAGTTTAATTTTCATTTTAAGAATGGAAGAATTTTCATGAAAATAAGTCAAAGACATCAGAGGAACAAGAGGACTTTGCGCTGTATTAGACACTTAACCACAGGATTGTCTCATGACTAAAATGTGTGAGGGTCAAAGATTAATTTGGTGTAATAAAGACACTGACAGAGTGACAAACATGGCAGTTTGTATATTTACCTCCATGCATGCAGGATGGAAGCATTCGCCTGCAGATGTGTATGAGTGGGGCCTTGTTCTCAGCATGACTCACCAGTAGTTTAATTTCATTGTAGAGCTTCTGCAACAAATCATGTTTCTGTTCACTGCTTTTGTGACTCTGCGTGTTTCATGTTTAGTGTAAAGCTTGATGTGTCTGTTTCCTTTTCCCTCCTCTCCTCATGTTCATGGAAGTTACACATTATGTAACAGAGTCAAAGGTCTGTTTAAGTAACTATGAGCATACTTTTACAGTAAATTCTACAGTAATGGCTATTTTGTTTATTATGTTTTTTTTTGCTTTACTTGACCACATCCACATTTCAAACCATTTGTTGAGTACTAAAATCATCCATGGTTATACTTAGTTCATTCCCTTTTGAATGGTGGTTATGAAAATATCTCACATGTTGTCTTTGTCACCTTAGTTTGATATTTACGTATTTATTTTGCCATGCTATTTATATGAAACAATTTTAACAAACATGCACTATACTTTCATTTGCTTTTATGGGCTCTCTGTTCAAGCCATTTCACGGTTTCCACTTCAGCATGCACAAACCAATTGGCATTTTTCAGGCACTCAAGCAGTTCTGTATACCATAATATAGGTCAGCTGTAAAGAAGCTTCCCATGCATGTGCATGAATCAATTTTCAGTTTCACACTTCAGTCTGGTGGGTGGTAGTGATAGACCAAAAAGCGCGTTATCCACCACCTGCCTATTTACGCATATACGTATGTAATTTTACCTCCTTCAATTAAGAGTTCTAGAGATATGTTAACAGAATCCTCTTGAAGTGTCCACAAAACAAGCATTCGTGTTGTCTTTCTTCTGCTTTTTTTCTTTGCCTTGCATGCTTTTAGTGCCACCTTTTGGGTTACAGATTGTTTAAGGCACATGCACAGTTGGAAAGATTTAAATAGGTACATGCTACGTGGTTACACACTTTCAGCCCCCAATGCACTTGGCTGTGGAGAGCCCTTGTGGAACCTTGCAGACTTGTGCAAAAGATAAAGTTTACATTTACTGACGGATACAATGTAGCGTTCTGCCCATTATTCTATAACCAAGTGTTTGAACCAGGGCTATTTCTATATCTATACATCAGTTGAAAATAAAATAGAGAGGAAAATGGTATCTCTCTTTATCTTCTTGAATCCCATACTGTGTCCGGCTGTTCTGAGTTCTTTGTTGTACATTTGTGTTTAATCTCTCTAGTCTATTCTTACTCAAATTACATCATTGAGCTATGTTTCCAGAGCTGTGCCTCGGCATGATATCAGCTTCACCAGTAAGTAGTCCAAAACATTCAGTCAATAAGATTGGTGTCTTCTTTTTCTTATAAGGGAATAAACACTCAAACACAGGTACAAACACTTTTGTTCATATGATATTTTAGTTTTTAAGCATAAATAAATGAGAGAAACCCGGAAAACTGTTTGCAGAATGCTAGTTAAAAAATATATTGAAACTTTTAAAAGTAGTGTGTGAAACAAAACAAAAAAGGGGGGAAAAACTTAAAGGGTTCCAAAACCTTCCATACACAAGGAATTTTACAAGTAGATGGGACTTTGCTGCAGGATATGTGTGACCTTTCAAAAAGAAAAGTGTGTTTTACATGTTTCCCAGATTTTTTTTCACTCAAGCACAAAAACTGTATATGCAAACACACACTTTACACACACACACATGCTGTTAAAATGCACATAAACTGTACATCTTCTAGCAAACATATCTGTTATTCTACAGTTGTATTTCTCAATAAGGTCTTTGATTACGTGTTCTGCCATGACACAATCCTTTAAAATAGTGAATTGACAAAGACTGGTTGACATTCACACAAACACATACACACACAGTGATGTCATGTGCAGGGTGTGGTGACAGGGATTCCAGGCCTGGCAGGTTGGTCCAGGAAATGTTACTGGGGTAGTGCAATAACAGAGCACAAGGACCAGTTCATTCACTTCACAGTATTTAACCTGCAAATAGGCTGCCATGAATAAAATTACACAAACACACACACACACAAAGAATACGCCTCTCCAAGTTTATTTTCAGGTTTAACAATCCTTGTACATTCCAGAAATGTTATGTTCTAAATACCTTAAATCCAGTCAGGATGATCCTAGATTCACACATAATTTGTCTCAGGGAGTCATTTTCTGGAAGTTCCTGAATGTTTTATGTGGTAATTTTTGCCCTTCTATCAACAGTGGAGTAAACATATCTTGAACAAATAAATATAACAGTTCTGACTTTAAAGGAAAAAAAACTAAATGCAAATCAAATGTAACTTATTTGTTGAACCAGTTTTTACAATTATGTTCTTGTCTTAAATTGAACAAGGTGGAACAAAAGAATATTTTTCAAATTTTGCTTTACTATTCTTCAATGGGTTTGTTACTTTAATATGTTCATACTTACCTTCTTTCACTCAACAGTTGAAAGAGATGGAGACACTTTCTCCCTGAATAAAGACTTTAACAAATTAGTAATTTATGTTTAGGCACAACTGGGTCCCCGAAACATTAACTCAAAACATCGGAGACTTTGTTTTTTCAATCACCTACCCTTTTTTCTCTCTGTATTCTTTATCTCTGCACCTTTGCATCCTTCTGTGCTATAATTATCCGGCTTCCCTCCTCAGATTTTCCTTCCTGCCTTCCCTACTGTTGGAATGAGGTCAGTCCTCTTTAAACAAAAGTGATAATGATTAAATCCCAAAACATCCAAAATGTATGCAGTCTACATTCCTGAATGTCAGACACATGCTCTCAGCCCCCTGAATTAATTTAGTTTTCTGTGCCTTATAAGGAAAAAAGTGAGGAAAGGTGGCTGGTTCTGTTTCAGGCCTTTTTTTAGTTTTACCTAAAACTGAAGCAGACGGATCAACGTGACCAGGAGAAAATACCATGGCACCTCTAAAAACACAGTGACTGGCAGAACTATTGCCACGTGTGTTTTAATAGGCAAATTTATGTGTGGGGGGATTTCTCTAAAAGAAAGAACCATCATGAGTGAACAAAGAACGTAACAGTCCATTAATGGCATGATTTCATCCAAACAATCACACTATCTATTTTTTCAAGATGAATGTCTCAGTTTAACTAAAAATGTCTTAAAACAGATCTGCAAGCTCAATCTGTCTAAGTTTATTATTAGTCTTCACATAACCTGAGGACCAGAAGACAGGGGTCTCAGATTTAGTGCTGTGATGTCATAGGTGTGAGGTTTTTTTTATGTTTGTGTCAGTTCCAAGGGCCTGACAATTCATCTGTGTTCAAGTGTGTTTTTGTGCGATCTTCTGCATTCCTTATCCATTACGTCCTACGACTATCTTGACAGAGGCCACGACAGGCCTTTCAACTGAGAATGACATCACATAAAATCTTAAAAGAGGTTTCGACACTGACCAGACCAAAAGAAAAAAAAGACTGCACCAGCTTCCGTAGATTACCATTACTCATTTGAATAAACTGGGGAAATGAGCAACAAAAAACCAAACTGCAATACAGTCATGCTAAATTCCAGTGACTGGTTCACTCATATGATATCATCAGTCTTTATCATTCAAAAATAAGCTTTGCATTGTACAGCTCATGTTAGAAATGAGGCCATATTTGCTATAATGTTTCAGCCGTGCTTTTTTTGTCAAGCCATCAATATGGCTAGACAAAAAGCCTCAGGGTACGAATCCACAGTTTTTTATTTCATTTTTTGACTGAGGGCCCTTAACATCATAACAATGGCTCTTTTTATCTTACTGAATACAAAAAGTTTGCAGCCTACACAGACCTGATTTGACCCATCTACCCCACAGTGAGATCAGTAACGTTTGTTGTATAGTAGATTTTTAGATGGCAAGTGCAGATAAAGGCATGTTTAACAGCTTACACATACTGTATATACAACTGTGGGTTACCTAGGAATCGCTGATTGCAGATAAGTAATGAGGTGATAGAAAATGCCTAAATGTAGCATAAGTGTGTTTCCTGTGGTTACATAGCAACAAATTGGCACATTTTATAGTAACTCACTGTCTAACAAAAACACACAGCAGTGGACTGGTACCCTGAGGAGTCTTAAAATGCAGACCATGAGAGGAAACAGACACATTAAGTTAAACCCTGCCAGGGCAGGAGAAAGGAGGCAATGTTTCCAAGAGCTTGCTGGTCAACAGGGCTGTATCAAACCCCCAAAAGAGCCTGAGGAGATGGGAGGAAAGTGAACCAAGAACATTTCAGCTGGTTAAAGGAAAGATCTAAGCAGAAGGGTTTGAGAGCTAGAATAAACTACAGATAAACATATTTTTAGTTTGGATGATGGATGAACAAAAGTCCCTTACACAGTATAAGGAATGGAGAAGAGGCTATTTTAGACAAATAGTTATAAAGATGTGCTGTTAACTACTTTACAGCATTTAACTCTTTTTTTTATGTTTTTAAAAAACATCTTAAAAGTAATTTTATGAAACTTTGCATTCACATATATACATAAATGTCTCCTCTTCGGTAAAGGACAGATGGTTTGCTTTACTTGAAACTATATTGCAACAGTTTGGTTTGGTGGTAGTGTTTGTAACAGGCATTTAGTCTGACAGCTTGCACTATGTCTGGAGAAACAGGGCAGTAAAACTGAAGATGGCAGGATTGGAACCCTGTGTTGCCTTTTGAAATCTAATTTAAAGTTTTACAGCTTTGTTTCACAACAGTCTGACCAAGAAGTTAAAATGTGTTCACATGGAGGTGTAAAGAAAGACACACACATAAGGACACTCAAAGACAAACATGTTGGTATGTGGTCACACAAACAGTAGATGTCAAATATCTATTAATTTTAATAATATCTTCTTATCTCTACTCTCCATCACGCTGGGTTTAAAACTCTTTTTTGCAGTTGTTAATGCCCAGTATAGCCCTTTGCTTGCATTGACCACTTATACTCTTGTTGCCATCATTGTGAGATTTTAAAGCACAACTTAGTTAATTAATGAGTCCATGTACTGTATTTCTCATGAAGATAACCTGTATGAACCTTTATTTTTGTTTTACTACAAATAAACACATAAAAATAATCTGGCCTGTCATTACTCAAGTAGAACTGATGTTTGGAGTGAAACTGCAGTCATACTGTCTTTCTTAAATGAGTAAACACGAGTCAATACAATGAATATCATTTAATGATCTCACAAGAATCAGATACGTTTTGTGTTGTTCAAATGAGGGTTCATCACAGAAGACTGAGTCTGTGCCTTCAGGGCAAACTGAACACATGCTGAGGAAACCAAAAGTACACATGTGAGCAAAATTGGATGAAGACATCCACGTGATTCTTTGGGGCACAAAATGGGATGAATTCATGATTCTTTGTTACTTGGTGCAGTTCTGTAAGATATTTCTTCACTATGATCTCAAAATCGGTTCTTACATCAATGCTATGTATCATCAGGAGAATCCTAAACACACTGACGAGTCTAAACTACCTGCTGACTAAATTTGTATGATTTTCAATTTGTATTTATTTTTCCTGTCAGGCAGCTCACAGAACAGAAACACCACGATACATCAAAGATGAAAGATATACTAACTAGACATGACTCCAACTGGGTTCACTTGTCAGTACTGAGTCAGTCTGCTCATCAAAATGATCCATGGCCGGAGCAAGAAGCATTTTTCAAATTCAACATCTGGCTTTAGGTCTCTTGAAAGGGTTATGGATATCAATGTGAGTCAGCATCACTCAAAGGCATTTGCTTGCAAAAAGATGCAATATATCTTTAAATGATCATTTATAGTTTACTTCTTTTTATAAGTTGTTGTCATCTTGTTTTAAATGTGATTAGTGTCCAAGTCTAATTCTTCTTACTGAACTCATTTCTTGGTTTGTCTTTCTTCATCTTATCACACACAAACAGTTGCTGAGTGAGTGACAGTCACATCCATTAAAAACCCATAAACTTATGTCACAGTGATGTGACGGTGATTGTAAAATTATCCTGGCTCTGGGATTGAACAAATACCTGACCCAGTCTTAACTTTTTCTTTCCACTATAAAATACCAGCACATTCAGCAGAAGAGCACAATGGAGGACTGTTGAACATGTGGAAAAATACACTTCAGAAAGTTTGCACATCTACATTTATAGATTTTTTGGATGTTTTGTCATTAAGACACAATACTTTGTGAAACACACATATGTTAAAAAAAAGTGCTAGTATATCCAGACTTTTTGAATGGTGCTGTATATATCTATGTTCCAAAAAGACAGATGCTGGTCTAGAAGGATTAACTGTCCTTTCTGAGTTCATCATGGTGTCATCTGATTAAGTAACCATATAAGAGTGAGAAATTTGGCTAAAATTACATTTAGCCATGAATCTGAACTGATAACATAGACATAGAGCTTAATGTGAGACCTATCAGAAAAGATGGTAAATTGTGTCTGGGACATAACTACAGTATGTATTATGTTTCAAAGCATGTAAATTGTAAAGTGTTATACAGTCATTTGTTTGTTTTATTTGGAAAAAATTGCTAAGTTAACAGTGTTCACTCTTGGCCTCAGTTAATGTAATTACTCTGCACATATGACATGTTCATATATTTCTCCTCCAATCAGGTAAAAGAGAGAGAAGTCTTCACAATATTTTAGCTGCTGGATTGGGAATCATTTAATGATGATGGTCCAAAGATGAATCCGCTTGGATAAATCTAAGATATATGTTTGGCAAACAGCACAAAAGACAAAGAAAAGAGGAAGAAGAAAAAAAGCAGCAGAGACAGATGAGCTTAACACAATGTTCCTGGCCACATAATACCTATGGGCTACCTTCACAGACCTTAAGGATCCTGGGATTTGTGTTTTCTTTGGCAGGACCAACAGATTTGAAAAAGACAGACAGAGACAGGTGTGTCAAGCTGCAGCTTTCTGTTCTCTTTGGCATCAGGATATTACTGGTGAATTCGTCAGGCCTTGCCAAATATGACGGCCATCACTTTTAAATGATCTTTGGCAGATATGAGAGCCCAGTTAAAGACAGAGACAGGTGGGCCCAGTTTAGTGCCGCTGGCTTTGGGTCATCTCTGGCAAACATCAGAACTGAGTAAGTGACAATGGCAGCTGCACAGAGAGAAACTATCAGTACACCAAGCTGTGGACATCTGTAGTTACACTACGATCCTTTTAAGTTGTAGCAAATCAAAGCTCAAGTATACTTAATATACATGAACTCTATGCATGTTTAATTGTTTTCCTTTAATGTCAGTTTGTGTAAATGGCAACAATTCTCCATAGTATTAGCATACAAATATGTACTTCTTTGTCTGTAGATGTTGCTTCAGCAAATCCTCCACAAAACGAGCAGGTGGGGGTTGTAGAAATACTGTCAATCACTGCTTTCAGCGAAGCAGTTTGCTATCCCAAATGTTTATCAGTGGAGTTGTATTAATCCAGATATTTGTGTAAATAACAAATCCAATCATCTTTTTCCATGAAAGCCAGGCTCATTCAAACATGTTGTTCTTGTTACATCCAGGTCAGTTCCAATACCATCCGCAGTGGGTCCTATTTCAGTGTGTGAGCTAAAAACCAAGGCAATACATCACTTTGTTAAAGTATCAGTGTTACCTACAGTCAGGTAACTGACACATTCCCTCCATAAATCAAATGACCAATTATGTAACTCAGGCTTTCTCGTATTTCTGATACGATGAGAGGCTGTTAGCTTGGTATGCACACACACAGTCTCCCATTTTATCGAGATATGAAGTATAACAGATGTGTATGGATTCTGTTTCTGAATTTGCATGTAGTCATAAGAAAACAAGTGAATCACACTCCTTTCTAAAAATAGCCAGTATTTTGGCAATAAGTGTTGGACCACCTGGCTAAGAAAACTTATCAGTGCTTGCGCACGTGTGTGTTCCTGTGTTTTGTGGTTACACAAGCATCAGCGTATCCAGCATAACTCACAGACTGTGGCATTTCTTTTTAGAGAACACAACATAAACAAACTGAAACCATATACCCCAACACTACGTAAACTTTCCTCATACATCCCCTTGCCTGAGCTCAGGCCCACGTCCAGACTTGGAATTATTCAGGCAGCTGGTTGAGTTTTATTTTATGTGAAATCTTTGAATGTATGTGTGTTTTTTGTATGCCTCTGAGGGTTGCTGTCCACTGTATGAGGAGAAGGTATACCAAGCATTCAGTTTATCCACTGTTGTTTTCTAGAACTGTAAGTGGCTATATGTTTGTGCACAAGAACAATAAAGTTAGGGGAAGTCAAACTTCCTTTTGAGCCAAAACAGCAAAACAACAATGTAATCTGGTGTATCATAAACAAGACATTTAAAATGTCATTCTGTTTATCTAATATTTGCTTAGACTTTTTTTTTTACATAATCTCATTTTTATACATTTATGACAAGTAGTGAGAAACTTGTCTCAAAGAACGGGGTTGTCAGTTACCCTGTTTGAAGCCTTTGCAACCATATGTGATACAATAAGAGAAATGGAATGATTACACTGCTTCAAAAAATGTTCTTACTATTATTTCGAGCATTTTGCACTCTGTGCTATGGTTCACCTTCATGCATTAAACATTGGTAAGCATATCAGGCCAACTGTTCTAGTTTGTACCCTATAACACCCTTTAACAAAAGAACTTAACCCTGTGCCATTCAACTCAAAACAAAAATATTCACACAAGCTTATCGAATAGTCATGGGCCCTGAAAAAGACTTTACAGCATGGAATAAAGCATTTAGGCAGACACTGGCAGTTGAAACACATAGCAGTAAAATACAAAGGTGCTTTTGTTGAGAAACGGGATAATTGGTTGAAATGAACAGTTTAATGCTTTGGTGTACTTCTGCATGGAATAATTGCATTGCTAAAGAAGCTAATTAAAGTGTTGGAACTTTGTGATTATGCTATACCAGCAGGACTGCCTCAGGACAAGCTTTCAGCAAGGAGGAAATGTACTTCTGCGTTTGTAATTCCAGAAATTCCCAAAGGCCAGCTTCATTCTTTTATGAAAATGCTTCCACCCCACTTCTAAACTTCTATGTCTATTATTCAGATTCATCACCAGTATCCATTTCCTCTATACTGGCTTTTCTCCCACATACTTTCATCTCTCCATATGCTGACACAGTCCATATACAAGTGGAAGACATAATACTATGTCTTTTTTGTAAATTTCTCAGTACACCTCTATTTAACATATTGCTTTTCTGTCCATCATCGTTCTTATTCCTTCAAAAATTAACTTGTCTTTCCCTTTTTTTTCTTTGACTTGTCTATCAAAATAAGGCTGCGACATCTGGTGGAAGGAAATTAATCTTTTTTTTTTGTCTTCATTAATTTCATGTACAAAAATGTGAACATTTCGTACATCTATATAGTGATTCTACTCAGCATGGAGTAAATGTTTACGAAAGTTAGTTTTAACGTAAAACATTTACTAACAGTCTTTTGCCTTTGTCCCCACACAGTTACTAGTCTAAGCGATAAATCTGTTGATAAATCATTTGGAACCAAATAATAGCTGTTGAAGTCTTTGGCATTCGGTTGAACTTTCCAAAACCTACTGTTTGCATGTGTTCATATGTGGCAGATGTGTGGGCATGTGGGTATGTAATTGACACATGTGCTCCACATGTGTCGGCCAGTTTTCTCATAATGAAACAGTCGGTTAAGCAAACAAGATATTGGCTGTTTTTATTGGTCTCATCAAATGGAATTCAGCCTGACATTGAAGATAAGAATGGAAAAATGATTCATTGAAAAAGAAATTCCCAGAAACCCCAATTTCTGTTCCACAGCTGTGCCTAAGTAATCATAGTAAAACTTTATGGAGATATATAGATCTAAACAAGGACCAGTGATGTTTTAACATTCTCGCTTATTCCATTAAACAGGATGATCTATGGTTTACAGATGGCAACCAAGTTGATCAAGATTTGGTGGTCCTTGAAGAATCAATCTTAATCACTGTTTATGTGTCTCTCTTTCATCTCTTCAGTGTGCTGTAGCTGCCATTTGCCTCCTTTGACTTCTTTCAGCTATTTCCATTCTTTTTTTTTTCCTGTTTGTGCAACAGAGTGTTTATATTCCACTGTCCCAGCAAGGGACTTGCAATAACAGGCATTGAGGCTCCAAAGGTCATGAACCAAAAGTTTGCTTTTTGAGACTTATTATCAACATTACAACACAAAGTGCATTCCTAGATGGAAGAAAAACTGCAGGACAAGATAGAAGTGTTCAGTAAAATAACAAAGAAACTGTAACTGTTTCCTTGCCGTTGGTCTACCTAACTGACTGTAAAATATTAATATCTGAACCTCCGTCAGTTGACCCGTAGGTTTCTGAAGAGCTGAATTGAAGCTTGCTGGGAGGTTCCCACCTTCGCCATCTTAGCAACGTCATGAATCTCGTCACTCCCAGAAAATACAAAAATAAGCGACAAGGTGACACTAAGAGGGGGGATGTGAGTGTGGGGATGGATGATTGACACCCATCAAACTCTAAGCTGCCTGTAGCTAAGAGCTAGCTGAGTTAACCAAGCTAACCAGCTTATGGAGGTAGACGGGCTAAAGCTAATGTGCGCTGTAAGCCGGCTAAAATCTGTGGTTGTACCACCCTCTGCCTCCTTGCTGCCGGATATCTGACACCTGTCAATCAAAAGGACACGGCCCTTATTATGAAGAATTTCAAGATTAAATAATATCTAAACGAATGAGTTATAAAAAAATTAACTCTCCCCACAGTTGTCATTAAGGTAAACTTGACTTATTAAATCTAAAACGTTTTTTTGTAGAATGCTGTAAACATGTTTATTTCTGCTGTGTAGTTGGCCTTTTTAACATGGGTGTCTATGGGGATCTGCTCTGTTTTTGAGCCAGCCCCTAGTGGATGAGGGGGGAACTATCTTAAAAAAAACAAACAAAAAAAAAACTCCCAGACTTGGTGAACATTAACTGAATCATTGTGTGCGATACTGATGTGACCGATCTTTGAAAGTCCACAGAAAGTTTTAACCTGCTCCCTCGGTCACACTATGATAAACTAACAGACTTCATGTAATTCAATTTACACACCATATTTGCAGATGTTTGCAGCTGTAGTAAAATACAGTTCAGTCACAAAAATAAATGTGGCATATTTCTCAAATACTTTTCAAATTAATCAAAATTACCACCTTGTGCTTATATCTCACCATTAGCCAGTCAAAGTGGTGTTTTTAGCCATGTCCATCCTTATTTATAGACTAAATTAAGGACTACAACAGTTGGGCACCCAAGATTAGTGACTCTATTTACAAACATGGCATGGTCACAGGCTCCTCTTCCATTCCAGGTATGGTGTTAAATAATGCACAGTGGTGCATTTATTTTTACATTTTAATAATTCAATCTACAATATTCAGAACTAAAATGGAATTTCTTTTTAAATTTGAAATGTTTAAATAATTGTAAATGAATTATTGAATTGTTACCAGAAATGCATTTTGTGATGTCACTGTGAGCTTGATTTTTGAAAGCTGCTGGACAGGCAGGAGTCACGTACCTGCATCTGAATATGCACAAGACCAAGAAGATGGTGACAGAAGAAGAGATCACTTTCACAGCTGCTGAAGATCCGTGGGAAGGAGGTGAAGTTTGCTGAGAACTATAAGTACCTGGAAGTGACCATCAACATCAGACTGGGCTAGAATTCTAACGCAGATATCATTTACAAGAAGGGGATTAGCAGGCTCTACCTCCCGAGAAAGCTCAGATCCTTCAATGGTACAGCAAGCTGTTGGATATCGTCTATCAGTCTGTCGTTTCCTGCGTTCTTTTCTTTGCTGCTGTCCACTGGAGCCAGCAATACCAACAGACTTAAACTGATATAGAAGGCTAGGTCCATTACTGGGTGAAAATTGGACAATTTTAAACTGTGGTGGGGAAGAAGTCTTAGAACAAATGGTTATCTGTCATGGATAACCCACACTACCACACACTGGTCAGACAGTTGTGCACCTTCTCTAGGAGATTGAGACAGCTGGGATATAGGAAATCTTTCCTGCTAAATGCCATTATACTTTTCAATAATTCACCTCTGGCTGACAAGGTACAGCCTGGATAGGCAATAGGCTTTAACTGCTGTTTTTAAAGTAGGACTCTGTAACTTTCTGACCTTGAAAAAGTGTTTCTTACTCGTTTGATGGCACAGTGATATTTATTATGTACATTCCTGGAGCTGTTGTTGCCCTGCAGGATCCTGAGGCTGAGACTGCACTTCACAACTTTTACTTCTGGGATACTGTGTCACTTTACAGCTAAGTTTTGCTTTACACACCCTGTCACATACTAGCAATCAGTAAAGTGGCCATTTTTAACACCCACCATGGCTGATTCATCAAAGAAACGCAAAATGACATTACTAGAAGGAGAAAAGAAAAGAAAGAGAAAAAGAGACAGAGCAATAGATAAGACAAGAGTCTACATCTGACTGACTTTTACTGTATGGAAAGTGCTCAGAATAGAGGTAGGATACAAGACGGATGCAAAATTAGCCATTGTTTGGGGGAGCCTCACTGAGCAAGTCTGCCAAGTTCAGGAGTGCTTCTTTAACAATTGTTTGCAACTGCTGTTTTTGATAATAGCGATGCTGAGCGGGACAGACGCGTACAAGAAACACTAAAAGAAGCTGATCAAAATGGCTTTAACAGGCTGTGTACGCTTGCATGGCCATGTAATCAGTGTCTGTCAGATGATCCCTTTTTGCGAGGGAATGCAAAAGATAAAAAAATGCCCCTGTGTCCCCGAGGGGTCTCCATAGTACAAACCAGCTGATGGAGTAACTGACATGGAAAAAATCTGAGACAAGAGTGTTTTAAAGGAATAAAAATACTTCTTTAACGGCACTGATTATTGTTATTACTATTATTATTTTTATTTCAACAGCTAGTTTAACATTTTGTTTCTCCAGTCCATGAGGATGAGATACCGATAAGTTATGCTGTAGAAAACCTCACAGAGAAATGAATGTTGATCTTTGATTTATTACCCTGGTAAATCAAGATATCGGCAATCATGCATTTACAGTTAATACATCCAACTTCTGCTCCAGCCTTTAACTTGATGGAGGGGGTGGGTCAGTGCCAGGATAATTTGGCTTTCCTTACATTTGCCATTCTTAAATTCAGCCAGGACAAATTGTGATCTTTATCAGTTTAAAATCTTCTTTTAGAAGCAAATTTACTGCTTTTCCTTTTTGATGTCCAGTCCTTCGCACATCTGTTGGCCATCTCTTCTCCATATTAATTCTTTATTTGGAAAAGGAATAACAACCTGTCTTCTTTTATAATTCAAACAGACGCCATGTGGGTTGTTAACCTTTGTCTGCATGTTCTTGCTGTTCTCATTTCGTTTGTGGGGTGACCCAGTGACAAACCTAATCAAAATGTGCAAAAAGGAAAAAGGAAGAGTATGATACCTATAAAAACTAAACGAGACAAGGGAGTAGATTGGTTTGTTCCACTATGTAAACCCAATAAATGGCAGATGTTGACCTATCATGACTCTATTTAAATATACAGAACGTCCATCAAAGTGCCAGTAATTGCCAAGCTACAAACAAACATGAACCTTGAAACTATTTTTTTCTTCTTGTAAATGGAGGCAGGAGAATGCAGCAAATTTCTTTTAATCTCTTAATCTTTAAAGTGTTCTAATAAAGCAGAAGCTGAAGTGAGGTGTCCCCAAAGAGGCAATCTGCCCTAATAATACAATAATGCTTCTAACAGTTCTTCCATGTATTTCAAATGGATCATTAAACAGTGATTTAAAACACATAATGCTTATGACTGCTGTGTCCATGCTTGAGATCAGACAATATTTATACAATTGCAATTACTTCACAGCTATTTCAGTGCTTAAAGCATGAAAAAAATGAAAGGAAATGGTTTAAACCTATAGGTTCTACAAATAGCTTTTAAATGTGATTCTTATTCAGCCATTCACATAAACATTCAATTAGTGTTACATGTTAAAATACACAGGCAAATCGAAATTCATCTGCCTCTGAGCTGGCAACAGAGGTAGTCACAGAGACAAGACAGTCTATGGTGGTCAAGGGAGAGCCGACATTATGGAAATGTGCCACTTTAGCCAATCATGCTGCAGTCACATCATTACTGGTCCAGCAAGACTGCTTATCTGCGTCTATCCAGGGTATAATTTTCTTTAGTTTCACTTTGACCATCTTTTGAAATCGTATGTCTCATCAAATTTACAGGGCAGGCCTACTGACAGCAGCTGGAAAGTTTTAGCTTCAGAGGCTGCATATATCTTCTATACTCAGCAGCAAAATAGTTCCACCTTTCTCAGTATAAAAATCTAGTCACCCGTCTGAATATGAGCCACCACTTTGACAAATAACTCACTCACTGATGATCTTTGGCCAAGCGGTATTCTGACACCTGTTTTCCTCATCATAACAAGAAAACTGGATCATGGATGTCTTTGACCCACAGCAAAAATACATACACAAAACTACACACTGACATCGAGTTACAAAGAGCTATGTGATCTTTAAGTATGTGTTTTCTTTCACTTGACCAAAAGTAAACATCTTCAATCTGTCATCATTTGGATACAAATTATAGGACATGCTCAGTTAGCCTCAAACGAGGGGAGGGGTGACGGAAAGAGGAAAAACCAACAAAGGATGACAGAATGCGAAATCCAGACAAAGAGAGATTATGGGGACATAACAAAGCAGATAAAAGAACCCTGTGCATTTTTTCACGTCCCTTAGCTTTGAATAAATTAATTAAATCCTACCAATATACAGACTGATTGTTGTAATTAGGCTTTCTTTCTTGATCTAGATTCCAACAATATAAGTGTTAGAGCCTTGAACATCTCTCAGTGTTTAAGTAAAAACACACATTTACAGCTGCTGCCAAAGAACCAGACAATTCAAACCACATGAGAATCAACATGAAGCCACACTATAACAGAAATGTTTGAGATAAATCAGCCACACTGTGCAGGATTCCACAAAATATTGAGGAGTGGACCTTTGGGAAGAAGTGGTGGTCCACATTTTTGAAGCTCTCCCTGCAATTTTAGTTATTCCTCTCTCCATCAGGAAATGGAAGATGCTGCAGAACAAATGGTGTTGATATGTGTTCAAGCTAAGATTAACTCCTGCAACAACACTGAACATCTGCCTGGATGTAGGATGTCCTGGGTTGAAAGGGGAGACATTTAAATATGATGCAAAGTTGGGTTATTTGCTCTTAAGGGAATATATGGATCCAATGTTGTCATGGATACAAGGACAACCAGGCCACATTCTCACATTAAATCATTGTAAAGTGATGTAGCTTGGTTTCAGCACAACAGCAAGGGACACACTGTGTGTGAGGTCATTGCTTACTTCTGCAGAGTGAGGCTGAGGTTGCCAGTGCAGCTCTTGATTTTATTCTGGGCCTCCAGGTGGTTCATGCCCTCTGTAGCGATGCCGTCAATGGAAAGAACCATGTCTCCCACAGTGATACCACCTTTAGTTGCCTTCCCACCATCCGTCAGCTGCACAAACACAAAAAACCACAAACAGCTTTAATTATCTACATCCCCAGCAAGATTATAGTGGTGATGTTGGGCAGAGAGGTGGGTTGAGGTGATGCAGGAAGTACACATTCACTCTGCATTTATTAGAGGATTTATGGATCTATTTTGTTACGAAAATATTTAGAGAAAACTGATTAAAGACCTGGCTCTTTACCACATGATGAAGGGTCTTCTGTACAATCACTGATGCATGTCTAACAGCAAAACCTCCATGTTTGAAATACTTTTGCTTTTATTCTGTGGGTTGCTGCCATACTGGGCTTACATCTTGTTCTACACCACAGTGTGTGTGAGTTATAAAGGCTTGTCCATTTTCTATATCATTGTCCCTCATTTGATCGTCTTTATTGGTAAAAATTGGCAACGTTTTTCTAATATAAAAACTATGCGTGCCCTAAAAGCTTTTTGGAAAGCTAAGAATAAAACATGGTCTGCTTTATTCTGACTATAAATCAAAATGATTGTTCTTCACATTTATAATCAATATGTGTTTACATGCTGGAAACTGATAATGCAGGGTTTTATCTATTCACAGCAAAGTTGTATCAGAAGCATCAGTATCACCATGATGTTGGTGTTTTATGATGCTTGTGTAAAGTAAGAGTGAAGTTAAAACTCTCTGTACTGTTACTTCACCATTAAGATGAACTAAAGGGAATTTAAACCCCATAAAAAGCAATTATGCAATTAATCCCAGTAAAAAATGCTGTTAAAAAGGTGACAAAAAGATAATAGAGTGCTGTATGGTGAGTCACATACCGCTTTTATGGGACTTGACAGAAACAGTAATTGATGGCTGTCCAGTTTACACACTTCATAAAATATAAATACGCTTCTCATGTCTCTGTTTTCAGAGTCTATCATGATTTTTGAGGCACGCTTTAAATATCTTTAAAAAAAAATGTAAAAAAAATTAATGCTGCATTTCCACGCTGGAGGAAATTGTTTAATTTGAAACAGATTCAAGATGCAAAAGAAAACCCCCCATGAACTGTAATCCTGCTGTTCAACATGTGGCACTTTATCATTTTTTATCTCTTCCTGTAAACAACAAGATTAAGTACAAATTCATACTTTTGTCGGATTAAAATCTAAACACAAAATCATTTTTTATACCCACAAGTGCTTGTGAGAGCCATCTTTTTGTGAGTAATACAGGTCATATTTTTCACAGAATTGTTGGAAAAGAGTTGCAAGGCAGTTAAAGAAACAAAAACATTTAAATGGGTCTAACTACAAGAAAATCTAATCAAATTAGATTAAAAGTCAAAGAATGTATTCTTTGCTTCCTTGCTCAGTGCTGGATCTTTTTGGCACAGTTACAGTATGTGTATCCGAGTAAATATACTGAACCAGGACAGCCAGATTTGAGTCACTTTAATGGAATTTCTTTAGCATTCATTTCTATTTTTAATCAATAATTTGACTTTTATATGGCTTTTTCTTTTGTCTTTTTTGACCCATGTCATTGAGGTTACTCTCTTAAACTCACTGTCACCATCACAAACATGTGACATATAAGCCAGAGCCTTTCTTATCAGTTGGCTGAGGGAACACAGTGACAGATTTGGAAACGTGCGTAGGATCTATCTCTTGTTTGTTTCCCATGACGCTTAAGAGCATTATCCAAACCAAATGTTAAGTTATCCTTACAAAGTTCAATTCCCAATATACTAGGCAAATACCAGCACAATAACCACAAGTAATTAGATCAACATAATTGGATTTTTGCTCTGTTTCTAAAAAAAAAAAGAAGGACTTTCAAGATAGAGTTAAAGTTCTTTGTGTTTAGAAACACCTTGCAGCTGTAGTTCTGACCATTCTTGGTCACACACATGGTCTAAGTGCATCCAAATGGGAGTGAGGTCATATGTTTCTTTTGACACCATGAAAAAGGACCACACATACCACTTTACTGAACACACACATAAACACAACAACCACTTTTGTGGTTGTTCTACCTGAAGTGTCTCATGCTCACTGACAATGTAGTACATGAAGTGTTGCTATTAAACTCAGTGCTTTTACAAGACAGTTTGTTTCATTACCTCTGTCTTTATCTATCATTCATAGACACACACACACACACACTTACACATACACAGACACACACTTACAGACAGACACAGGCAGAGCTAATAAAAGAGGCTCTGCACCCGGATTAGTGTAAAGGCTCTGCAGCCCCAACCTTTTATAGTCATATTAGTTCAATGCACGCAACATCACCCACCACCACTCTCAAGAACATAGAGATGGGAGAACAAAGTAATAAGAGATTGACTTAATATCGGTTTAAATTGTTCGTATGAAAAGGAAAGGAGAAAAGGAAGGAAAAGGGAAAATAATTGCTACTCGGTTCATTGAACATGTAGGCACACTCTGACCTGTTTCCAAGGGTGTGTTCATTCTAACCACACTAAAATTGTAATGGACCAAGCCACAAAATGTTCAATTGCATGTTTTCCCTTATTAGGTCTTTGCTCCTGCCCTCTACTCATATAAACCCCCTAACCCCCCCCCCCTTTCCACACACAACTCAAAAATCCCTGTTTCTGAGTGCATTGAAGTAACTTGCAGCTTTACAAGAAACTTCGATGTAAGTGCAATTAAGTGTACTGGAGAAAAGCTTTTTCAAAGTTGTGTTGCAAGTATCTATGTATATACGTCTTAATTCCACATGTCAGAAGCAGTTATTTGTGTGGCTTAGAAATCCATTTCCAAATGCAAACATTTGTTTTCAATCATGATGATAAAAAAGGTTTCAAAGCCCAAAGTAGGTTCAATTTTCATATCAAAGACAGTTCAACAAATCATTGAGAAAATAAGAAACAGGAATACAAATAATCTCTATATTCACTGAGCCAACACTTCAATTTTCCCAGGGTGTTTAATTTATGGCTCTTTTTCTTTGGCCATGACAGAAAGCAGCAGTGCTAACACTGCACACATATCCACTGCAGTTAACAGACAGAAAACACGCATGCATACTTTGTGTATGATGCTGACAGTAATGAAGGAACCACAGTTGACATTGCTAATATAGATACTGCACAATGACAAAAACATGTGGAATGGGGGCAGCAACTGCAGATGCCGTAAGGGTCAGTTGCAACGTGAAAGAAAAGAAAAGTCTGCATTGTAAGATAAGTCAATGAAAATACTTTGTGTTTGAGTGATGATCAGTGAATTTCAAGCACTTCAAATTGGTCAACAAGATGGTGCTTTAACACTCCAGGACCCCATATCTGTGTAAACAATTCAAGGTGAGGAAGTGTCACCAGCAAACTGATATACCTAATGTGCCAACATGTCATAACATGACATTAGTGTTCTCCATACTGTTATAAGGCTGATGTAATTCGGTCAAAATGTCTCTATTGTTGTGTTGTATAAATGTAGCAGCATTTTTTTCATAATTTTCTTATCATTAGTGTATACTGTATTCTACACTGACAAAACAAAAACAGGTTCTTGGAGCTAACTAAGCTAAAATCAACGATGACATCTTTAAATATTTTTTTAGACAGGATCATGGGTTCGGCGCACATTTCCTTTGGAAGTTTTTCTCATTCCTCTTGGCCCAAAGGTTCAAGTTCAATCAGGTCAATTCACAGCCACTTTTGGATCTTTCCAGAGATGCTGAGCAGGGTTCAGGCCCAGAGTTTGGCTGTGTGAAGGACTTCCACACTTTTCCCAAGGCCAGCCATATGTTATTTTGTTATTTCTCAATTGCTTTGTTGAAATGTAACCCCAATAGGCCAAGCCAATGATTCTGTGCACCACGTAGAATATTTTCACTCAAAATCAAAAAACAACCTATAATAAAATATTTTTTAGCATCTGTGTTTCCATCCTTCCTAGTCACAGTATAACATCCCCACAGAAAAATGCTAAGAATATCCTGGGTGAAATGATATAAAGGTGCGGTGCTCTGCGATTAGTTGCCTGCGCACATGTCTTTGGGAAGTGTGATCTATTGTTAATTAAAAGGTTTTTGCATTTCATAATCTAAGTCATTCAGGTGTCTTTTGGCAAATTCCCAGCAGGCTGCTGTGTGACTTTAAAAAACTTTAAGTTGTCCTATAATCTCCATAAATTAACTCAAGATGCCAATTTCTGTTACTGATCTGTCTGACCAGGTTCCTTCATCCCCCCTTCTTTCAAATTGATACAAGAAATCTGCTATTGTTTCCAGTTTTCCAAAAATATCGAACTGATGGAGGCTACTTTGCTTTAAGGCACATTGAAATTGAGGAAACTTGTATCTATCATCTGATCTGTGCCTAAACATAGTCCTGTCTCACGTAAACTCTGTAAACCTTGTGGCTTCCTTTCACTCTTGAACTGTGTGGCATTTTAAACAGATGGGTACCATCTTTATTATGTCCAATCAATTTAGTTAGGCACAGACACACTTCTGTCAAGATAGTATAGCGATTTCAACTGCTGGTAAAAGTAGAAACACTCAGTTGCAGATTAAAACAGAAACTTCCATTTGACTCAGTTTTATCTGACTGGTACTTGTTGTTACAGTGGTCATAGGAAACCTCCATTGACATATTTATTATTAGAGAATGTGGAAGACGGCACCAAAAAGATAAATAAATTAAAAAGCTGAATGTCAAAGTTTTAAAATGCTGGTATGTGCCATTACATGCAGTTCTCTTCTGTTAAATATCCCTTATCATATTTCAAACAAATACTACTCCTGTGTTAAATGCTGCTGCCTTATTATGTATTCACGCACAAGTGAAAGGGTCAACACTTGATAAAAAAAAACAAGAAACACACATGTGGTTTATCAAAGCTTTCAAAAACAGATAACTTGCCATTATGCCTTCAGCCATGCAGGCTTCAACACATACATTGTTCGATTTAAGTGCTTTGGAAAAAAAAGTGCTTTTCAACACAATTTTTGAAAAAGAGGCTTTGCTGGATTGCTGCAACATTGTCTGGTTTGGGCATAGACAGACTAGTCTGAGTGCCTAGAACAATACATGCTTTCAGCACTTGCAGTGACAGAGATGACAGGCAGATGGTTCACATCGCACTGTGAATGAAACACAGAGAGCTGGACCCACAAATACCTTGTAACTCAAACATACATGAAAGTTGCTTCCATGTGCGACTTTTCAAGAATATATACTTCAACTCTCCCTCTTTAGGATAAAACATGGGGTTGGATTTTAGAGTATTCTTCCAAACAAGAAATGTTGATTTATGACACATTTAAATAACTCAAACGCTGGAACTGAAAAGTAAAAAAAAAACATGTTTCCATTAATAATTTTCTTTTTATCAGTAGTAAGTGTTACCTGTAGAGGCTCAGTGAAGCATGGAAAACACAGACAAGTGGAAATACGGGGGTGAGTGAAAATTATGAAGGAGTTACAGAAACAAAAGCAGAAAAGGAACAGAAAGACTAAGGAAGCAGAGCAGACAGAGGCAGAAGCAGACATGTTGACCTACATGCATGGATCTATCAGTAACACTAACTGTAAAGTGATGCATCATTCACTATTTATCCCCCCCAAGTTCTTGAAAATAATTGAATGGACAATGAAATCTACAAATTGCATTACAAAATTATGAAAACATTGACTTTAAGCATAAAAAATGGAGAAGAGTGTGCAATGAACAGTGTGGAGATAATTTTCTTTAAATGATTTCAACCCCCAGTCAGAATCAATATAACATTAAACTGCAAGTTTTACCAGACATCAGTGAAGTAATAGAACATCGAGTGATTCTGTAATACTATATATGATGCTTAGTGTGTGTTTGCAAGCGTGGCCATGCAAGTGCACTCTTAAGCTGCCTGGCACACACAATCACGAATACATACTTACAGACCTTCAACAGTATGAAAGTCTTTGAAAATATATGTGTCTTACCCTAAAGCAATATGTGCACCAGTGTTTCATAATCACTGCCTGACTTTTACTGTATGTTCATGCAGGAGACCCTAATAGGAAAAAGCTCTATCAAATTGGATTCCTACAGCTAACTCATTGCAGCTACAGCTGCCAGAGCCACAAAAACACAGTTCACATCAAACACAAAACTTTGGATAGGAGATCTAGGCAAGATATCAGCCATGCTTACAAGCAGTCTCCCCCATTCAAGCATAATCCCACTTATCTAATCAAAACTAGTGAGTATAAACATTTTTCTTTTAGCTATCCCAAAAAAAAAACTTGAAAACAAATTATTCCTCTGATGCTAGTTTACAAAGTGATTGCATCACTGACCATGATAAAAGATCCTGTCAGAGCTTTAAATCTATCAGGTGTGTCTTTTCTCAATCCAGTGGATGAGATGTAAAAGAAATCTAACTATACCCTTGTTTGAATAAAGTTTGAAATGTTAGCAATCTATTTTGCTTAAGTTTATAAACCTTGAATAAACATGCCATGATGCATCTCTTCTTATCTCATTTAGCGTCCACTGGGCCATTCTTGGCGAAAGGCTAACAAGTTAATGCTGCCAACAATTTTTTTTTACAGCAGCAACTTTCAGCGGTTTCATGCTGATAAATGTGAATTGACAGCAGGTTGAGCAATAGCTCTCAGTGCGACTACCATTTGGTTTCACTTTCCTGAAATGCTATAGGCCTACAACATAGGTGAGCTTTTTCTCTGAAATAAATATAGCTTCTTTTTTTGCATGGTTGTAACTTTTTTGTACTTTTTACAACTACTTTAAATTCCTCTTGTACTTTGAGATATTAACAAGAGAGAAAAGAAAAGCTATTGCACCTTCTTTTTTTTCTTTTCTTTTAACTTTTACTTCTTAAGGATTTTCTTTCTTTACTAACAGCCATTTCACTTTTATTCTTCCCTGTCTTTGCAATCAAATATTGTCATGAATAAACATGATCAAGCCAGGCAACCAGTATCCTGAGAGGAAGGCGGAGGAGACATGACAGGATTAACAGCTACTGTGGAAAATACATTAGAGCTGCATATAACAATAGGTTATTCTAGTCTCTTCATTGTAAATTCACTGCAGTATGTTATGACCTGGCTGTACTGTTCTGCCAGGGTTGTAAAAGTTTTCTGGCCTGAAATGATTCTATTCATTAGAAAAAAGAAAAAAAAATCTGCCCTTCTTTAAACATGCACCACAAAAATTAACAAAGAAATACATTCTGCTGGTTGGTTGTCTCTAGCATAGGGTTTTCTTTCAATGTTGTAGGTCATTACTATCCGAGAGCTTGAAAAAATATTTATTAAGGGTATTATACTAATACTGTATTGCATTTTATTATGTGCAGACAACACCAGTTGTCACATCAACATAACTTTTGCATCAGACAGTTGTTCACTTTATGACAATTTCTTCAACCAAATAACAAGCAGTGCTCTGCATCACTGCATCACATTGGCGGTCCAACATACCCTGCCAGTTATCAGCTGTAACTCAAAATGCCATCCATGTGTTATTAAAATGAATGAAATGCCTGGAAAAGCACTACCTATCAGCAATCTATCCAAGTCTGACACAACTGCTAATGAATTCAGCTGATCAGCGACAGGGTACGTTGGGCATCAGGCAGCTAACCATCCATGCAACAACTAAGAGTAAAAAAATTAGTGAGCTGCAATCTAATGCAATAATGTCACAAGACTTCATGAGTACTTCACACAAACCCAGAAAAGGAAAAGAAGAAAACTGGGTGCAAACATGAGATTCAAAGTCTTGTGATTAGAAGCCATCCCCACTCTCCAGCTTTCCAGTAACTACACTAGAGTTTGTAAAGTGACATTGTTACATTTAGCATCTAGTGGTGCTGCAATCCAGTCAGCCAGGCCCTACAGACCAACAACTTGAGTACATTTAGGCAATTAGCTAAAATATATTAATAGTAACATTACTAAAGGTTTTATTAACCAAACACAAACCGAGCAGCGTAATGTCAGAGTACACAAGTTTTAAAGAGCTGTTGTACTGCTGTGACTACAGAAAATTCAAACTAGTTACCAGCTCCAAAATGCAACATGCCAAAAGGCGCACCAACACACACTCGCATGGACACAAAGACAGATTGATTTGTGGGAGAGGAAATGATAAGTTGTTGTTTCTGGCTCTGGAACTATTTCCCTAAGATGAAGAGATACTCAGAGGGAAACATGGGACATATTTGATGAAGACAGATTTAAAGTGTTATTAAGTAATATGAGGGCGCTATCAGCTGGCTCTGGTAGCTATGTAGGCTATGTGTGATTAAGGAACAAACCTTTCAGAATCATGGGTTGAAGACCTGGTCAGTTATATAATGTGAGTCTAAGAGCAATTACTGTAGGAGGAGGAATTACGAGCAGGGAGAAAGCACAGAGGAAGAAATACAGACTATGTATAGAAAGAAACAGTCTGAAATAGACCCATCATGGTGGTCAGTTGTTATTGCTTTTTGAAAAGCATCTCTGGGGAAGCTAGAGACAGCCTTCAGTGATGAAGTTCCAGGAAGTGCATTTTCCATGAAAAGGTTTTATTATAGATTAAGTGCCAACTCGCTTTGCTGTACCTACTGTACTACCTAATCTACCAATATACTAAAACCAGCTTTATATTTAATACTTTGTAGGACTGCAAAGAAAGGTTTCAATATATTCCAAAAATTTTATTTTTGAAGCTGAAAGATTAAGTGAATGCATTGAATGCCTCATGTGCATGCAAAATGTTGTTTGATAAAATCAGAGGGGGGGAAAGTTCACTTTTGTCTCTATAGTTGAATAATTTAAAGGAGCAGACCAGTGGGAGGAGGCATCTATTCTTAGAAGTCTAATGCATTTACTCCCATGGGTTACTTTCTCTTAAATTATTTTAGCAGTGGATTCTTAAAAATATTTTGATGTGTAAAACAAATAAATGGATTTCTCCATAAAGGTTTAATGGGGTTTTCCAGAGTTCTTCAAAAGGCTATTTCATCTAAAATCATTTAATTATAATTACTAGTCGATATAAAAATTGAAGAAACAGCCATTTTGTTTTATAGTGCAAAAAGAGACATGAAAATAAGAGGATTGGTATGGCTTACATTAGCACAGCTCTCTTTAAGCCAATAAACAGCTACACGTTGCTGCCCAAATGTCTTTGTTCTTACTGAAATCCTCTTTGAATAAGAGCCTCAGCATTCAAATTAAGCTAAATGTAAATTAGACTGGTGTTTTCCCACTCTACATGGCAATATGTCAAAATTGTGTCTGACAAATTTAAACTAGGTTAAGGAAGGCAGACATTTGTAAATCAATTCAGCTGAGCAAGACTCCATCTTTAATACTGTCAGTTGTTGGTTTTCCTCTCCATCTCTATTGATGTACATCAAAATGGTAGGCCATAGTCAAATGTTTCACTGGCTCTTAGAAAAGCAACACCATCAATGTAACCTACTTAAGCTGCTTTAAGAAATATAAAAGAGGAAGGGAGGGCAATTTACACAAAGGGCAGTGTGAGGACATGCAGTGGTGGTTACATCAACTCAGTCCAATGATGCAATACTGATACAATGTGATAATACTGTGGGTACACTTTGTGCCATCAACGAAATACACTTTATATTCACATATGCTTTGAGCTCAGCAACAGCAGCTGTTAGGGTAACTGGGGTTTGGCAGTGGTGTTACATTCTCTAATAACCCCTACTCTGTGGTCTCTTCTTAGAACCAACACTATGGTTAGACTGGCAGAGAGAAGCCTGAGTGTGTTTCTGTTGCGTGTGCAAGTGTGTGGGGGTACATGTGTGTATGTGTCAGTGATCAGCGGTCAGAACCCAGAGGCACTGCCCTTCTTCACCATAAACTGGATTTAATAGGGTGGATAAGATTAGGCTTTTGACAAACTCTTGGTATCAAGGCTAAAAATTGGATGTTTAAAAGGAGTGAGTCATGTGTTACATATTATCTAAAGGCAAAATAGAGGTACATAGAAAATAGGATGTTACTGACAAGTGTATGATAAGAATGGAGGGAGAGGCAGATCTAGATAGATGATCTGTTGAGTGATATCATATGTTTGTGTAAGACAAACCAACTGTCATCAGCTTCTTAAGTTAAAGTGCTGCACTCATCAGCCACAACATTAAAACCACAGTCAGGTGAAGTAAATTACATTTTTCATCTTGCTACAATCCAATGTTCTGCTGGAAAACCTTGAAACAAGTATTATATTTATCTTGATTCTGTACTGACTGATTTTGTTACAGACAATATTTGACAGATACACAGTATTTGACAGGTGGTGTACTTTTTACAAAACAGTTATATGTGCGCAGTTCAGCTCGAGTCTTGTAGCAGTGCATCTCCTGAGATCTCCTGATACTGAGAGACTGATAATATTCAGATTCAAACTATGCTTTCTCTGAAGAAATCACAGAATCTGAGATTGAAAGGCCCTATCTTCTACTTTAATTTAATTGTTTGTTTAATCATTATTATTATTATTTAAAAAAAAAAAATTACAAAAAAACAAAAACAAAACAAAAACAAAACTCTGCTACAACAATATGTTTCCCTCAAAAGGATAAATAAAGTATTTTTCATTTCATTTCATTTCATTTCATTGTGATTTGTAATTGATAAATGGACTGTACTTGTATGGCGCTTGTCTTGTCACATGCCCACTCAAAGTGCTTTGGGTATACATATATATATATATATATATATATATCACATTCACCCATTCTGCTGATGCCACATCTCAAAATGCACATATTGTGAACACATTGTTCACAATTTTAACAGACATTGGAGTAAAGGTGGTATTCATTAATCCCAATATTGATCCTCATAAAACACTATGCTCAGGGCATCTTTAGTTTAGAAAAGTTTATAAATGGCTTGTATGATAGACTCTTGCATGGAAGCAAAATTGAGTATAACTCAGCATGGTGCTTAACTCTACTGGTTGAGCGGCCTCCCATTCTACAGGGTCTACATCTTGATGCAACTGATTTGATTTGATTTATTTTCACAATTTCACACACACACAAACTGGATATTGCTGCAACCATGTTACATTGTGAAAAAAGGACTCCCTCATAAGCTTCAAGCTTATAAAACAGCTGGTCCAACAGCTGACCCAGGTGTGAATCCTGACCTGGGGACCTTTGCAGCATGTCATTCCCTAACCCCCTTCTCTGTTGAGCTACTGTCAGTTAAAGACCACTAAAGCCATCAGAATCTTGAAAAGAAAATTTGTGTAAACTCATGGTGTGTCAAGTCATGAAGAAGCTCAAATACCTTTTATATTACAGTCCTGCCAACATCTTCAAACCTCAGACCACAGAGCTGTCATTGTGAAGCTGAAGTTAAGGTCTAAGCAGACTTCTGAGGCAGCATGATTTACATGCTGCTCTATATAGACCAACATTAATATCACAAATGTGAATGATTTAACTCTTTTTTTCATGACAAAATAAAAAAACATTCTCATTTGTGATTTAATGGCATGTGGAACAGTTTCTGTTATTTTGTACATGACAGTCAAACTTTTTTTTTTTCACTATTGTTGCTTT
Source organism: Atherinosoma microstoma (assembly GCA_037177055.1). NCBI lineage: Eukaryota > Metazoa > Chordata > Actinopteri > Atheriniformes > Atherinidae > Atherinosoma > Atherinosoma microstoma. The sequence goes on along the minus strand of JBBBVU010000012.1, from coordinate 13,440,340 downwards.
TTTTTATGCTGTTATTTTTTTCTCTCTGTTTTACAGGCAGTGTCTTTCACAATCTTGTCTCTATGCTTGCACTCCCAGACTTAAACACACACACACACATTCAAACACACAACTGGGGTGAAAAATTCACATGGCTTCAGTTAGTGGGAAAAGTATCGCATCCAAAGTAATAACACAAACATGGCAACCCAAAAATGGCCCCAAGGGGGATTGGCACAGTATCTGGCAAGCCATTCATCATCATACTCGTGTTGCCTTAAGTCTGTGCACTGCTGGTGTCAGTGGCTTTCTTTGGGACCCTGTGTGTATAGGCAGGAAGAAAGAGAGAGAGAAGGGGAGGTGGGGAGGGGGCATATCCAAGTAGAACATAAGGGAAGCTTTAATAACCTAAAAAGAAATTATCTCCTTTCAGGATCACAGTACAGTTAGAATAATGAGATAAACATACTTGTGTGTTTGAATGAATCAGAGAGGGAGTACAAAGAAAGGTAATGCTAGGAGGAGACACTAAAAGGAATAAAAACCAAGGGACCATCAAGTTAATTGTTCAAGCAGAAGGAACGAAGCCAAGATTTGTGTGCCAGAACTTTGATTGCTGCACTTTCAACACAGACACTCAAAGTGAAGTGGAATGCAAAGAAAGCGAGAGAAGGTTTTCTGTGTGGTCAATACATGACAGATGGCATATGATTCAGCTAAGCTATCAGGGGTGTGGTGGTGGGGGCTGATGAAAGGGGCTGCAGAAGTGAGACAAGGGAGTGGAAAGATGAAAAGGTTGATGGAAGATTGAAGAAAGGACAGAAGTCAGGTTTCACCAGCTATATGACATTGCTGGCATGCAACCCTACCACTGGCCTGAGCTGGATTGCTGTATGTGAGTGAGTGTGGAAATAAAATATGGTTAAATGCTTCTATCAGACTTAAGACAATCCTAACGAGTGAGATAAGATGATTTGAAATAGACTTAACACCTGTCCATGTCTGCTGGAGTGTCTTCATATTTGAGTGTGACTGTGTTTTGTAAGTGTTTAGTCTTACCCTGGAGATGGTGAGGGGCATGTTGAAGTCCTTTCCTCCTTGCAGCCTGAAACCCCAGGGGGCAGGGCCTAAGAGAGTGACGCTGTAGTTTCTGCTCATGGTCTCTCTGATGATGTTGTCCAAACAATGTTATTGGCAGGGGAAAATTTTGTTGCAGGTCAAGTGTTGATGTGATGTTTGCTCAGACTTGCTATGGCTCCTTTTAGGATATTTTCAAAAATCTGAGGGAAGAAATGACACGTGAGATTTGTTGTAGTTTGGTAATATAAAACTAAGGAGTCAAGACAAATCTATTAAATACTATTGCATGTTCAAATGTGGAGCACAAAGAGGAAAAGGGGGATCAAGAGGACAATGTAAAAGAAGGAGATAAGAAGATGCAAATAATTAAGATCATATAGTAAAAATATAGATATTCACCATAAGTTTTCTTAGGTATCAATATTAATTAATCATCATACAGTTGGCCGCACGTGTAGAAGCAATTAGTTAAACATTGCCATTATTCTTTAATATCATGCAGAAATTGAGGAAAATTAAACAGTTATTGTAGGTTTCCACTTTGGGAATCCATGCCAGAAAATAATTAGATGGTTTACATAATATTACTACAACATATTCAATTATAATTGTATGGATTGAAAATCTGTACCTGTTCAGCAGAAATTCCAGAGAGGAAAATGATTGGTTCACAGGCAGGTAAGCAATGTAATTCCTTGTTTGCCCTTGGCTAGCCCCTTCCCAGCATACACACTGTGTGTGTGAGAGTGGTAGAGAGGGATGCAATGCTCTTTTATACTAGTTAATGACAGAGGGGAGGAGAAAGGTGGAGGAGGGGAGAAAAGCAGAGGGAGGCGAGATGAAGAACGGGTAGAGGTTAGTATGGGAGGAGAAAGAGGAGGGGATTCAGCCATGGGTGGAGTAAGGGAGACACAGAGGAGGTGGAGAAATGAATGAGACAGTATGGACGGTGAGATTAGGGTATGGGAGGAGGGAATATGAACTGGAAGAGGAGGAGATGATGGGGTAAAGGGGGGATTAAGGAAAAGAGTGTGGGCACATTACACATAGAGAAAATGACAAGGGGGAGGGAAGACCTGAGAGAGGAGAGAAGAGAGAGGAGGAAGGGAGCGAGGGCGTTTTATCTTTCATCTGGGTATTTTGGGAACATAGAGTCAGTGCTGCAGGCTGCTTCATTTAAGGTGGGAGCAGCCATAACGAGATTACGACCCATCAACAAGGTTTCAATGAAAAGGTCTCTAAGGTCACTGAAGTCATTGTGGACCTCTAAAAGTGTTGAAACATGTTTGTTTCACTGGAATAACACTAAGAGTAACATGATATTTATCAATCTTCTCAATCCCACATGGTCCTTTTCAATTACTCCAGACAGAGTGTAAATCTACAATGTTATCTTTATGTGATAAGCCTCAGCCTCATCTTAAAAAAAACCTAAAAAAAACAAATTGAACCAATCAAGTAATTAAATGACATTAGCTCAGCTTTAATCTCTGTGCACTTTGGCTTACACATAAACAATGTGGAACCAAAGTGCAGCACATTCATTTTCCCTTTATTTATTTATCCATTCCTCCATTATTTTTGTCCAGACACTTGGCAATTCTTCTTCTGCACCGGATTTTGTCCATTCTACTTATTTTTTTTTTTATCCCAGACAGATCAATATTGACTTTGTATTTATACTGATGTAGCAGCAGCTCAATTAAACAGCCATCCCATTCCTGTCTCAGCTCTGACCACACATGCATGCACAGATTCACTGCAGGGTTGGTTACAGCAGCTCATTGAGGCCTCAGTTGAAAGCAGATTCCTCGAGAAAAAGCAACAAATACTGAGGATTAGATGGGGAACTGAAATCTGAGGAAGACCCTGAGACTTAAAAATGTGACGGGAGGAGAATGAGACTGTCAAGACAGTTAAGGAAAGAAAAATCAAAGATGATCAAAGATGGAGAGACAAGAGAGGGCCATAAACAGGCCGACACTGCAACATGTTTCACATTAACAACCAATAGACAGATGAAGTGCTTTAACAGTGCTGTTATATCAACATTAAATTAAATTATTTACATATCTGGCCAACATGTGAGAATCTAAGACTTATAGATGAGAAGTGAAACATCTTAAATAACCAAGAAAAGATCTTCAGTTTCCTTCTACTAGCAATTAAGATTGATATGACTTAGATCAATGAAAATCTATTCAGATATACTTTGTCTGGCTACTCAACATTTCCATGCTGTTTTTAACATTTTACAAGTTAAAGAGAAAACACTGGGAGGAGCAAAGATGGAAGAGTAATTAATCTCTTGTTCTACTGTAGAGTTGATGTCTCATTATCAGAGTTTGAAGCTGAAAAAAGAAATCCAGCAATTACAAAAGGTACAATGGTTATTCAGAACTGTGGCACAAATGGTGGGATGCTTGAGGCTTAACTTTTCTCAGACTATTGTCTGAGAAAGGTTAACCCACAGCAGACCGATGATCAGCACATAATTGTTGCTCATATCCTGCAACAACGGCCGCAACAATTGCTGCCATAACATCCTTCTCTCCTTTATCTACACTGGATCTTACATTTAATACAGGAATGAGGACAGGGCTATCCAAGGTAAACACAAAACAAAAGGATATCAGGTTTGGAAAGAAAGCGTTACACAAACATAAATACACACGACATCAGTGAAAAAATAGAGAGAAGGGGCAAAAATGCAAGCTAATAGCCAGGTTTCCATTCACTGGTGAAGCAAATCTAAAAGGCCTGTAAAAGACAATTGTGTATCATGGACATGTTTCCTTTGACTGGTTTGAATAACCAAAGTTCTGGTTGTGTTGACAAAGGGTGGCATTTATTGGCTACATTAATCCAGTTGTAATCCAGTAAAAGATACTTGTCCTAAATCTTGAGTGAAAAAGCAAAGGAAAATCAGGTTCACAAAGTTGTTTCCATTCCTGCTAATGCTCATCAAATCGTCATCGAAACAGGCAGAAGCCACTTCAATTAAGTGTGCACATTCAGTTTTTTTTTCTTACTTGACTTTTGTACATTAATGGAAGTTTTGTTCAAATTTTTACAACTTCACTTTACCGTTTTCTTATTTACATTAAACGCAGTGGAAACTTGACTCATTATACCACAGGATGTAAACTACACTGAAAAATGAAAAGTAAGAGTGCTTGCAAAACAGTATTCTTTAACCATTCCTTTCTCTAGGTCCTATGACTGAAGGCTATGCTTTAAAAGCATTATGATACTTTTGGTACCGGATATATTTTTTTAGCAATCCCAGCTGGGTGTAAAGGTAATAGCAACAGTGTTTCATAAGCAGACTGTATTCACATGAGTTCTAAATCCTTTTGTGCCTAATCATTCTTTTAAAGGCATGAATATGGAAAATATGTTACAAGGTGACAGTACTTAAGTAAAATGACTAATACTGGGGCACTGGAGTCCCTTTCAGCTGTTTGTTTTCCACTTTAAGGATATTTTTTTCCTCATTGTAGTAATACTCCGTTTTATATTTTCTAAACATTTTCTAAAAGATTCAAAGTTGCATTGCATTTCTATTTTGAATCTGACATTTTTAAGTAACACCCAAAAGTATAATTCAAAGTTGAAATATCATTAAATGAATTAATAGATTTCTGATTGATGAACTTGCAGAATGACAATATGGCTAATGGCCAAAAAGTGCAAGAGACGGAATAAAAGGGATTTGTGGACAAGAGGATAACAATATCAAACACTAACAATAGAGAGTGCTGCAGCACAAAAACCTCGGACACCCCGCAGTCCTTTGTTCGTTCAAATAGCCTATTCCAGTCCCCATATGCTCACCTCTCCACATTCTTAATGATCAGAGCTTAGCAGCCTGCAGCCAGACACACAAGCTCATGCTGAGACCAGCTCCGCCTCTTAATGCATGATAATCTGCCTCTTGAAATGACATTAATGTATCATCCATATGAAAAAGGGAAGACCCCCCCTATTTACCCCATATTCTTCCACACCCACCCACTATCCTGACATCTGCCCACAAACACACTGACACACATGTAACCCAAGGGGAAATACAATCTCTATTGTGTATCGATCCTCTTTTTCAGGTCAAACTGAAAACAGCAGTAGTCTGAATAGCATTCATTTTTGAATTAGTTGTAAGTCAGATTTGTAAAGTTTAGAATATTAATACACTATAAGGGAGAAACCAAGTCATGATCTTACTTAAGCCAATGCTGAGAACTGTCTATATTACTTGGCAATTGTCTTGTAAAATGAGTTTAAAATAGTTTGATTTGCAAGATCATACCATAAAAAATTTATACATATCTGCTTTTTAAGAAAGTATTGTAAATATGTAAGAAAACATTGTTTAACGTAAACTAGATAAAAAGGACATTTGAAAAATAACTGGCAATGTGTGGCCTACTGTAGAACTCTAATCAGTTTGGTGATCATATCAATTATTCTATATGAATTTACTTACAGGTATGGGCTATATATGATTACTGATCTACAAATAGAAAGACAAACACCAACATGGTTGTTTATTTTGGGGACTGTATTTGTCTGCCAGCCATCTAATCAGTCTGACCCGTCCAGACTAATATAAGCTTAACTAATCCCCCAGCCCATCTCTGTACAGTGAATCATGCATGGTTAGGGTTTGTATAGTAGCTATCTTTGTCGCTGGCTTTTTGCCAGTATAGTCAATATCAAATAGAAGTTAATACAATATATAACTTTGAATATGAGAAAATTACCTTTCTGTTGTCTGGTCATAAAACTAAACCCTATTGTTATAAGCCTTTTGTCACAAATGTAGCACAAAATATCAATAAGATAAGAAAAAATTTCCAAGAATACAGAAAGCACGATACAGGAAGCATGCCTGGAATCCAGATGATAATCTTATCAGCAGCCTGTATATATTGTCTAAGCAAAATCACTGTTTATATCTACTCTTTTCACAGTGGAAAATATTCATCTGCACTTACAAGCCAACCAGTCAGAGACACACAGACAAGCGCACGGGGAGACAGATACCTCAGCCTCAAATGCTTGTCCAGAATAAAAAAGATAAACTGAAAGAAATCTGGCTTTAGACAGAAATACGCAGGTGGTGCTTACACACATGCAAACGCACACACGTGCACACTCTTGAACCATAAATGTGCACACAACTGCTTAATGCTCGGGTCAAATTTGGGTCATTCAAAGAGAGACATTTAAAAGCCAAGTGTAATGTTTCCTTTGGGACATCCAGAGCACAAATTTCAAAGAGTCCATCCACTACTTAAAGACTTTTGGGATCAGCTGTTCTTAATCATTCTACCTCCTCCTGTATGGAGGCAGAGTGATAAACAGTCATAGAAAATAGCTCTCCTACTCAGCAGGATCAATGATATCTATCTTAGGCTATCTTTATGCTGATGTGGAAAGTTGAATAGTTGTCTAGGGGCCTAGTTACCACTGGTAAAGTCAGTGTTCTTAGTTGTGGACTTAAATCCCACACTCGGTCTTTTCCACTCTAACTGGTTCCTTAATTGAAAGATTGAAGAGGATTGAAGTAATTGCTGTGGTCCAGGAAGGGAATACAAAGGGCCTTTAAAAAACATATAAGAGTAAGATCCACCTTTGGAAGAGACTGTATCTTCTTGCTGCTAAAACAATGTCTTAGATTTTGCTTTTAAAGTTGCCGTAGTCACTGCATGGAGGAGCCACAGGAGTTGTGCAACACCAGCAGGAGGAGTATGTGCAGAAAAACAACCATAGATGTAAATTTATATGGAAAGAACATGTTATTGGAACATATTATGGATTGCCAAGCTACATCATATTTAACCGACTGCATGACTGCAGAGATCCCAGGTTCCTCCACACTCCAGCCACCTGCAGCTCTGCATTGGAATGAGCAGGTGTAGAGAATGAATGGATGGATGTTGGCTATTTGATCATAGAAAACCATTGAAGGAACATCAAAATCCAAATGTTGTTAAACTCTAGAGCCAAAAAGAGATTTTTTTTCTAACCTCCTATCATGTGTACCAATAAAAAGTAAAGTATGCAGATGTTTATGTTAAACCTTTTTAATTACTGATATGTTATCTGTGTTGATCATTTTTTTTACATTTCAGAAAGACAACAGTGTGTCAAGTCATGAAGAAAGTCCTCACATGTATGAAATCATCGTTCTATAAGGGTAAGGGTAAAGCTACTGTCTGCCTCTGTATCCCCGCAGACGGTGTCTCCTCACTTTCCTCTTCATA
>JBBBVU010000012.1:13412735-13423547 GCA_037177055.1 Atherinosoma microstoma | reverse complement strand
ATCGCTTCTCTTTGGCTCCAAAGACAATCACCTCAGTTTTGTTTTTGTTCAGCTGAAGAAAGTTCAGGCTCATCCAGTGATCAATCTCCTCAATGCATTTACCAAGAGCCCGTACAGGGCCTTGGCCTCCTGGTGACATTGTAACATAAATCTGTGTGTCATCTGCATAGCTATGGTAACTAATTTTGTTGTTCTTTATTATCTGTGCCAGTGGGAGCATGTAAATGTTAAACATAAGAGGCCCCAGGATGGAACCTTGGGGAACTCCACATGTAATTATTTTCTACAGGTTTGAAATACACTAAGCAAGTCTCTATTCTAAAGGAGTCAGACAGTAAGTGTGGCACATGCCTTCACACTCACATGCAGCAGCTGTGAGAGTCAAGTATCTTTTTAGCATCCCACATCTTGCTTTTGAGATGGCACATTGTAAAATGTAACTGTTATTACATATTGTGAGACCCCCATCAATACATGTAACCAGATAATGTCAATCATATGGACTTAAGAAATATATTTCTGTCATTAATGCTCTATTCTTCAACAGGAATGATATTGAGGAAAATATGCACCATTCAAACATGTGACGGTCAGAATAAACTGCCATGATGAGGCACTTTTCCACCAATAACAAAGTCACAAGATCCCATCACTGAAGCAGTGAAATCTAATAAAGATATATTTTCACAACTGATTTGTAATTTTCCAAATATCTTACATAATTAAGGGGTTTGTTTACATATCCCTCAATTTTTTTGTGCGTCATAATTCTTTTAGAAAGTCCAATTACATTATTGACAGAATTTTGAGTCACCTCAAATTCTTACCTCTTTTTCCAATGTGTTGCACTACTACAAGAACATCATGCACATCATACAGATTGAGGCGGTTGTAGTAGAGGACCTCTACTAAACAGGAGGTCAGTGGTTCGATTCCCCTGACTACATGTCAAAGTGTCCTTGGGCAAGACACTGAACACTACCTACACTGCCTCCCGATGTGCCTATCGGGGGTATGAATGCTTACACTAAGCACCGAGTATGTTCCAATATAGGTGTTGTGTGAATGAGATATGTAGTGTCAAAGCGCTTTGAGCGGTCACTTGACTAGAAAAGCGCTAAACAAGTACAGTCCATTTACCATACAGATGGCTCTTGTATCCTGTTCCCATTAAAGAACAAGCCAGTTCACACTGAAAAAGTGAGCCCTTATTCAAAGTCATTCCCCATTACTCAGAATTTTTCCCCTAATTTGATATTCATATCTATCTTTTTATTATTATTATTATTAATTAATAAGGGACATATTGCACATAAATGTACATACGTTTTTTTTTTTTTTTTTATATAAATGTGCGTAGAGTTAGCATTACTGTATCTGTTGTCCCTTGGCAGGTCAAATTTCAACAATATATTTATAACAACAAGGTACATACATAAAAAGAAAAGTACAAACCGGTAGTAGTAAATATTGTATAAAGTGCATGATTTAAAGTGCAACAGTTAAAATGCATATTTCAAGTGCAAGATGTTAGCGTATTCAAGATAAAACACAAACACTGTAATTCATTTAAAACACAGTCATATGACACTATGTGTCATGTACATAACCAAGTCTAAAATAGAGTACAAAAAAAGCATTACTAGGAGACAAAAAAATACAAGGTAAAATGTTCTTACCCAGCCCAGGAAATCAGTGTGACACAGGCATATGGTGACCATGACAGGACATAGACCACAATGACAACAAAGGCGATCTTTGCCAATTTCCACTCATTCCGTATGGACTTCTGTCGGATAAGAGTGGATTTCCTCACCTGAGTTCCCAGACGTTCTACTTCCCTGTTGTTGGAGCAGCATGGAGGGAACATTTAGATGGAGAGCTATAGCCCAAAACATTATCATACACTTCATATTGCATATTGCAATATGTAATTATATATGCACATGGAAAATACATCACACATGGCAACCAGTAGTACCTGCTGGTCTTCCTTATAGACATGAACATCCGAAGATAGCAGAATGAGATAATCCCCAGTGGAATAAAGAAGACAAAGCAGCACAGCATCATTGTATAGCTCCTGTTGGCTGTTGTGTATGTAACATAATCCCATGTACAAGATGTCATCAGGCCCTCTGGGATATAGGAGCCTAGAAGGGGAAAAGAGCAATGAATACATGAAGATTTAAGTTTTATTAATAGAGTATAATAGATGGCAACATGTCAGGTCAAATATCAATGGTATTGTGTAGTACATATGGGATAATCTTCCACTGATACATGATGTGCAGTAGATTTAGGTCTGATTTTGTTTCTGTTGATGGATGATTCAAGATAAATTAAAAAAATATATACATCACACACAAATTTTCTTACATGTGCATGTATAATGTGTCTGTAAAAGTTTCACAGTGTAATGTATACTCTTAACTAGCTTTTATTCTGTTTCCCCTGAAGACGACAATAGGAAAACTCACTCCATCCAACCAGGGGAGCCAGACTCCAAGCCAAAGAATAAAGCCACACCAGTAGGATAGCAAGAGTGGTTCTTCGTTTGGAATTCCAGTGTATAGTCTGCAGGGGCTTGGTGATAACAAGATAACGTTCTACTGAGATGGCCAGGAGGTTTATCATGGAAGAAATACCAAACAGGGCACCACAGAATGCATATACCTTACAACCTACAGGAAATGCAAAAAAATATATACAACTAGTTTAGCAACAAAAACAATTTCATGTCACTTGTTAACAAGGCAGAACTGAACTCAATTTGTTGTCTTACCCATTTCTCCAAAAACCCATTCCTTGTAGAGGCAGTTGATGAAGAAGATTGGAGACTGTGTGAAAGCCATAAGGAAGTCACTAATCGCCAAGTTCACGATGAAATAGTTAGCTAGGTTACGAAGCTTCTTATTGCTGCAGACAGAAACACATAAGTTACATGACTGTGAGCAGAAACATGTTGTACAGCACCGCTGTAAAAACAATGTCAAATTAAGGCAAAATTCTCAATATTCATGAAGGATATATTCATTTGCAGGGTTAAGATCATGAACCTTTTAGTTACAGTATCATGACATAATCAATTCAATTGGAAAATCATGATTTAAAGATATTGTTACTGATTAAAGCATTTGTAAAACATTGATTTCTTCTTTTTGAACCAGTTTATATTAGTCTGGAAAGCTGTTGCATGAACACAACTTTCCCAATCATGCCCCACTAAGAGCAGTCCCATAAATTCTATTAGAGCAAATACATCACTTGTACATTTTTGTGCCTTCTTCATACAACTGAAAGAGCTGTTACCAAATGTTCTCCCTCAATGTTTTGCAACAAAACTTTACTTTCCGGGCTAACAACTAATTTTGTCTGTGTTACTTCCTTTTTGTTTCTTTTTTTCCAAGTAAGCTTTAGTCATACATTGTTTTCTGATTCCTGAAAAGCTAACAGACATGAGGAGAACAGAAATTTATCCCTTTTACTAAATTCCTTTTTGTATAGCCTGACTTCCCAGAGAGATGTAAAATGACCATAACTCACATGTACTATGAAGTGGTGGTGCAAAATGTGTTGCAGTCACCACTTCATTAGGTGCCAATTGAATGTAGTTAAGTTTCGATGAAATGAAAGTCACATAAACTAATTTTGCAGAGGAAACTAGCAACTTTATGATGTATCAGCACAGTATTTGACATAATCTGCCCCTCTTGTGTAGCCAGGTGATAAATTATTAATATAATCTTTCACTTACGCATAGTAGATGCCCCTTTGAGGGCATTTTACAAATGGCTAATAGTGCTGTTTATTTTATTCTGTGATGTTTGTGGCTTGTGATTTGTTTTCTGCTGCAGCTTGTATTGTTTAGTTGACTTTTGCATGTAAAAATGTATGCCAACTATGTTGTAAATTCCGGCCACCACATGGCAGTGCTTATCTTTCCACCAACACTTGCCTGGGGCATTTCAGGCCTTCTTCCTGTTTTACGTACATTATGGCTGGAGATGCATGGAGAGTGCTAAGAAGCTATTTGATGGTGAAATAGAGACTGATCTCTAGGAAAAGATAAATATACACAGCTCTTGTTAGAATGTGAACTCTGAGTTACATTAAGATGTTTTTTGTTTGCTTTTGAATGAGCTGGTGTATTGTGAAATGGATTACACAGAGCCTGCATGTGAGTAGAGACTGCCATGTCCTCTGAAAAAAGTAACAAGAACCACAATGTGTCTAACTTTCAGTGTCTGACATGTTGAAAAGAACCGATGTGACATGTGAGTATATCTAAAAGTAATGCACTTAACATTTTTCTGCTCAGGGCTCTGGATTGATTATGATTAATTATGTTTTCTGTTATATGTTTTTTCTGTGACTGTCCAGAGCCCACTGCTGTATTTTCTCTCATCTTTTTATCATTATTACTTTTATTGTTTTGCTATCCCAGTATAGTGTTAAAGTTGTCATTGACACTAAACCACTGCTAAAGTAATTGTGTCCAGTAAGGTAACGCATTTACCAGGCTACACTTGTGTGAAGTGTTATTGGTGAGTGCTTTTATCAAGGAACATTGCAATTTTTATTTCCTGTGTGAACCACCATAGGATTTGATGCAACTTTCTTTTCTTTTATTTAATCAAAAACACAAGCAGGGTGATAAGAGTGTTCTGTCAGCTTTTTGTTTGCTGGAGAGAAAATGTGGACATGCAACCTTATGTACAAATCAGAATAACACAGACACCAGCGTAAACTTCATAAAGCTGGCTTTACTTAATATTAGATCTCTGTCCAACAAGTCACAATTAGTTAATGAGTTCATTACTTCTCACATTTTAGGTTTTCTGACAGAAGACACGAGTGATACTGTTCTGAATGAAACAGCACCCCACTGTTTTAGTTTTATGAGTAAGTGTCGAAATGGCAGGAAAGGGGGAGGAGAAGCTGCCTTATTTAAAGATTTGTTTCAGTGTAAAGATATTTCATTTGGTGATTTTATTTCTTTTGAATATCTTAGTTTTGTTTTAAAGGGGTGTCCCTAAGATCCTATTTTTAATCATCTACAGACCTCCAGGACATTGTCCAAATGTTATTGATGAATTAGTAACACTTTACAATAAGGGTCCCTTAATTAACATTTGTTAATGCTTTATTAAGCATTAATTAACTGTTAAATACAATCTAACAACCAGTATTATTTATTAACTTAGCATTAGTTAGCATATCAGTTAGCATTAACAAGCAGTTAATTAATGTTTCCTATTCAACCTTACTTAATGCATTCATAAACATTAATAAAAGTTAAATAATGTAATTATTCATCATTATGCATGCATTACACAGCACCAAATACTATGTTAGTTAATATGTTAGTAAGCCCTTAATAATGTTCCAAGTAATCATTTACTAATGTTGCTTATTTGGAGTGAATAAGCATTAAGTAACAGCTAACTAATGTATCTACAACTCCTTCACTATGGTGCACATGTTGCCTGAATGGGCCATTAATAAACTATTAAAAAATGTCTTAAGTAATCATTAACTAATGCTGTGTATATCATCAGGTAGCCATTACATAACCTTAAGTAAGGTGTTACTTAACATAAGTAGCCTGAAATATCCCTTACTAAATGTAAGTAATTCATTAGCATTATTTAACCATAGTTAATCATTATCTAATAATTTTTGGACCCTTATTGTAAAGTGTAAACATATATCCCTTTGGTAACATGTTATAAATGCTTAACAGCCTCATAAGCATTACCTAAACTGTAGTTAACAATTATTTAATGCTTTTTGGACCCTTATTGTAAAGTGTAAACATTTATCCCTTAGAGAAAGCATAACAATGATAAATAAGCATTACTTAGACACAATCAGTTGAAATGTAGTTGAAGCAATCACATTAAAAGCATTTTATACATTTTATTTAGAACCAATTAAAACAGAGACTGTTAGAACTTTACATCACACTTAAGTAATAATGTGGTAATAGTGTGGTAACATTATGACAATACAAAATGAATAACTGGGTAATACCCTGGTACTAACACTTGATATCTCATGGAAACAATTGACCAAGATTGAAGTTACTGGGTAAGGGGCCTGGAACCCACAGAAATAAGAGAGAAACTAATTTAACAAAAACTATTTGGTAGTGTGTAGTAATTGTAATTGTGTGGCAACTGACTAGAAAAATCTACAAAAAGGTAAATATATATTTGAGAAAATATTCTAGTCTATTGACAAAAATGTCAAAAGAACCTAATAATAATTAGGCAGTTTAGGCAGTCTGAAATATTTCTATAATAGGGGCAGCAGTTCTTAATAATTTAGTCTGAAAGGAAATTTGAACTTCTAACAGTCCAAAGACTTAACATCTTGTCATCCAAGCTGCAGCAAATTGCACTCCTGCAATCTGCAATAGAAACAAGGACAAAAAAAGAAAAAACACAAGGATTATAATACTGGCAGTGAACAACAGCTAGTCCAGACCAGAGTCCAGACCAAACATGGAGAAGCAGCTTTTAGCTGTTATGCTCCAAACAAGTGGAACAAACTGTAAATAGTGATTAAACTTTCACCAAATGTAGACACTTTTAAATACAGGTTAAAAACATCTCTGTTCTCATGCACCTATGCATGAAATCTGCACGATATCTTTTAACTTATCTTGCTTTCAATCTTTTTAATGATTTGTTTTTGAGTGTTTAAATGATTTTATTTTATCTGTAATGCTTTTAATGTTTTATGTAAAGCACTTTGAATTGTCTTGAACTTGAAAATGAGCTATACAAATAAACTTGCCTTGCTGCCTTGCCTTGCCCTAAAGGCAGGGTGGGAGAAAAACAGTTCCAGGAGCATTTTTTACTATATTGCTTAAAATCCCCATTCACACCCCGAATGCAGCCAATTAAATAAATGCTCTAACACAAAAATAAAATACACAAAAATTTCACAAAACAATGAATGACTAACATCAAAGTATACAATGTAACACAATAACAAAAGTTCAAAAACAAAAGTTAAATCTAAAGTATATACTATAAAATGATACATGAAGGTCTCCTAATCCTGTACGACAGGAATCCAGTCCGCTGGCAGACCTCAAATCCTCAGCATTTAGGTGTATTTTCAGGAAAAACAACATAAATTTATAACATTTAAATAGTGACTATGATCAAAACACCATGAAAAGGTTGCTTCTCATTCCCAATGTACCTTAAACATGTTAGATTATTGAATATAAAAGTTACACAGTCTTTTTTTATTCACAAAAATTCTCTCAGGTCTCGCAAGGTCATTGCTAACGTGGATGCTTCTACATACATGGCATGTTCCGATCTTGTTTTGGCCCGTCTGACAACAAACTACTGTCAGGCAGGAGTTTATAGGCCTGGGTCTATGTCTAGTTTAATTTCATATTTCAGGAGTATACAGGAGTATTTTTCATTCTTTTTTTAAAAAAATGTTTACTATAATTACTATATTAATATAAAAACATGATCAATATTTAATTATACAGGTCTTATCCCTAATAAATCCTGCTTTACTTTTATTTATTAATCAAACTGGACTTAGTGGTTTGCATTAAAAGCCCAGCAGTGTATTATTTAAGCACAAGCAAATATCTTATGTCCAGTTTAAAAACTACATGCTATTGTCTTCTTCTGTAAATAGTTTGTGCATTCCATTTTCACTTCAATAAAACTTTTGTAATATTTTTTCACATTATTTTTCAAGGGTATTTAAAATGGTAGCCTATGGATGGGTACATACAGGATAATCTGTGATGTAATCCTGACTCTAAATCCAGCATTTAACGCCTTCTTTCAAGCTTATGAATGCCCTAGATTGTGAATTATATAATAACTATGAAGGTGGCTTCTTTTGGAATATACTTCCCAAAGAAAAAGAAAAAGCTTTATTTCATATACTAGGTCTTGCATGTGCTCTGTGAAACATAACGTATGAAGGTCTCTGTGATTTAAATCAGAAAAATTAAAAATTTTGGATTTCACCAAACTAAGTTCCACTTTCAGCTCTTCATCTGGTGAATACCATATGTCAGTATGAACACTCTACATGACTCCTTTAAAAATGGACATTTGAACCTTGACCACAGTGCATATTTGAAGGCACTTAATTCAACAACAAAATGGGATAAAGACATGGGACCAACTATTACGGAGAGTTCTTGACCTGAGCTGTCATGTAATAACTCATGTGTTATACCCACCAACTGGGGTGCTGTTTAATGTGGACAGAGTACATTTTCACCCATTTAACAATGAAATTATTAAGATCTGAATCCACGGTTGCATTCATCACACCTTCGACCCCCCGATATGTTGTCAATTTAATAACATTACATTATTATGTAATCACTACAACTTCCTATAGTAACGTTATGCAGCTGAAAACAAATCAGCACCATGACTGTAGTTTACTCTTGACTCTTGAACTAGGGTTTGGAAGTAAACATCTGTTTCATGTATCAAACCAAACTAGTTGTTACACTACTTCTAGATGATTTATGGCGATAAAATGTAAATATGATGGTTTATTTGAGATATATAAACTTTATCAAAATACGTGGGTGCAGTCTGGTACAGCTTCCAGCTTTCCATTTGTTGGAGGGTTGGAAATTACGATTGCTTCATATTTCAAATATATTGTACAGCTGAACTGAATGAAAAAGTGAATATGTGAGGGTCACGTGATACGGTTGGCAAAGATGGCTGCCTGAGTTTGAGCTCTGACTAGCATCACTATTTTAATCCTACATTTATTGTGCATTCCAGCTTCACGGTCGTGCCTTGCGGTTGTAAAGTTGTTGTCACAACAAAAGATGGCAAAAAGCTTAAAAGTGGAGATATTAACAAGTATTTGCGGTCCCAGAACCTGCAGCAAAGTGACAATGGAAACAGTCCAGAGGACCCATGTGGCCTAAATGTCGGGCAAGAAATTGCTAACATCTTCTCTACGCTGCAAAAAATATCAGAAGATTTAGGGAGTCTTGAGGACATACAACGAGCTGTATCCTCATTTGAAGGGAAAATATCAGGCCCTCCCTGGGTCTCCACCGTATCGTGGTGGAGGGGTTTGAGCGTTCTGTTGATCCTAGCGGCTATGTTGTTCGGGTTTTATGCCCCTGGTAGGGCCACCCATGTCAAATAGGTGTCTAGGGGAGGAGACTCCTATGATGACATCAAACACTGGCACAAGGTCTCCCTTGCCCGGACGCGGGTCACCGGGGCCCCCTCCTGGAGCCAGGCCTGGGGGTGGGGCACGGGGGTGAGGTGGCGCCTGGTGGCCGGGCCTTCACCCATGGGGCCTGGTCAGGCCCCCCCTCCTGTGGACCCACCACCCGCGGGAGGGGCCGTAGGGTCGGGTGTGTAGTGAGCTGGGCGGCAGCCAAAGGCGAGGACCCTGGGGGTCCGATTCGTGGCTGCAGAAGCTGGCTCTAGGGCCATGGAATGTCAACTCTCTGGCAGGGAAGGAGCCTGAGCTAGTGCGCAAGGTTGAGCGGTTCCGGCTAGATATAATCAGACTCACCTCGACGCACGGCTTTGGCTCTGGAACCCGTGTCCTCGAGAGGGAGATGTGGGGCTGCTGACCTCGACTCAGGACATTTTGGGTTGGTGGAAGGAATACTTCAAAGACCTCCTCAATCCCACCAACCCACCTTCAGAAGAAGCACCGGGGGACCCGGGGACGGACTCTCCTAAATCTGGTGCCGAGGTCGCTGAGGTGATTAAAAAGCTCCTTGGATGTAAGGCCCCGGGTTTTTTAAGGCTCTGGATGCTTTGGGGCTGTCTTGGTTGACAGGCCTCTACGGCATCGTGTTGACATCGATGACAGTGCCTCTGGATTGGCAGACTGGGGTGGTGGTCCCTCTCTTTAAGAAGGGGGACTGGAGGGTGTGCTCCAATTACAGAGGGATCACACTCCTCAGCCTTACTGGTAAGGTCTATTCAGGGGTCCTCGAGAGGAGGGTCCATCGATAGTCGAGTCTTGGATCGAGGAGGAGCAGTGTGGTTTTCGTCCTGGTCGTGGAAAAGTGGACGCGCTCTACACCCTCTTCAGGGTCTTAGAGGGGGCATGGGAGTTTGCCCAACCAGTCTACTTGTGCTTTGTGGACTTGGAGAAGGCGTTCGACCGTGTCCCCTGGGGACTCCTGTGGGCGGTGCTCTGGGAGTATGGAGTGCCGAACTCCCTAGTAAGGGCTGTCCAGTCCCTGTACAAACAGTGTCAGAGTTTGGTCGCATCTCCGGCAATACGTCGTATTCGTTTCCGGTGAGGGTTGGACTCCGCCAAGGTTGCCCTTTGTCACCGATTCTGTTCATAACATTTCTGGACAGAATTTATAGGTGCAGCCTAGATGTTAGGTGTTGAGGGTGCTGTTGGCTTCATCGGGCCGTGATCTCCAGCTCGATTCTCCACTCGATTCGCAGCCGAGTGTGAAGCAGTGGGGATGAGAATCAGCAACTCCAAATCCGAGACCTTGGTCCTCAGCCAGAAAAAGGTGGAGTGTTCTCTCTGGATCAGGAGTGAGGTCCTGCCCCAAGTGGAGGAGTTCAAGTTTTTCGGGGTCATGTTCACGAGTGAGGGAAGGATGGAGCGGGAGATCGATAGGCGGATTGATGCGCCATCTGCAGTAAAGCAGGCTCTGCACCGGTCCGTCGTGGTGAAGAAGGAGCTGAGCCAAAAGGCAAGGCTCTCGATTTACTGGTCGATCTACGTTCCTACCCTCACCTATGGTCACGAGCTCTGGGTAGTGACCGAAAAAACGAGATCGCGAATACAAGCGGC
>JBBBVU010000012.1:13381970-13398310 GCA_037177055.1 Atherinosoma microstoma | reverse complement strand
AACCTACTGGCCATTGGGTATTCATGGCATTTTCTCAGTGGGCCGACACAGTTAATTTATTGGTCAGACTGGTCCATAAAACTCAGTAAACCGGCGGCCCCACTAACACTTAGCACAACTAACACAACCCCCTTTTGTGGTCCCTGCGCCTGAGTAATTGAACTGTTGAAATAGTTACACAGAAGGGAGGGGAAGCACAGAGAAACTAATAAAAAAAATAAAAAATAAGACACTTACAAATGTCCAAAAACAATCAACATGTTTGCCACAGCAGGACCGTCATCAGCTGCAATGGATGAGGATGATGATGATTGACAAATGTGATAAGGTGCACTGCTTTCTCAACACTGAAGCAAAGAGACCCATCAAACCCAATAAGTCTGAGCAAAATAAGACAGTTAGCGGTGAACGTACTAGCTGTTTACAGAGTAATGATGAAGTTATGAAAACGCCTCAATAAAACAGCTGTTTTATTGCCACGTTAGTTCGTCTTGTTACATTTATGAAATTAGTTGATGACATCAACAGTTTCCAGCAGTGTCCAGTGTTCACTGGTTAAAACAGCAGATCTCATATTTAGTTCTTTTATGTCTTCCTGAACTAAATTGAAAGGAGAACAGTATTTTTTTAAACACCAATCATCAACATTAACAGTGTATTACTCAACTCTCTGATTTTATTGGTTTGGTATTGGTTGTGGACTAAGTCAGACACTTTTGGTCAAGAATGTGTTATATATGAATATATACATACACATATATACTTATATATGTGAATATATATGTTAGTGATGGGAAGTTCAGCTCTTTTCAAAGATTTGGCTCTTTGAATTCGTCTCCCATACAAGAGTCTGTTCTTTCAGCTCCCAAAAGGCTCTCCATTTAGTATTACTCAGAGCTTCTATTTTTTTTGTCTAATCCAGCAATTATGAGTGGTTTATTTGTTGGTAGACAATTCTTTAATTCATTTTTCATTCATCATTGGAGCCTTATTTTTGTTCTTTTTTAAATTAGAAAATATTGTTATTTTTGATATTTTAAACAATCGCTTAAATGAACAACTGAACACAGGACCACACCAAGCAAATCAAGTAAATAAAGGCCAAAGTCTGAATATTAAGACACTTTAAATTCACTAATTCTCAATTTTATCCATTCTCCATGTTTTTTTTCCTGGCTTCCCAGCTCTCTCTGTGTACCTTGTCTATATGTGGAAGTCACATGGATGTTACAAAATACTGTTTTGTTCAAACTTGTTGTCTGACTTGTATTAGAAACAACCTGTAAAAAGGGCAGTAATAACAGACTGTGTGCAGACAACTTCTCCATCAAGCTTTGTTTTCCTTTGTCTGTGGTGATTTTAAGTTTCTTTACAGTTTGACACAAGTTCAACCTCGTTTATTTATAGCTGTTTTCAGTGATTTGTTGAATGTTACAAACATGGCACAGTACAATACAGGCCAAAATGCCAACTGCAGTTGGTAGTAATTTGTCGCTTTCACAGTCTTCACGCACTCTATCCAAAACTAAAATTTCTTCACAAAAATATATAAAAAAAGCAAAGCCTGCATGCTTGTTCAGGAACGCAACTTAAGTTGCTCTGCTGCTTCCCACCTTGAAGCTTTGTGGAGTTCAAAGTTTCAATCATTACCCCTGTGTCAAATTGAGAAAAAAATAGGTGCAAAGAGATGGATTAGGAGCCCAGATGACACACTTCAATCATTATTCTTTTCGTAAACATTCATACACAAACTATCTGAGTGAAATGAAGCAACACGTATTTGAGCTACTTCAGGCAAGCAAGTTTAGCTGCTTTGCTGCTTCCCAGTCTGGCTCACTCTCTACATGTCACTCATCAATCCCACCATCCAATCTAGATGCTCTAAAGCTGCAAAATCCATATTTTGCTCTTTGCCTCTTGCAGCCGTTGCCCCTTCACATGCTTCACTCTCTGTTTTGTCAGCCCCTCCACCACCTCAGCATCCACCCATAGGCTCAGGGTCAGAATTTCACACATCATTCTAATGTCAAGTTGAGAGAACAAGGAGTGATGGGATCAGATTCTACAGTAGATGCCAAGCTTGAATCTTATCCTCCTCATAAACATTCACGCCTTAGACGTTTGACTTTTTATTCTATCTTTCAAATGTTCTGGTTTTCTTTATGCTATTTGTCAGCTGTTCCAAATCCGATATGATTGATTTGTAATCCATGTCTGTCTTCGTGCATAAAACTAATCTCAGTTTGGCCAGTAGAAGTCTGAGCTGTCACCAAGCATGACTATATGAAATTGTTTTTTATATTTTTTTACATAGTGGACAGATGGCATCCGCTGGCCAATGAGGTTCATTGATTTGAATCATTTCTGAAGAACCAAAGATCGGATGATTTGGGGAACTAAACAGAGGGCCTCTTTTTCTGTCGCATAAGACAGCAGGCACCATGTACCAATTACAAATAAAGACTGCAAAATGGCTTTAACACTATTCGGCTTACTTGTCATATTTCATTGACCTGTGATGAAAAAAGACTGCCATCCTGGAAAAATATACTCTCTGAAATGCCTACAACCAGTCTTCAGTCATGTAACAAATGGCAACATCTTAATACAGCCCTTCAGAACATACGAATGCAAGTTTTTATTGTCAGGAGATTGGACGTTAATGCGTGACAAGTAGTAGATTTTGTCTGCTCACTCAGTCAAGGTCCCTGCTGATTCCTCAAATTTTAGAAATTTACAAGTTTGATCAAAGCACAATTAGTATTATCTTTGTTTAGAGGTTAGCAGTGAGCATAAACCTAAAGAAAATGCAGTACATGGACCTTCATAGACATAAATCGTCACGCTACAGATACATCATAGTTTTCCTATCTTACGGAAATGTTTGCGTTTCAAGCTACATTAGGGCTTGAAACGACAATGTTCATCTGTCCATACTAACCTACACATGAATGCATGGATGTCAGATAGTGTATTTTATCAAATGCACCTTATCTCGAAAATGTTTATAAGACTTGAAGTGCATTTCTGGAGCCGTAGCAGGAGCCCGAGGCTGAGAAACCACGCTGTACATCTTTTTTTTCCAGGATTCTGCATGAAGTTGTATCTGAGTTTTGCTTTAAGCACCATGTCACGTGCTATCAGATATGAAAACACACCGGCTGCTTTGAATACACGCTGCGTCTGATTCATCAAAGAAACGCAAGAAAGTACTATTGAGGAAGAGAGGAAAAGAAAGAAAGAGAGGGACAGAGCCAAAAATAAGACAAGAGACAAATTAAGACTGTGTCTTTTACTGGCTGAAGAGAGCTCACAGTACAGGTAGGAAGCAAGACGGTAGCAGAATTAGCCATCCATAGGGAGGGGGTGTGTCACTGAGAAAATCTGCAAATGTTCTGTGGTGGCTGTCTTGGGAAAATCCAAGCAGAAGTTATCACTGTCACTTCTACGTAGAAGTCACCACAGTCAAATGCCCAGTTTGTAGGTTGGTATCTGTTGGCAAAGTTACAGATTGCAAAGAACTGAATACCTCACACCCCCACCTCCTCCTCTACAGCTGCAGGGAAGAACACAGATGCCCCTGATTAGCGACAGTGATTTATTGGTCCATTCTCTGTTGAAACTGTAGAAAACATGTTAGTTCAACATGACACACTACAAGGACAAGATTTGCACTATGATTAAATAAGCCTTACACTTTGTACTTTCACAATTTCCATATTGTTCACTATTCCACTATTCTACAGAAGTAAAAACAGTTTTTCTGTTCATATCTGCCAAATGATTGACCTAAATACACATAAGAACCTTGAAATCACAAATACTTAAAATTCAGATAGAACATTCAAAAGATCCTCCCTTTAAAGAGTAAAATCTGGGCATAAATATAATCATTTAATTGGTAATTTGTGAGGCATGCAAATACTTCATTACAAAAAAGAGCTTTTCTGATGTGATTATAAGAAATATGAAGCAAATGAACTCAAAGGCTGAAGTCCACATTACTGTGGTTTGTGTCAGATGATAGAAACATACTGTCATGCATAGATTTAGAGATTTAGGATGCTTTAACATCAGACTTTCGTGTGACTTACTTATGAGAGATCCAAATACAGAAGCAAGTAAACTAAAAGAAAGTATATATAAAAAAAGTGCAGTTGACACATTTACCCTGCAAAGCTAGACACCCTGAAGAAAGGTATATCACTCAGATTTAGAAAACCTATTTGTCTATAAATTGATAAAACATCACAAAGAATAGTACAAATGTCACAAGAAAGACAACAAAATTATTCTAGGGTCATAACCAAAATTCTCTAAAAAAATAAGGTTGCCTATGCTAGCTGCTCTAGGTCAAGTTCATAGTAACTTTTGATCCTTTGGATCATTTGGTTCTTCCTGCAATCATAGAAGCATTTAAAATAAAATAAAATAATAATAATAATAATAATAAAAAGGATAAAGATACCATTGAAATCATCCCATGAGAAAAATGTCCTTCAAAAGGCTTTTTGCTAAAAAATCCTCATTACCCCATAAAGCTGAGCTTTATTTCTCCGATAAGAGAGAATTTGTGCTTTGAAACATCTTGGAATGACCTGAGGTCATTTTTACTGTAACCTTGGATCCAAACTGTTAATCCAGAAAAATTCAATCACATTAACACAAACTTTACAACTTGGCATCTCAGAGCTACAAACACAAACAACATAGAAACATTCCTGTGACTCAAACTGGCACCATTGTTCATTTTTCTAGTTTGAGTTTAAACCACATTGGGTCTGGGTTAGTACGTCTAACAAGGGAAAAAAAAGATCTTTTAGTTTTCACTGATTCTGTGCTGGTAAATTAGGTTCATTGTGACAAGTCAGATGGTCCAGAAAGAAACAGTCCTGAAAATGGGCCCTTCTGTACTGAAGATGCCTAGTTGGAGCAGGTGTTGATGTTTTTGCCATCAGCTGCGTCCTCCACCAAAGCTAAGTGGAAGTCAGTGGAAAGTGTGAAGTGGGAGACACAGCCCACCAAGCCTCCAATGTATTGTCTGTTTGTGTGAAGAGCGATCTCTTTCATGCCACCTTGAGGGGAAAAAAAATTGAGAAAGCAGATAAAGAGGAAGGGAATATTAAAATTCAAGAATCAAAATGATATTTTTGATTGATAGTGCATACAGCTCAGAGGGTTTCACCTTACCAACAAATAAGGGTCCATTTATATTGAGCTGTCTCATTTTGCCAGGTGACCTGCCTGTTTTAGCGCCATAATCATCAACTGTCAGTTTCCCTGATTGGCCATCCCTAAAAGTTAAAACAAACATGCGGAATGTTAATTGAACTAAGATTCTGTTCCATACAAGAGTAAGCTCATACCACAGCTATAATGTTTCCATTTTCATACGGACTGAAAATATAATTGTTTCTGATTGTTCTGCACAGAAATACATAACAGGATACAAAACGACCTCACCCTCAAGCTGCATTCATTAATATACACTTTGTTCTATGGAGCATGTTAATGTTTTATTGCTCAGTATTAAGTTTTTTTGGCATTTTGAATCTCTTACAACAAGGATCATCTCCATCTGACATCTGTATCATAGTCAACAGCCCTTCTTTTTTTTTAACTTACCTTACAGCTTTGACTCTGTGCCATTTTCCATCACTAAAGGTCCCGTTGACAACAATATTAGCCACACCACTGCCCAAGTTGTAACTACAATAACAGAAATACATACAACAAATTTAGCAAGTTACATCAGGTTCAACTCCTTTTTCATCAAATGTGACAAATCTGAAACCTAGTAAATCCCAGAACTGTAGTTACAAACGTGCCTTGGCTAAATTTATTCTTTTTTTTCCAACATATTTTATACAAGTTCAAGAAGAAACACCTGAAAATGAGAGCATCATCCTGAAGCCCCATAGAAAGGAAATCACTGTTAGGTCTCATTGGACTGTCTCCTCGCCACAGCAACAAGCCATCCTTGACTGTGCTCTTAAAATGCATGAAAAGGTTCGTCCTGGACCCGGAAACTCTGAAAAAAAGGAGAGGAAAGAAAAGAACATAGTCTTTGCTGAACAAATGATACAAGGTTATTAAAAAAAACATATCACAGATGCAAGAATAACGGGCATGATTTTTTCTTTCCTGCGTTATTTTTTCATAAGAATGAATGTGTGCATATGATTTTGTAAATACCGTCACATAGTATTTGTGTTCATTATTTACAGACTGTAGGGTTAAATATTTCAAATGACCCAGATGCAATTTTAGATACAGTTATTTGGAAACATTATACTACCAACCTTTTAAGGATATCTCTGTTGTCGTAGGTCAAGTAACTTCGACCAATAAACTGTGGAATCTCGATGGCTTCAGTCACAGCTGGACAGGGGAGAAAAAGTTATGTCACATCACCACAAGATGGCAGCATCACTTTGTCTAAAGCATCTACAGCTAAATTACAAGACTAGGTTTTACTATGTGAAGAGACAATGAGAATAAGCCATTTTAGATGTAATGTACAAATTGTTAATGCCTGTGTTTTGAATTCACAGAAGAAAACTTACTGTTCAAACAGTAATTCCCACATTCTGTTTGATGAAAGCATTTAAAAACAGAAAAAGTATAGACAGACTTCAGGGAATGGGTTGTCCAATTTGCATGACATTGCATTGCAAGATAAACAATTCCAGAGAATAAAAACATCATTAAACGTGCAAAAAATTAACCTAAACTAAATTATTTTCTCAACTCAGTTTTCTAATGCTGTATAAGCATAAGTTGCTCAAATTGTCAATGATAGATTTATATTTCGGTAATTCAGTGGTATATTTTGTTTCATCATTAAGTCAGAACTGTTCCTCTTTAGTCATCAGAGGCAACCTCAATTTTCTTTTCTTTTAAAAACATTTATTTCACACAACTGTTTTTTTTATTTTTTATTTTGAGCTGTTGAATGTTTGATTTTCTCTTATCTTAAGGCCAAATAAACCAGTAAAAGGTTTGAAATAACATTTGAAATGCTTTTCTGCCACAAAGTTCAATTAACCTTTAAAATAACACCAAAGAGAAGAAAATTATGTGAAAGAGAAAAGTTGTGGCTACAACTGACCTTTCTGGCAGTGCCTCCCATCATACCCTAGAGGGCAGTCACACTCATATCCGTCCCACTTTGGCCTGCAGGTCCCTCCATTGGCACAGGGACTTTCCACACATGGGTGTGCAGAGTTTGCAACATTAACTCCAGCAGCAGCGCCGGTTGTGATTGGCATGGTGCGGTCATTGAGAATCAGCTGATGGTGTGAAAAGAGAAAAAGGACTGAAGGAAGCAAGATATAGATGAAGGAAGGTGGAAATATTCCAACGAACATGATAATAATTGGTGCTTTGGCCTTATCCTACATGTTAAGTGATGTATTTTGTCACTAGAATTTCTCCCTTTTTAAGCTCAGCCCTGGGAACTACAATGCTAACAGGTGTAATGTGCAATGTATGAACTTATTTAGCACTTGCTTGCATTTTATTAGCTAAATATGTGAATTTACCACAATGCTGCTTTGAATACTGATCGAGACGACTGTGTAGAAGTGTTTACCTTCTGAATAACTCCGGTGAAGGGCTTCATTACACCTGCTGTCCTCTTGGTTTTTTCATATTGTGGCACTCCACCAACATAGAGAGGTGAGCTACAGTTGATCTGCGTGAAAGCTCCCTGAAAAGTTGATAATAGGATTAGTGATGTTAAACATGTATATAGATATGTTTGTTTTTATTTTTAAAATGTCTGTATAAAAATGGATATGCTATTGTTTATATGGAAGCAACATGTTATAAGGCAGTTACATTGTACTTACAGCCATATTTGGAAAAGAGTATCTACTCTTAGACAGATTAAATTATGGCTAAACTCAACATAATGTTCCTCCTTCATACTTTTAAGAAATAAGATATGAATTAAAGATTATTAAAGAATGAATATTTAAAAGCTGACTTTGACAGCATGCCTGCCTCTCTTTACTTCTACTGACAGTGAAAGCATGAAAATATTTGTTTATCTGTCTTCTGAAAAAAGCAACACAATTTTTAGGTGACAGACCTCAGAAATTCCCTCCACTGGGTTCTGGCGGTCAACTTGCAGGATACCACTCTTTGCTGTGCGAGACACTCTTAGCTCGTGCCATGAGTCCAGACTGATCTGCTCCTGACTCCTGTAAGCACAGATGATCAAACATTAACCTGAACATTTGAATATATATAGAACATTTAGTTAGAAAACATGAACACAAATAGAAAATGACAGATGCACCAAAAACAAAATAAGATTGGATCTTTTTAAGTACCTTATAACTGCCCCTCCAGAGCCGCAGTCAAATCTGAACTCCACATATCTGTCTACCAAGTTTATGGCAAGGAAATCTCCGCTCCCTGCATCATCACTGTACAGGAGCACCCCATCAGGCATCGATGGCTGGAACGTCACCTCGAACTCCATAAAGGAGAGGTAGCTCTGAAAGGACTGAGGCCACGGGATGACGGCATATGAAAATACGGTTTCGTTGAAGAGTGGGGAGGACAGCAAAAAACCTGAGGAATTGAAAAGAGAACCATGAGAAGATAACTACCAGGGAGATAGACAAAGGATAAACGGCACTGGAAAGACATGACCATTATGATAATTATGGGTGAGGAAAAAGAGAAAGTTAATAAAAACAGAAGGAAATCAGGAGGGAGGACATAGGTAAAATGAAAAAGAGTGGAAAGTTATATTTTTGGAAAGTTAGACAGACACACAATTAACTACGGTGGCCTGGAAGTGCAAAAACAAATTTACATCCACCGAAACACATTTTTACCAAAACACTTTTACAAGTTTCCCAAACACTTTTACAAGATTTCCAAAACCAGTCAGAACCCCCCTGAACCAGGCAGAACCCTCCAGAACCAGTCGGAACCCCCCATAATCAGTCACAACCCTCCAGAACCAGTCAGAACCACCGGAACCATCTAAATCTCCCGAAACCAGCCAGAACCCTCCAGAACCATTTAACACCCTCCAGAACCAATCAGAAGCCTCCAGAACCAGTCAGAACCCCCCAGAACCAGGTAGAATCCCCCAGAACCAGTCAAAACCATCCAGAACCAGGCAAAAACACTCAGAACCATCCAGAACCAGGCTGAACCATTCAGATCTAGTCTGAACCAGTCAGAACCATCCAGTACCCCTCAGAACCTGTCAGAACCTCTCAGCACCACCCAGAACCAGTTACCACCCTCCAGAACCAATCAGAACCCCCTGAAACCAGTCAGAACCCTCTAAAGCCAGGTTGAACCAGCCACAGCCAGGCATAACTAATCAGTCAAATTGTAAAAGTGTTTTGGTCAAAATGTTAAAGTGTTTCGGTAGATGTAAATTTGTTTTGCACTTCCAGGCCACCGTAATTAACCCCTCTACATAAAAAAATAATAAACCTCATTTTAGTACTTTTTTATTTTGCTTCATAAATGTAGAGTAATTACCATAAAAGCTCTACATGACAACCATTCTTTTTTTGCTATTGAGGACGTTAAAAGTTCTTCTTGTAAATAAACGTGTGCTCTTTTTTGTGAGTGCGATAGGAAAAACAATACAGTCAAACTCACTCTCTTCACAAAGTGCTCCTTTGAAGCCAAGTGGGCAGAGGCAGATGAAGCCATCAGCACGGTTTGCAAAGCAGACTCCACCATTGGCACAGTTTACCAGGTCGCACACACTTTCACTGCACTCACCTGACATGTAAGGACAGATTCAGCAAATTAATCTACACAGAAGTCTTTTTGTTTCCATAAACATTCATGATATTCAAAGATTACAAGATTTAAGTGTTCACTGTCTATGCCCTCAAGGCTAATTTAATCTGCTATTAATTTGAGCACCAAAACTTCTGCATTATGGAGACTATAAACAAAAATAAACAGTAAAAATGAGTCAGAACCATTTTACACAGGAAGCAACAAAAAAGGAAGAGGGGGCATTCATCACAAGGTACAGAAGTCACACATCCTACATGTCTCACCTATGTCAGCACCACTCAGAGCTTTTCCAAGAGGCCATGGCCTGATGTCTGTGACCTTATTGTTGATGGTCAGACTCTGAATGCAGCCCATAAAGCCACGATTTGCACCTGACGCCTTCACCAGCCAGTAAGCACTTGGAGAGCCACCCACATACAGTGGGGAGCGGAAAGTAATCTTAGTGTACTGACCCTGGAAAAGCAAGATTAAAGAGGGCTAAATGTGCACCATTTTCAGTAACAGTAAACACACATATTTTGAAGACAATCTGAGTCCTGCAAACTCAATATTTTAGACAATATATGAGTAATCCCTTTCTTTTACATAATACAGAAAAGGTTCATGTTTACCTGTGAGCGTCCAGATATGGGGGTGTCGTTGTCCATACGGAGCCATCCACTCATTCCATCTCTGTAAACAGTTACCATGTGCCACTGACCCAGAACAATACGACTTTCACTGATGATCTGAGCAGGTCCTGTACCGCAGTTAAACCTGAAGAGACAAAAAATCAACAAGTATATTTTACAAATACGGTAATGGAAAACAAAAATAAAACAATGTAAATGTGCTAAAATAATGTGCATAGTTAACCTGTTCGGAAGTAATAGTTTCATCTGTGTTTTGCTACATGATCGTTCCATATTAGAAATGATCTGAATAATAATGTGACTCGATCAGGTAAAAGAAACTACCTGTAGTGAAGCTTGCCTCGAACCAAAGCCAAAGAGGTAAAGTCTCCACGTCCGTGTTCATTCTCTCCACAGAATAGTAGCAAGCCATCCTCGGAGTCGGCCTGTACAGGAAGAAATACTGCTTCAAATGCATTTTTTATCAAAAAAGGAGAGAGAATAAATAAGGTGCAAAATGAACATAATGACCTACCTTAAACTCCAAAGTGATCTGAAACGTCTGATAAGAGTTTTTCAAAGGTTCAAAGGTCATGTGAGAGTAGCCGTAGAACCTGGGAAAGTTCACTGTTACCACTGAGGAGGAACAAAAAATTTAATCATGATGAAATTAATGATAGGAGCTTTACAGTGCCATATGTTGAATACACAGGCCTTATACAGTCACCGACTACTTTATGAGGTACACCTGTTCTATTGCTTGTTAACACAAATAGCTAATTAAACACTCACATGGTAGCAACTCAATGCATTTAGGCATGTACACATGGTCAAGATGATTTGCTGAAGTTCAAACTGAGCATCAGAATGGGGAAGAAAGGGGATTTATGTGACTTTGAACATGGTATGGTTGTTGGTGCCTGACAGGCTGGTTTGGGTATTTCAGAAACTGCTGATCTACTGGGCCTTTCAGACACAAACATCTCTAGGGTATACAGAGAGTGGTCTGAAAAAAAGAAAATATCCAGTGAACGGCGGCTGTCTGGACAAAAAAAAAGATTTTGTTGTTACAAGCGAAAGGAAAATGGGCAGTTGGAGATAAAAAATCTAAAAAAAAGGCAACAGTAACTTAAATTGCCCCTAGTTATAACCAATGCATGCAGAACACCATCTCTGAATGCACCACACATTGAACCTTGAAGCAGATGGGATACAGTAGCAGAAGACCACATCAGGTGCCACTGCTGTCAGCTTAGAACAGGAAACTGAGGCTACATTCACAAATCTAAATCAGGTGAAGCAGACATTCAACTATTCAACTTCTCACCCTCAGAGCAAGTGTCCCCTTTCCGTCCAAGGTTACAGTGGCAGCGTGAACCTCCACTGTCATATTCACTGAGACAGAAGCTGTCAGGCGGGCACACAGTATCCTCACAGGTCAGGTCGTACACACGAGGTATCTCACCTTGCCAGGGGGACATGGTTGGAGTTGTTGTGGTTGAAGGAATGCTGAGGTGGATCCAAGGAGGAGGAAAGATAAGGAAGTGCGGTTAGTTTAGTTTAATGTCTCATCAACATAAAGATTTAGCTATTAATTCACTATCAGAAGCAATTTGTCACACTTTATCAGCTCTAAACCTAGGTTTATCTTAATCTAATGTGATTTTAAATTTCCCCTTTTTCATTAAATGATTTATCTCCTCTGTCTTAAATAACAGAAAGTAAAAGGTTTACCAGAATGCAAAAACATTGAAGACCACCCTTTATTTTCCCCTGGTAAGGATGTGCTGTGTTTTACAACCACACTGACAGCTTAAATTGATGTGACATTTCACTGCTTCAGTCACCATTTTTATCAAATGATTAAGTGGAGGAGGATGAAAAGAAGAAGTTGTAGGTGGCTTTTAAGAAAAAAGCAGAAAGCCAAGAGAGATGAAAATCTAGCAATCAAAGAACAAGAGGAGCAACGATAAGGGTTGGGATTCAGTTGAGATAAAAATAAGACGGACCAGCACCTCCTCCACAATGAAGAGACTGAAATCTTATCAAACAGAATCTTTCTTTAAAACAAGAATCAAGATGAATAATTATGATACAGCTTACCTTGTAGTGGTAATTGTTGTGGTGGTGTCAGGGCTAGACTCTGAGGTTGCTGAGAAAACCAGGTCAGTGAAGATTGAAGAGGTCGTGGAAACTGGTGGGTCGGTGGCATTTGGAGGAGCTATAGTGTTCATACGGTAAACAACATTTCGTCCAGATGGTGGACCAGAGCGGGAACGGAGTTGGGACTTCCTGTTGTCTTGGCTGATTCCAGGGAATGGTTTCAGCTAGGATGTAGCGGGATGAAGACACCAGGTGATCAGTTTTCTTTTCCCATGCTTTCCTTGGCTCATTCAAACTGTGTAATCTTTATTTCAATTTGTAAGAGAATACATTTTAAATGCAATTGGAACAGTTTAACTCTGGCATGTCAGGCCTACCTCTTCAA
Organism: Atherinosoma microstoma; assembly: GCA_037177055.1. Lineage (NCBI taxonomy): Eukaryota > Metazoa > Chordata > Actinopteri > Atheriniformes > Atherinidae > Atherinosoma > Atherinosoma microstoma. The sequence goes on along the minus strand of JBBBVU010000012.1, from coordinate 13,385,422 downwards.
TGAAGATATCATAATCTGAGTCATCAGCATCAGATCCATCTTCATCATTGTTTCTGGAATCTGGGATGTAACTCTCAATATCCCCACTGCCAGCATCTGATGTGCCTGTTATAAACACAAATGATGAAAATCATACAATCATTATATTACACTGTTCATCAATAATGAATGCAGAAAAATGAAGGAAAAAACTCATCCACAAACAGCTGACTTTAAAAACACAGTGGATGAGTTGAATATATTTAAATGCTGCTCAGTGAATCACATTGTTTAAAAAAATCTAAATAAGAAGATGGGCAGTGACACTGCAAACTTGCTCAAAAGTTCAGCTTAACTTGCATTATAGAAACACTTGTTTTTTTAAACTGACATATAGCAAGCTGGTGTTTGTTACATCAGTTCCTTTATGTTCAGATATTCTAACATTTTGTATGAGCACAGAATCACAGCAGTGCAAGTTTGGCATTTACCTATATTGTACATTTGAAGAATCACCCCCATGCATACAACCGTATCTCACTCGCACAAAGGAAGTGGTGACAACAAGCATGACCCCAAAGGAAAAACAAAAAAAAATGGGGTTGCTGTGAGAGAGGTTGAAAAGCACCAATCAAACCTCTGCTTTCATAGACTCTATCATCTCTTTTCCTTTGATAGATGAATGTGAAGAGGGAAATGTGATCATGTTTCACTCACAATGATGAAGAAGATGATTAGAAACTGACCATAGCAATTCAGCTATATTAGTTTGGTGAGTGTACCTGCCAGCCTGTACCCAGGCTCCTTCAACACATACTGAAAAGTATCTCCTCGATACAGAACAGCACCATAGGGAGCTCATAATGTAAGACAAAGTCAGACAGTGAAAACCATTTCCAACAAATGAAATGTATATTTTTAACCATTCACATATCAGTTTATTCGGACTTTTTTGCATGTCATAATCACATTTTTGACTGTATACAATAGGTTACATAATATTGTACTGAGCTTCTGTTTACAGGACTTAAAAAGATGTCTAAAATTTCCTTTCTACACACTCCAGTGCTAAAAACATGCAAGAAGCATTCTCAACCCAGTATACCCCCTCCTGTGCATCTTACTCTGAGAAAGCTTAATCACCCCCCCACCCCTCGCTCCTCTGCCTCTCCATTTATCTTAATTGTGTGAATGCATTAAATGCTGCAAGTCAAGAGATGCAAAAATTTCCACTGTTGTTTGTTTAATGGACATAATTTTCATTTATCAAATACATCATGAAAACATGCAGAGATTGATCTGCTAATTGGCACTCACTAATAACATTAACTCCTGAATAAAGGGTGTGAGCATGACCCCCCCCTCACACTTATTATCGCCATGTTTTTTACCAAAACACATCTGACTATATTGAGTTACTCACTCAATCCCACCTCACTGTGTGTATGTATCCATTAGTGTTGATGGGAAGAGGAGGGGGTCTGGCATCCCGTCCTTAATCCTGTCTGATGAGACTTGGACATAACCGGCTTTTATCCCCTGCTGAGAAACCACGCTTCATCTCTCTCAGTCTGTGTGGCTGTGACCCTCTAAATGGCTCATTTCATCTTGTTTCATGTAACTTTCATTGACATAATTTGTAACAGCGTACCTCTAACGTCTCGTCCAATCTTTTGAAGGATTTAAGGCACTCAATTCAATTTGTGCAGTTTTCCTAGACAGCTTATAGAACAGCAGCATGTCCACATAACTCTAGATAATGTAATTGTATTCACATGGTTGTTATATTTCAATAGTTGTATATAGTCATTCTATTTTAACCTGCAAAAGCATCTCTTTTGCACTTAGCATTTTGCACACATTCAGGAACACAAACATAACACACATAACACTGCAAACAAATCAGCCATGCTCCTCGTTCCATAATGCATGGGTCAATCTGTGAGCACACACCTGTTTAAGTGTGTGTGTGTTTTAATATCAATCAGCCCTGGCTATCCCCCACACTTCCACCACATACCAGCAGCAGATATCTACATCAAGATTATTAAAGAAAATGATTCTGCTGCTCTACATTTGAAGGTTCCTGCCACATAGACCCACTGAAACACTTCCACTGCTGCCCTGCAATCCAGTGCCCAAACATAAACTGCTACACATGGTGTTTTTATGTCAAATCCTGCATTTTCTACAGATAATGAATAGAAAAATATATGTTTACTTCATTCAGGTTTTTGGAAACATAACGCTCTGCAGGACTAAGGAAAAAAGTTGCAGAATTTAAAGGAAAATCACTAAACATTATAGATAGAATCGTCAGGTAATGGCAGGTTCTCAGTTCATTTAAAGCATATATAATTGCTTGTAACATACTGATAGCACAGAATGCATTTCTAATGACCATCGCTGCAGCATACTGCTGGCAAAAAATGTGCCCATCTCCACAGTAACTCTGGGGTTTCTACAGTGTGGTTGAACATGGCAAATGATGTAAAAAAAAAAAATACATAAAAGGTTTGATATGAAAAGTGAGCTAAAACTCTTTTTTGAAATTTTAAATGTGGTTAAAAACAGCCTGATGGGGGAGCTGGGTGGGACCAGATCTTGGCTGTCACATAGTCTCAGAAATCATGATTTGGCCTTACCAAGAGTGCGCACAGGGTTGTTGATGTGACTGGGTGGGCTAACTCCGTGCCTGTTGACTGCTCTGACAACAAACTGGTACTCTGTGTCTGGTATTAACCCTTTTAAAACCATGGAATTGGTCTCAATGGGCTCTCGAATATAAGTCCATTCTGTGTCCATTTCTGGCCTGAGAAAGAAAAAAAAGGACATCAGGGCATGAAGATAAACAGAAAATCAATTAATTATCAAATCGTATTTACTTTTTTTAATCATACTTTCATGTGTTAAGAATTTTTCTTGAGGTCAAGTAGGAAATTAAAAGATTGAATACATTTCATTTTTATGGTTTTAATAAAGAAATTATAAAATATATAACCAGAGGTCATAGCTCATCTCTTGAGTCAAATCATCTTCCACAACACTCAATGTCTCTCTTCAGTGTGCTCTCTTTTGATGTAAGGAGAGAAGGATTTGTGTCTGTGATGGCCCTTCTGAATTAAATACATGCAAAGACAGACACCAATTCAGTCTCTGCCCCCATGTCTATCTTTATTTTTTCTCTTTGCTCACCATAGAAGGCAACATTACTGTATTTTTTCATACTTTAATATTGTCACAACTGCTTTTTCTTGAAGTATTTTCTTTCAAACAATTCTTCGAATTTCCATCTGTATATTCATGTCTGACAAATCATCAAATGACCCAAACCTACTTATTTCTGATCTCAACTTCCTTGACTTTGCAGACAAGAGTCTAGACATGGGAGGTCCTTTCTGCGTGTGTGTGTGTGTGTGTGTGTGTGTGTGTGTGTGTGTGTGTGTGTGTGTGTGTGTGTGTGTGTGTGTGTG
>JBBBVU010000012.1:13342394-13358837 GCA_037177055.1 Atherinosoma microstoma | reverse complement strand
ATAGATAGATAGATTGATTGATTGATTGATTGATTGATTGATTGATTGATTGATTGATTGATTGATTGATTGATTGAATTTGAGTACAAGTTGTTTTGATTTTTTTTTCTTTCTGCCCATGTTACTGAAATAAAGTAGATGTTTAATCAATTAAACCAATTAAAATTGTTGAAGAACTTTTTAACTGATGTTAAATACACTGTAAACCAAAAAATTGTGACTGAGATTCAACATGGGACATGTCTTAATCTTTTTTATGTGTGTATGTGTGTGTGTGTGTGTGTGTGTGTGTGTGTCTCTAACTGCATATACTGTTCTGTAGGGTTGCAGTCTAACAGTATGTTTATTAAACTGACATGGAAATAGTATTTTACAGTTTTAACTGAGAAACAATGTGTCTACAGACGGGAGGATGTGGCAGTAGAGTTACACACATGACTGCGATCCAGAGAATATCAGTTTTCACCTAACAAGGAGGTTTAGGGACCTTAACCATCTTGTTAGGTTTGGGCATTAAAAAATACTTGAATAAGTTTAGTGAAACATCCTGTTTGCTCCTTCTTCACCAGGTGACTCTTGCTCTAAAAAGACATCTTTAAATTACTTGTTTTGTCTACAAATGTTGTTGCATTCAATTAAAATGCAATTTCCTTCTGGGATAAATACATTTTTCATTTTTTTATTCATTTCATGGCATTTATTGCCCGAAAGGACATAAAACAATAGAAATTGAATACACTGTGACCCAACAACTGGTAAGTAAATTGTATATTTCTGCTCTGTCTGGAAGACTGTGGCTTATTGCAACACATCCACTAAAACTGCCCAGTCAATAGGTAAGGAGCAGAATTATTCACTTTAAGTAGAATTTATATACTGAAATAAATAAAATTAGTACCACTTTTGCATTTTCATGTAGCTGAGAGACACAATATTTAAAGTTTTCAATAACCAGTGTGATGTGTGTAATGCTGTGGAACATCACATCCTTGTAAGAAAAACATTTTCTTAATGTGTTTCAGACACCATGGGGGAGCCCCTCCCAGATGACTTTGAAGATGTGATTGACTTCATCAAAGTGACGATCAGTAGAATACGTCGATCCTCCTCATCTGCCGTCTCTTCATCTGTTTCTTCCCCCTCCCCCTCTCCAGTCAGAGAAAACTTGAGCGGCAGGACTCGACACAGAAGGGAGAGGAAGAAGGGTGCAACGATGGAAAGTGGCAAAGGAGGAAGAAAAGGAGCTAGAGTCGGGGAGATGAACAGGAAAAATAGAGGAGGTGGCAGTAGACGAGGACAGGACTGTGTGCTCAAACAGATCCACCTGAACGTGTCAGATCTTGGTCTTGGGCACCGCTCCAGTGAGGAAATGATATTCAGATACTGCTCGGGACCCTGCAGAAAACCTGAAAGCAACTATGACAAAATTCTCTTTAACCTTGTTCACAACAAGAAACTTCCCTCCAAAGACATATCCCTGCAGGCTTGCTGTCGGCCAATAGCATTTGATGATGACCTCTCGTTTCTGGATGACAGCCTTGTTTACCACACTGTGAAGAAACACTCTGCCAGGAAGTGTGGCTGTGTGTAAGGCGGGACAACTGGTGCAGTGTTCATGCTGTGAGGAAACTTGAACGGTATGATTTGAATTCATCTGTAAGGACATAATTAAAGTGAACAGGTGGCATCACTCAAGTTTTTACCCCAAAACTTACTAATGATCATTTTGTTTCCTCCACCTCATCTCCACGAAGAGATCCATGATTTCTTTCACTGTCAGAAACTTAGATTGCCAATGTGTTCACCATGATGTAATCTGGGTATTCAGCCTAATAGATGGACATATACAAAGTCAGCAAACTCAGAGACTCTGTCCACTGTATACAACATGGAAAAGGTTATTCACGCATAAAATGTATTTATATAATGTAAAATTGATTAACTTATTGATATTTATTTGACTTTTATAAATTGAATAAATGTTATTTATTGCTGTGATGTTATATCATTGAGTGTGCTAAAGGTTTAGATGAAAAATGCATCACATCAGGATTTTTTTATGTGAAAGACACTTGCTGAGTTGACTTTACAAAGTAGGGTGGGAATTCAGTGTTTCTCAACACAGAACATTGTGGCAACAGTTGTGAGGCTGTAAAAAAAAAAAAAAACCCTGTCCACAGATAGATCTATTGTGTTTTTGGAACAAATGTTTCCAGGGACCCCCTGAGGGTAACTGACTGCTGAGGAGTTCTCAAACAACAAAAACACCCTCTGGGTCCTTTTTTTGTTTGCTTATTAGCATTGATGCTGCTAATAGAAACACTGAAGTGACATGCTAATTGGTCGGCAGCTGGTCGACTTATTCATTGTGTTTGTGGTGTACTAGTTTGAAGAAAAAAAGGTACAGAGAAAGGCTGAAGATGAACAAAAATCTCTAAACCGATGGTACTCCTGAAGTTAAAAGTCCACAAGCTTACACATCCTAAATTAACTATTAAAAGAAAAAAGAAAGTCCATGCAATGCAACCAGCAGTTTTAAGAATGATATAAAAGTACCTCACAGCTGCATCTGTATCAACACCAAAACACTCAAAACGAGGTTTTTCATTGTTTCCACTACAGCATACTGTATGTGTCCAAATCTTTTTTATGACAAGCGCACAAAGTGAAAACAACACCATCTTTGATTTTGCGTTTTGCATTCATGTAGGATCTGTTGATCATCAGATGTCAAACAGGAACTGATGGCATAAATTGAGAAGAAGGAGCTCTGCATTGCCTGTTTGCATGGCATACAGAACAGGAGAGGTGCTCATAAAAGCATGTATACTGTTGTTAGTCGAGCACTCTGAGGATTCTCTGAAATTGAATTTACAAAAAAAAAAGATGTGTCCAATGTTTTAGAGTTATCTTATGGTTTTGTTTTCTTTTATCAAAGAAGTGATTAAAAAATATATTCAAAAGCATTTTGTGCTTGTAGCTAATTCAGTGTCTGCACATCACATTGGAAAAAAGTGTTGTAATTTATTTAACACTCACAAATGACCTCATAATTTCCCCAAGATGAGTTTAGAAAAGAAAAGAGTATCCTGTTATAAATCTACCATTAATAACCAAAGCGTCAGAAAACCTTCTGGTTTTTAACGTTAGACTTCTTTCTATTAACCTTTTATTAAAACAAGGTATGAGAGTGATGGATTTTGTGAGTGAGTGGGGTTTTTTTTGTGTAAAATAACAATACATTATTTAGGTTGATCTCTGTGAACAACTTAGAAGAACACTTAAAAAGCTGGACAGATTTTGATGATATCAAATGACAAGAAGAAGTGTTAAACATAGAGCAGACTTTATGATTAATACCTAAAGTATAATACCTACACCAAGGAATAAAAAGAAGGTGAGACTGATTGTGAGCAGTGAAAGAAAGCTAGATCAAAGGGGAGAGTATAGGAAGATCTTATGGCATAAAGAAAACAACTCTGATGAATGAGTGATGAAGTTAAGGGCTGATGTTAGAAGAGAAAGGGAGGACAATGAGGAGACAGCATGGTTAAAAGGTGGCAAATATCCTGAGATGACAATGAAGACAAAGATGTAGGAACTGGAGAACGCGAGAAGAGAAGCTGTGCCTTGGTTAACTAATGTGTGTGTGGTCGATATGTGATCCACTCCTGCTCTCTCACATTTCACTCTGCTGTCTCTTCAACTGTGAGTCAGTGCAACCTGGCACAGCACCTACAGAGCAAAACCGGCTAAGCAAATACTTTTCCTTTTTTAGTGTTTCATAACTTATCTATTCTACATCTATCAGCATCTTCAGCATCCTGTGATTCTGTGTGAGTCATTTTGCGTAAAGCGATCAATTGCTCAGACCTGTGACTGATGCAGTCTGACACTTGGGATTTCAGCGGTGGCTGCCTCTGCTCTTGAGGCATTAGCTACGAACTTCAGTAAAAACCCAGTCATGCATATTGGTGATTTTCTAAAACTAATGAGACATTGGATGAATTTGACTGCTTCTTTGCTATTTGGTTTAAAATGAGGATCATTGAGCGAGTCAGCACTTTGAACAGAAATAACTCCTTACCCTTTAACCCATTGTTTTAGTTTAGTTTAAGCCACAGATTAACCTGTTGGACAGCAAAATCAGGGTCTAAAAACCTCATGTATGTATATTTATATAAACATAACCACTTCATAAAAATATCTACTATGGAATATTTGGGCATAATTAAAATATTGTAGTGCTAACTTACTGGTCCTAGAATTAGAGGATGGAAGTAACAATATTGTCAGCTACAGTTGTAGACAACAGAGGAAACCACTAGAGTCAACTGACAGCCAAAAGATAGAGCCATGTTGAGATGAGTCTTTGGCTCTTTTGTTCATGGTGACAGATGAGCTTGTAATGAAGGATAATGTTCTCCTGCAATGTAATACAACACAAGTGTTCACAGTTAAGGGGGTGGTGCTCCAAACAGGTGCTAAATACCAGCAGAACGACACTTGTTGACACCTTGATGATATATTAAGAACAGTTGAATGTATGTTCAGTTAATTAGAAAAGTAATGAGAACATTGTTGTTTTTTCCCTTTGGTGCAGCTTTGCAAATAGACATTATATGCATTTGTCTAAGCTTTCAGATATGAAATTTATAATTGTGGCACTCCACACGAAAAAGAACTGAGAGCAACAAAAAATGAGAGCAGCCTCCTTACCACAGATGATGTGAAGTGTTAAAATTAGTAGCTGGCATTAGAAAAAAAGTAATTGGAAAATCAATGTGCTGCTTTGTAATGGTACACATAACTGATTCAACTGTGTATCAACATCTAAAGAAAAAAAAAGCAATCAAAGTAAGTAAATAAGGGGTGGTAATGAAGTCTTATACGTGTAATGCTTATAACCAGAAGACTATTTTGGACTAACCAGATTGTAACAATTAACTCCCAAAAAAACTTGACTACATGAATCTCCATCCCTTTCTCAGTACCACTGAGACAGATCACCCTGGTAACCAAGTCACCAAAGGAGAAATTTCTTGTTTTGTAATGTGAGCCCAGCCTGTTTTTCCCTCACTATTTTCACATGGGCACTATAGTCCTGAAATGCTCTGGAAATGTTCTAAAGAGGTGACACCATGGGAAAACAGAGGTCATCCAGCCCACTGTTAAAATGTCTGAAAACATAGTTGAAAGGTTCCCACATCTCAGTGTTCTCAGTGTGGTGTTTTATCAGGATGACTAGATTATAAAAAGAAAGTAAAAAAGAAGAAAGTAGTTTAAAATAATAGAAACTTTTTTGTAATTTATTAGTGTCAAAAAAATCAGATTTTTCTGAGTTGTGTGAGTTCCTAAAACACATTTCAACCACATTCACTGGGTCAGCGTGGGAGTGGGACAGAGGCTCTTATCTTTTAATCTGTACAGGAAAAAAATCCTAAAGATCGAGAAGCTTTTGGGATTTATAGCTTAGAAATTACCATTAAACATCAAATTTAAAACAATAATATAAATGTGTCATATCAATCTTTATCAAATGATTGCCTCACGTGGATAATTTTCAAATAGTTACTACAAAGGTCTAAGTGGTGAAAGATTTTTTTGTTGTACTTACACAACAACTGAACACAGTAAACACAGAAACAGAAAACCATGCAGCTTCCTTTGTATCTCAGCCTCCAGGCTGGTGATGGTTTCAAGATTTTCATTGTAAGCATTTTTCCATGGTAGCTCCAATTATCATCAATTTGGACCAAATTAAATGAGCAGCTTGTTTACAAGAGGAAACAAGTGTGGGCAGCCAGCTGGCGTGGGAAACGATACAAATGATAACCTAAATGTAATGATCATTATGCCAAATACAAGAAGCTCTCTGTGCCAATGCTACAACATAGACTCAGACTCAGTATGAGTCAGGCTACATGACGAGACAATGGCAGAGACAACCACAGAGGGTGAAATGGGAGTCATCATAGATGAAAACATTTCAGACATATGACAAAAACAAAATATCAATGCTGTCTCACCCTGCTTTTTAGATCAAAAGGAGATCTAGGATCTGACGTCTTGAGAATCACAACTGATAATATGAGTCATCTAACCAGAAATTCTCACTTCAATAAAGGTTTTGGGTGTCAAAGTTCTACATAAAAAACAGAAAATAAAAGATTACAAAAAATCTCATTTTTATTTTTGTGATTGGCACCAGAAAGAGGCCTCTGAGATCAGTGAGGTGGTTGAAGAAACAAAGCCCTGCTGTCACTGACTGCAACACAGAGCAGAGGCAGAGGGGATTACCATGGAGTTGTAAAGCCCAGTGTACAGATTTTCATCTATCACCACACCTCCAGTCTGGACCACCAACCGCAGACCCCTCAACTCATCACTATTACCACACACACACACACACACACAGACATACAATGACATGAGTTATAAGTCACTGCTGTAGTGAACAGGCACTGATTCAGTCAGTAACGAGAGAGAGGGAGATGAGCAAGAGTCAGCGCCATCTACTTTAATGTCCATTGTGTGAAAGAAGCCTTAAAAAAGAAATCCTAATGTTTTCAGCTTTGCATGGCTTGTAGCTTTGTAGAGTGCAGGAGGCAGTGGTAGCAGAAAAGGAGAGAAATAAAAAGGAGCATCTTTCCACAGACCATGAGTTAAGATATGATAGCTTGATCATTTCTGAACTGTTGATCTGATTTAATTATCAGTGTTGAGCTAAGTCACATGACTTTGGTAGTAATATTTTAAAGCATGACTTGTGGCAGGAGGAGTATGTGTAACACTATCACCTGTGGGTTCAGTTGTTGTGAGATGGTTAAAATATTCATGTGAAATGGGAGAATGTGCTTTGCAGCGTTCTGCCTCACATGTGAACTGCACCAGTGTGTGTGTGTGTGTGTGTGTGTGTGTGTGTGTGTGTGTGTTCTATAGAAGCAAAAGTAAATCTCTATGTATGATAGAGGGAATGAACAGGTCAGCAGTCCACACCTGCTGGACTGCTGACCTGTAGACAATAGAAGGAAGCCAAGAAACTGGAAAACACAGCAACTGCTTAATAAATTACAATATTTCAGAAAACACATCAGTATAACAAAAAGCATTTCATATCACACAACATTTTAGGAAACACATTTCCAGTTTCCTGAAATGTTGTCTTGCTTTCTAAAAAGCGGTATCTTCTGCTCTGTTGTGTTACTTGCTGTTGTTTCTTGTTTTGTTGTTTTTTCTGACATACAGTGGTTTCTGCTTTGTTATTCAGATTTGTCTTTTGTTTTCTTTTTTGTATGTGCTCTAAATTGTAATTCTGCTTCATTGCATTGTTATTGTTTTTGTTGAACGACTAATGAGGCACCACCAACTGAGAAAAGTGAGCATAAGTGCCTGAAGACTTCCACCGTTTAACCTTTGCTCCTCCATTTTCCCAGAAGTGCACTTGAAAGTTGACGTCTGCATCTTTTGAATGAATACGCTCACCTAGAGGAGGCAAAGCAGAAGATATAGGCTGATGACGCAATTCTCTGCCTGCTGCTGTGTGTGTCAGAGTGTGATGAGAAGAAACCATGCACAGAAAGAGTGAAAAGTAGCCCTGTCAGGGTGAAAACTGTCCACTCTAATGTGACACACTACATCAAGCAAAGAGGCAGCTGCTGAGATGACTGATCCTGACTGACACCACTAAAGATGCCACATTTGACTTCCTTTTGGCAAGACTGAGTGAAACATGCATTCTATAACATTTTTTTTCCAACATCGACATAATTCATTCTTTTTTGTCATTTTAAAATTGAGTATCCACCCTTCAACCACTTCTACATGCACATATTAACAATGTATAATATGTCTGTTGTCATGTGGCTAAACATTACAGGTGGATGACATCAGTCAGCATCACCTGGCAGCTGAATGTTATCAAGTGGCAAGGACAAGGTGGATATTGAATATAAACATCATTATGAGAGTTGCTTCTCCGCAGAGACTACTTTAAAAAACATGAAAAATGTTGTCACAGTTTTTACACCTTCACTGTGAATACGAAGCATCTGGTGCAGAGGTTTAGACCAAAGTAATTATTATATGTTCTTTATTTCAATTTGCTTGGATAAAAACAAGGCGTAAGTATTTTTAAATAATGAACACTTAAAGGACAAAAATAAGTTTAGTTTTTACCTTTACGTCATTGTTGTTAAATGATCTTCTTTATTTCAATTTTCAAATTGAAGGAGGCAATCCTTTACAGCGCATTTCAGATCATGCAATAGCACATGATGACCCGAAAGAAGTTGTGGAAACAGCACTAACATATCTTCACCTTTTCTTTAGGATCTAAAACCTTTGTCAATTGATTGTAGTGCTGCTGCTTCAAAACCCAGCCCTGGGTTCCCCATATTGTAGTGAAGCCGTAGCATGCAACAGCTTATTCCAATTAGCATGTAGTGAAGGAATTATGCATTTCAGCTTCGAAATTTAGCTACAGCACATTAAGGATGGAAATGAACTTCCATTCTGGTGTGATGATCAAATTGTTAATGGTATGCCGACACATGCCCCCTTGGCATTCCCTTAAGCTTGTCTTCTTTGTACAAAGTGAAAATGTAGAAGAAACTGTGTCCAGAGCTCTTGATTGATGAGCTCTTTTCTACACATAATTCTTTTTTCTAAAGATTAAAAGAAAAAAGATATAAGGAAACTTTTCAGCCACAAAAGCAACAAAGCACTGTTTATATAACACTTAACTAAACCAGAATTTGATAATCCAACCAAACACTAATGAATCTTTCAGGGTTTAATTGGGTCATTGTTGTTATGTAGCCCAACATAAGTTTAGATATAAATGTAGTTTAAATGTTTGACAAAGTCACATTTTCTACGTATTTTTAGCAAAAAAGTGTGAAGGTTTGCATTGTCATGTACAGTCTCCCCTCATCTGCCAAATTCCATGGTGTGCACACAGCACTAGCAGGTAATCTCATTAAATTTATCTTTCCTGTAATTTGCAGGCAAGCAGGTCACTTAAACAGCAAAAATTTACTAATCATTCTGCAGAACCGTAAGTGGTGTGAAGCCATCCTGCAGTCTTCAACCTCCTTTATGCATCCACTAACAAGAATAGCTTTTTTTTTGTACAAATCAGCTTGTTGGGGGGGGGGAGCCTTTCTCCAAATCACTTCAACACATGGAGAGTCTGTTGATTGAATTACCAGCTTATAGATTAGGAGACAACTGCTGTACCAATTGAACCACTGCCACCTGTTGCATTTATACGTAGACAACAGGCCCAATTACATACAAAAAGCTTTGTTTTCAGAAGTATCTGGGCTGATGTAGACAAGGCCTTAGAATAGTCTAGATAGTAACAGCTGTTGAATGGAGGAGGGTTAGGTTTAGGGTTAGACATTCAGGCTTAGGGATTTCAAACGCCAACTATAGAGTTTGGGAAACCTGTTGTTTTACATTTTTAAAACCTGGAGTAGGACAGCATGTTATCCAGGAAGGCCAGTACAGAGGAGCAGGGGTTTGCTACAAGTTTGAGTTAATGTAAAAATAAATGACTAGTTTTAGCCTCTTCATAATGAAAGTTCATTCAAAAGTTAGACAGCAACATTATTGTCAGCATGTTTTAAACCAACTGATAATGCACTGTAGATCAAATATTCGCTCCTTTTTAACTTTCTACCAACTTCTAAAGAACCACCAGACCATTAACCTTTCAAAAACTGCCTTCTGAGAAGAACAAAGCAAATATATTAACCTGTTTAGTGTCATCAACAGCTGGCCGTGTAAGCTACATTACACATGACTGCAACAAACAGTGTAGCGCCAGAAACTAGATTTTTGAATAAGACGCAAACAAAACCAGTCGCCTTGGCCTGATTTGAAAAGGAAAATGAATAGGGGAGAGCTGGAATTCTTTTCAACTTTCTATGCTGTAATTGTTTTTTTTTATGTCACCGAAGATTAGCAGAGTTCATTTTCTACAAACATCTGATCATATGTTCAATAATTTGAGTAACATGCTATGTCAGAACTGATTTCCATTACGGCTCATTTATGGTTGCACAAAGGAATCCATCTGCGTTGATCTCACCTTGCACGAAAGATTTTGGATATTCAGCCAATCGAAGGGATTTACATGCAAAAAATCCTAACAATGAATGCACAGACCTCTGAGATGATGGTATACACAGGTAAAAATGCTGACAGATTATCTTATGGGACAGACAGCAATGAATTTCATCTCAAGGTTGAAGAACAATAAAAAAAACAAAATCAGGTGGGAAGAACAGATAATAGTTGCTCTGGAAAATCGTCTCTATTTTAAAACCTAATTTCACAAATCAGATGATGAATTCTGGATCAAGGATCAACATTAGCTACAAGAGTTAGCCACAGCTCAGATGTTCAGCACGTGTCTGAGACTACCTTCAATAGTCGGAAAATGCATTGACATTTAGATCTGTGTTTGAGAAGCCCTAATGCAGAATTATTGTGAGACTAATTTCAACCCCTGAGTTTCTATCTCTCCTAATGGGTATAACGCTTTGTGGAAAAAGAATTAAAGCAAGCATAAAACATTTTTGGTGAAACTAAGATTGCTTCTTGAAATTTGTCAGTTTCTGTCAACCTTTTATTTTGTGAAAATTCAAAATGTGGATATAAAACCGTGTATAAAAATCCAACTAGTGATAGATTAGTGTCAATCATCTTTATGATGAGCTGTAATGCTCGTTTGTAAAACTTAGGTTAGCTGTGATTTTTGTGAGAATATTTTGGGTTTGAATTTTTCCCATAGTTAACTTTTCCTATACCTGCATTTAATATCTGTTGTGTTTTTGTTCTTTTTTATTCCAATGACTGTGACTGAGCAAGTCAACTATCATGTATTCTGCACTGTTTTCTGAAAAGTAACCTAAATACTTTGAGGAGTTAGCATAGCTTTAGTTATCCACCATATATTAGTAAACATTCTCTGTTCTACAGGAAGATCATACGACATTATCGAAAATATTTTTGTCGACTGCTATTTAGCATACTCTGTCTACCTGTGGTTCTAGATTTCCTAAAATACTTAGAAAACTGCAGGTGTAGAAAAATAAATGTACATAGCCTATCTGCTGTTTGCTGCTGTGGTTGAGTCATAACCTATTAAATCATTAAACAAACCACATCAAAAAAGTTAAACATCTGGAACAGATATAATACTTTATGGTATATTTTTTAAAAAAAAAGTAATTTATTCAATTTACATTTATTACTGACCTATTGTCAAGAGGGGGAAAAAAAGTTCCATGACAACACTCTGCATCTGTTCCCTCTTGGGTTGTAAAGATTATGAATGTTACAAAATGGACATAGCATACACTGTCATTCTCCTCATCGTTTATACATATGGCCGAAAGGCACCTCTGATTGGTACTGGGTGAAACCGGTCTAATCTCCTTTGTAAACACAGTGCTGGTGCGTGTGAGCATGTGTGTCTAAGACCCCAGGAGGCAAACCAGACCCACTACTCATCCTTCCCTCTAGAGAACCCAGCAGACCACCCTGTATCCCTTTCCTGCTCCTTACCATCCCTTCATCCTCCTTCACTAACTCTGACATATCCTCCCACCTCTTCCTCATGTCCCCCTGACGCCCTGTTGCTTCACACTGTAATGTCTCCAGCCCTCCAGACTTCTGTTTTCTTGTTCTTTTTTACTTCCTGAGAAAAAAACGCAAAGCTTGGCTGGCGGTCGGCAGCCTCCTGTGTTTGTGCGTGCAAATCCACATGGCACTTGTGTCCGTGTCTGTATACTCCCTGGTGTTGAAGAAAGGAGCCTCCTGCTTCTTCCATAAACACCTCAGTGGTATGCGAAGGATGTGTGGTGAGGGCTTACCTCTATCATCCTCTGTGACTACAGTTAAGCCTTTTAATTGAGACATATCAGAAGTTTGTGCAATATTTTAAGTTTGCCATCTGGAAAAACACTCCAGATTTTGACCAAACATAAAAAAGAAAAGGGGTTAAGAGCTAGATTGATTTAACAATTGAAGAAGATGATTAGGTTTATGATTTACCAAACTACCTTGAATGGATGACAGATTATTAAACCAGTCAAAATGGGATCAACTCGTGTGAAAGCCCTCCACTTTGTCAAAGATAAGCAGTGTCTTGTGCCTGG
The DNA here is from genome assembly GCA_037177055.1 of Atherinosoma microstoma. Lineage (NCBI taxonomy): Eukaryota > Metazoa > Chordata > Actinopteri > Atheriniformes > Atherinidae > Atherinosoma > Atherinosoma microstoma. The sequence goes on along the minus strand of JBBBVU010000012.1, from coordinate 13,346,667 downwards.
ACCTGTTGGGAGGTTTTCACATTTTCCAAGTTTTCTGAATTCTGTGCCGTTTCAGTCAATTTATAAGGATGAAAATAAACTTTAACAAAGAGAAAAACTGACTTTTGCTTTAAGGTCTGAGCAAAGTAAATTCAGAGATTTTCATGGACACAAGTTTATGTGTTAGACAGCATGTTGCTTGAAACATATTAAAAAGTGGAGAATAGTGTTTTATTGAATTGTGGAGTTAGTCTGCTTAACTCTTTTTCATCGGGTTCCTGTTCAGGATTTTTCGGCCAGGTCTAAAACCACAAATCCATGACAGTCGGATTATAAAACGAGCCCACCTCTAACACTGGACCATTATAAACAAGCCTGTTACACTGCATTGTTTTAGCAAATAATTAACTTTTCTCTCTCTAATTATGAAGTCCATTATTATTTGAACTTGAGCTGTTTATTTAAAAGGAAGTATAATGAAAACAAGAAAAATGTTCTTCACAAATTAATTTTGAATAGGCCACCATAAACGCCACCATAAACCTGTCAACACACTCAGTATCGTATTGTGGAGATCCAAGGGCAGTATCAACTCTGAGAGCAGAAGTTTCAGGAGGAACTATGGTTACTGGGCGCTCAATGGATTCCTTTTGTCCAGATGTATAGTGGCAGAAATCTCAGACTAATGCCTACTTCATTATGTACTCATATAATCTTTTACCAGACACAAGTGGGGTTAGTAGATACACAGATACGCCAACAATGAGAGACTGAGTCTCTAACTCACTCACTTGCTCGTGTCCTCACACTGCCTTGATGTACATCTGCTGTATGCTTGCAGGACATACCCACCCTGACCAAAATACTTTCCAACTTCAGAATGTGTTGCAGGTTAGCTTCAGTTTAAATGAGCTCTGATCCGTTTGCTCCGTGTTTCATTTGAGCTTGATTTTTCCCTTGTACAGTGCATTTTATTCAAGCAAAGTAGTATTTTTGATCATGTAGAAATGTCAACTACAGAACTTGTCTTCTTGTTGCACTCGTGTTTTTCTCTCTTTGCTCATATATACCAGTGTACTTAGAAGACACCAAAAACATCAAGTTTTATGAGGTGAAATTCACTTGTAAATTACTGCGTCTGATGGTTTAGACAAAATTGCAGTAATCATCTTTTTTGTTGTTTATTCCCTCATTTAAATCACAGTGTTTCATCAATTACTTTAGTAAACTTTGTACAGAACATGCAGTATTATGCATTTGTCAGAAAAGAGCAAAAGAAAATCTCTTAAACATATATTAAGAAGATGCCACATTTGTGTCTGGTTTGCCATCAAACTAAAAATGTCTCATAGATATATGCACTCTCAGGAGTGTATATTTTACATAATCTTGAAACAAATGGTTAAAAAAAAAAACTCTTGCACTCTACAAGTGTTTCCTCATCAATGTCCTTTAAGTTAAACACTGAGCATAATCATTTTCAGATTTGATAAAGTAGATAATCAGAGAAAATTAGACACAGACAGTATTTTAATTATATGTAAAAGCTGGACCTTAACAGTCATGTGGGCAAATTAAAACATAAGTTGTACAAAATGTTGTTTTAAGCTACTTATCAAATCCAAACCTCAAAAATATCTACACAGTTATGTATCAGCATCTTATTTCATAACAGAGATTTGTATCCTCCTGAGGTTGAAAGACCCTGAAATAGAGCCTTTAAACCAGAAAATGACTCACAGCAAGCCACCAGTTCAAACTTCTAATTCACAGCCCCTTTAAACCCCTCTTTAACCTTTCATACTCTGAAATGGCCTTCTCAGGAGCTCTCACTGTGTCTTAATACATCCATCCACTCTGGAGAGAGTGAGACAGGCCGATGGAAATTTGATCTCATTCAATCTACACTTCACTCAAACCCATCATTCACTTAAGACAAAATCTACATTCAAGTATAATCTGTCTGTATGTACTCATTTAACTGGCTAACACTCATGCACAAATTATTGTGGTAGGTGCGCTTATTTTAAAACATAGTTTGTAGTGTTACGATTTATTTTCAGGCAAACTCAGGGGTGCTATCCACCCCAAAACACATAACAAAGCAAAAATTCTCCACGTTACAGAAGTATCCAGCTGGAGCTGCTTATCAGTCTTTTTGTTCTTTCTTTCTTTTTCTTTTTTTGCGTGTGTAATGTTATACAACATTTTTAAAACTCCATAATAGAAATAGATAAAGACATACTCCTGGTATCCTAAAAAATTTGAAAGAAAAAGAAAAAATGTTTCTACTTCTTCATAAAAGAGGAGCAGAATTGAACATATTTTGGTGTTGCTCTAGTATATATACAGTATATACACCAGATGTTCTTTTACTTTATTGTGTTTTTTCTCAGTTGAATCATGAGGCATATCCTGTTTCGGCTGCAACATAAATATTCTTTTGGAGACAACAAAGTTACAGATAAAGAAGCATGAAGTCATTTATCTTTATTCTAAAACAAGCTTTCTGAGAGGGTTAGCCACAAAACGTGCTCGATTAACAGAAAACCGCTGTGTGAAGCTCTAGAAGGTTTCCAGCTGTTATGTTTCTCTTTCTTTTCAAGGAGCCTTGCATGACCGGGGCATCACCATGGGAAACTCTTTGTCTTACTATCTGGCAAAAATCTGCGGTGGATCCTGGATTCTGTAGATAAATCGTTTTAACACAAAAGAATAACATTGAGAAGCTGTTTTGTTTCATGCTATAGCTGAATTATGAGTACACAGACATGGAAAAAACCTGCTGTGTGTAAACTGGTCACTCACTGAATCCATTATTCGACCACAGATACTCTGATTACAGCACTTCAAACTGAAGCTATACGCTATACAAACTGCCAACATGTGATGAAATCACACAGGAAGCCGTGATAATGTCAACACTGCACACTACCATGAAAGGACGCATAACAAGAGGGAGGCCCTGGCCTCACAAGTGCATGTAGAGCCGTCGTCACACACCTGCTGATAGGCTCAAATGCAGATAATTTTATACAACATGTGCTTTTTTATTATCATGAAACTTAAATGAAAGTCTGCCAACCTTGTACAGCTTTTTACTGAGGAGTTTAAGAGGGATCCCAACAATTTTGTATCTTGTAATGATAGGAGCTATGTTGACATGATTTTTACTTGGTTATGCAAACAACCAATCAAAAGCATGGACGAACAAGACTGGTCAAACTTTCTATTAGTACTGGCTCTGTCATCTTGGAGGATGGAGTTGGATTCCATATTCTGGAGATATGGGATCATTACTGACTCCACAATCCCATTCATCCCATACATCTCTGACTGACACACAACCGCAGCTTTTGAGTCTCAAAACAAGGGTGACTACCAACAGGAGAACATGGAGAGCACAGGATTTTGGCACATTTTGAAGGACATTGTCCCACATTTAGCTGTGTTACTCATTCCACACAGCACAGTGCTTACAAATTATGCCTTGCTGTAAAGGTGACCGATCAGGGTTTCTAACAATGTTTAATACCACGCTGATTGGTTTCATTAAAGCAGGGAAATAATCAACCAAACACAAATTTACTTACTTCTTGTGCTAGGATTATAACATAAAAAAAGAAAATGAAAATATTTAATTAAATGAGATTTACATGAAAAGATAAATTAAGTTTTGTCGTTATAACCGTGTTTTTGCTAAATCCACTTTACATACATACATATACAGTCGTGCACAAAATTATTCATGCCCCTCCGTTAAAAAAGGAAAAAATACAGCTGTCACTAAAATAAGCTGAAATTGACAAAAGTAAAAATAAATAAAAATTTGATGAAAATCATGACATGGTTTCTGAATTGTGGTTCGATAGAAATATTTTTAAAAAACAAGCAAAAAATAAGAGAAACAAATATATGTTATGTCACTCATAAGCTAATATTTTGTTAAACAATCTTTGAGGCAATCACTGCAATCAAGTGTTTTCTGTAACTCTCAATCAGACTTCTGCACCTGTTTACAGGTATTTTGGCCCACTGCTCATTAGCAAAGTGCTCTCATTAGTCAAGAACCGTTTTGTTTGTTTGTTTTTTATTACTTTTTTCAACTCAATTGAATTTCAAACAATGTTGTATTTCAAATTATAATTTAGCAAATTTTTATTTATTATTACTTTTTTCCAGTCTCCAGTTATTTGAGTAACTATTGCAAATTTTGCCTTTTCTTTAAAGGGGACATATTATGCAAAAATCACTTTTATAAGTCCTTGGAATAGTCTCTTACAATGTTCTAAGT
>JBBBVU010000012.1:13331880-13342294 GCA_037177055.1 Atherinosoma microstoma | reverse complement strand
TATATACACATTTCTACTCAAACCTGAGGTGGCTGTGACAAGAACCTCCAGTACACGAGGTCCACATTAAACCACTGAGCTACCCCATGCCTGAATTTAATGTGTTTTAGATAGATACTTTTTTTTGTGTGTAATGTTCTTGAATTTGTCTTGAACTTGTATTTTTCTTCTTTTCTTTGTATGACTTTTTATTGTGGTTTGCACCTCAGGGCCACCACAGACATATCTGGCATTTTGTGGTATGTACATTATCCCTTTGGGTACAAGTTTTCTTTTATAATCCATTTCAATTAATACGCTGAGACTGTACACTTGCCAAGATACAAAATAACATAAAGTAACTTAACTGTGCAGCTGTAAATCCTAAAACACATTATAAACCACCTCAAAGAAGCGCTTTATAAAAAAAAAAAAGTTGCACAGTCTATCAAGCCACAAAAGGATGCATGTTTACCTCTGCAACTGATTGTGTTATCATTACCGTTAGTCACTGTGCTTAAGATAGATGGTAGATAGTTTTAAATTGGAGTGTTGTTACAATGAATAGACCATTTCTGTGAGTGTTTTCCACAACTATAGCAGGAGCTGATTAGTCTTCCAAGTCTGGAGACAATTAGTTTCTGGCGCAGGAATCAAAATGCCAGAGCTAGAAGGCCTAAGAAAGAAAGATTTCAGCTGCGCAACAGTGTTTTGACAGCAAACTTTTAGAGAGAAAAGAAGAGAGAGCTTACTTTCCCTCTTCATCATTCTTTTTCTCCATTTCCATTTTTCACATCTGTTGAACAGATTATTGTAGCGGCGGATGAGTGAGATAAACCTGTAATAAGACTACACATTAACACCTCAGTGATCTACTGTCTGCCTGTCTCCAGTTACAGAACAGTGACCGAGATAACTCTTGAGTTATAGCTTGCATGCTCCCAACCACGCCATCATATGTCAGAGACCATGTGGGAGTTACACACACACACACAAATACACACAGATATTCCCTATAAGAGTTGAGTTTTTGCCCTCAGCCAGGTCATATCGACTTCCACTGTGGGGACATACTGTGTATAAAGAATTCATGGAGAGCTTACGTGTTAAAAAGCAATGACCCGTGATAAAAACAGGGCCACACAAGCCGAGGGCCACACAGGACAGACACACTTGTGAAGTAACCATATAACATGTAAAGAAACTTGAAAGTCACCATCTAAGTGTATTTCTTAGAGAGTGTAAAGATACACACATTAATTTACTCACACACTCAAAAAACAGGGCTTCTAAAATTACGGATTCCACCTGTCCACATGCGATCTGATAAACTCACTACAGCTTTCTTTGCTGAATTAAGTCTCTTCAGCTGTTAACATATGGCCCAGCTACTCCTCTCCTCTGTCACACACCAGCCAACATACTCTTCCTCTCGCTGACAAACACACACATTCAAGGTCCAGGGTGGATTCTGCAAGTAGTGGAAGTTATCCATCACATTTTCATCCCCCCCCCCTCTTTGCAGAGCCCCCTCACAGTCACCTCATCTGTCCTCATCACATCTGCCAAAACATTTCTCTCACGCTTACAGAACTGACAGTTTTCAAAGGTTCCCACTGTAAAAACGTCTCAGAGAATTACTGTATTGACATAAGGTGGAGCTCGGTTCAGCTGTCACCTCTAATTACAGGAAGACATTTTAGTCTAAATCGATCATCTCTGAAGAAGACGAATCAACCATGATGGTAATCAACTAACCGTCTGCTGTAATTACTGGATGTATTATAAACTAGGTGTCATTCCAATAAATTTGTTTTAATAGTGTTAGAGTTCAGGGCAGATGCTCCTTCAAAGGTGGAACAATGTGAATAAAGTGGGAAAAAATGCAGCTCTGTAAAATCATAAGTCAACACCATTGTGTCCACTGAGAGAAGCTGAATTAGAAACTAGACAGCTTCATTTAGAAATGCCGCATCAGCAGTTTGAGAAACTGGTTTGAAGCTGAACACATTGAAAGATCTGAAAATCTGAATTAAGCAAGAATCAAAGTTTAAATGATATGCATGTTGCCATCGGATATCTGCGCTGTTTGTATTGGGGAAAAAAAGGTTAAGTACACAGACTTGTTTAATTTAGTGGAAACAAAGATGTGGAAAAGCATTGCAGATTGACAGTGTGTGTACCACTTCCTGTTTGTATCTTTCCTGGCATCTTTGAGCAAAAGATATTTATATAATTTTGTTGCTTCGTGCAATTTCAAAGCTTTAATGTGTTTTGTGAAAATAGGATGAAAATAACATGAATGGAAACTATTCTTGCCGTTTCCATGTTAATGAGCTTTTTACTCAAATGCCAAACCTAAAATAAATTCACACATGCAGAATAAAATCCTCCCAGATGAGCTAAGTACAGATGTGTAAAGTATTTCTTCTCTTACAGTTTACAAGAGCTAAATTTAATGACTCAGACTTTGTTCTTGTTGTGGTACAAAGTTAGACTGACAGTAGTGCAATGGGAATGTTGACTCCAAACACACAATTATACAGGATTTGCTTTTGATTAACTTGGAACAACTGGTGATATCGGCTTCAGTCAATTCCCACGGTTTAAACAAATACTGTTATTGACGTTGCATTTCGTGGTATTCGTGAAACAGCCTGTATAACATTAACTAACAATGACGAGTTTGGAAAGAGACCCTAGAGGAAAAAAGCTGAGACGAGGTCAAAAAAGAAAAACTCCCTACATAGTTTCAGTTGGCTTGATAGAGCAACTTATTTATTTTATTCTGTTTGCCCTTCACGCAATTTTAACTGTCAATCAGCCAACAGACAACCCAAAATGTTTTGGAAGTCAGTGGATGTGTGCTGCCACCTAGTGGCTTCCATGCAACATAACAGACTGACAGTGGAAAGGATGGAGTGGCGCTGTTTGCAGAATGGTTCCCAGACAATTTACTGTCTAATCTTTTACCATCATTTGTTTTTTATTGTGCTATTCAATATTTATCAGTGTGCTTTAGCATGACTGTGAACAAGAAAAAAAAACAATTCATAAAAATAAAAAAACAAAAATGGAGTATTTACTGTTTATTGTGAATGGGAACATCAACAATCTAAGGTTATATAACATGTTTCTAAAACCTGTAAAGTCCAAGTTAAAGTCAAATTCAACTCTTTTTTTAATAGGACAGACATACAGTAAAAAACAAAACCACAAAATAGGGAAAAATCCACATTTCCATTGTCCTTGAAATCATGTTCAGTTGAAGACGTACAGATCTTCATCCTGCTGTGTCTTTTTATAAACTATTTGCCGCAGACATGAAGTTCTTCAAAGTATCCCGCAGCTTCTGCACAGCGGCCTCGTCTTCCTCTACAGCCTTGGAGCAGACGCGCTGCACTCTGCTGTGGAGATCCTCCAAGCACTTCTGTTGTACAGGAAAAATAGTACACAACAGTGAACAAAGAGATGACAACGGCTTCCCATAATATTCACTGCTCACAAAAAGTTAGGGATATTCTGACTTTTTGTATGATGTCAGAATGTACCTAAAATACATTGCAACATTTGCAGGTGAATTTAATTCAAACTTATTTAAACTTTTGAATGCACATTAATAACTGTGAAGTACTTATTCCGTAACATGTTGTTTTATAAAAAGTTAGTACAATTCATGTTTTCATTGTTGACACGCACTAACACCTGTACATCCAAGTACATTTTCTTAGACACAAAAAAGTTCTCTGAATATGTGGAGACAGTTACCTCAGTAATGGACAGGTGATTGGCAGCTGTGGTAAATACAGATGCCAGGTTGTTGGCTACAGTTCGCCTCTCCTCATTCGTCTCTTGCAGCACCAGGTGGTACCTTGAGAAGACGTCGTAGTACATTAAAACCTGTATTTATTACATCATTTGACTACTGTGCCAAACAATAACAGGAAGATACCTCGAGGACGTTAAAACCTCAAACACAATACCTGATTTATGAAGATGTGAACAAACCATGTCATTGTTTGAAGTGGAAATACCTAAAACTGGTGGTGAAAGGAATCCTTAACAGTTACATAAACATGAAGGTGTTGCTTACTGTTGTTGTGCTGCCTTCAGTTGCTGCACTGCCTCATCATAGCCATAATTAACTTTCTTCTCAAGAAGTTTGCGATGGTTTTCAACTGATTCCATCTCTGCTGCCCACTCCTGCTCCTCTCGAGCCAGCTCCTATAAAAGACCCAAATTTATGAAACAGCACATGCACAAGGCAGTATTTCGTTTTCAGTGCTACGATGCAGACTGTGGACTATCAAATTCAACATACCTGCATTTCACAATCCAACTGTTCATCCAGTTTACGAATCTGCTCTCTGAGCTGCCTCAGATCGTTGGACTTGTCCATGATGTTGGAATTCACCTAAAAGACATAAATGCAAAAAATAGACAAGCTACAATTAAATCTGGCAAAGATGTACTTGTTGCTGCTAAATGTGATATTTCTGAAAACAAATATAATGCATTAATACGATAGTTGTGTTACCTGTTCAGAAGACTCCTCCAGGCTAAGTTTCAGGTTTGCTAACCGACTGTTTTCTTCCTCCACATCACTGATCAGCTTTCTCAGAAGCATCTACAACACAAATTACAAACAAATAATCAAAATGCAATTAAAAGAAAAACAATACAACAAACTCCTCTTTAATGATCATCATACAGTTTACATTCTAGTCTAGTTAAAAACTCCAAAGTTACAACTAACTACCTGTATCTGTGTTTTATGCTGAAGCAGGCTGCTGGATCCACATTCAAATGGCCTGATCTCAAAATCCTGACCACAGGCGTTCTCTGCAGACTGTGGTATTAGCTTCAGTTTCCGTGCAAGCTTGTGGTACTCTGTCAGCTTCAACTCAGCCTGGAAAAAAGGGGGACAAAAAAAAGTTGGAAGATAATAAAGATCTCTCTCTGTTTCTTTCTTTCTTCGTTCATACATACTGGATGTACATACAGTACCTTCTCTTTCACTTTTGCCAGAGCAATCTCTTCATTCCACTTGTGCTGTTCAGCATCCTCGAGAGACTTGCTCAGACTGGAGGTGGTCTGTTGGAGTTCCCTCTTTTCTCTGTTGATCCTCTCTACATCAGCTGGAGTAAACTTCTGGTTCTGCAGGAGTTGTTGCAGTTCATCCCTGTCATGCTTCAGAGATTCCAGATGACTGACTAAATGAATTACAGAACGACAGGATGCACTGAGGTTGAGTGACTTGATGAGTATACAAGCCAACATGGACTGTGGGTTCAATGAATGAAAGAGGACAGCTAGGTGGCAAATGCTATTTATACCCGTTTGATTACTTTGTGGCTGTGAAGCAGTATATTTGATTACAAATGCTGGACTGAAGAGATTCTAAATAGATTATTTTGGTTACTTTTTGGCAGCGAATTGTGCAATATTACCTTAACTGACAAAGGCATGTTAAACAATATATGGTAGAGATTTACCGCTGTTTTCCAGCTCGTTATTCAGTTCTGAAGCTTTGTTTTCGAGATTGGCTTCAAAAGAATCCAGGCTACTTCGATAACTTTGGAGTTTCTTGAGATCTGACTGCAGCTTTACTCTCTCCATCCTCTTGGTCATTAAACGGTCCTACCCAGGAGGAGATAAACAGTTACCTCTGCAGCCAAGGAACCAAACAATGCAGGCACAAAAATAAAAACTGTTACAGCAACACATATTTACATCTCCTATACACAGAAAAGTCTCCTCTTTCATTTATAAGTTTATTTTTTTCTTTTCTCATGTATAAATGGTGAGATGTGTCAGTAGAAAAACCTTACTGTCTGATTTTCTTTCTCCAGATGTTCAACCTCCTTACTGAGTATTCTGTGCTTTTCCTCCATTGAGACCAGCTGGGCTTCATCCACATTGTAAAGCCTCTCTGTAAAGACACAAACACACTTCTTGTTGAGTTTTCACCACATTTGTTTCTATTTTCATTTAACTTAAATTTGATCTTTATCCTTTACATCCTTAATCAAACTACAAATAGACAAACAATATGTTAAAATACACATAAAAGCCCATTCATTATTAGAAAACTAATAATTTCAGAGCTGCTGTGCATACTTAGTTTGGTGAGAAATGCTTCATCCTCATCCTCAAATGTATCAACACCCTGCATGAACTTGGAGTATGTTTCCGCTGTGTAGTCAAGGAAGAGCTGCACAAGAACATGAATATTGGACGTTAAAATAAAGAACGTTGAATTAAGTTAACTTTAACATCTCTGCTGCAGACAAAAACACAACTGTTTGAGTAATTATGTAACAAGAAGGTTTCAAGATTTTATTTTAGCAGCAGGTGTATAGCACACCATTTTAACATAGCACCTTATTATATTCGGCCCCCTCCTCAATGTTGTCGTTATCTTCACAGAAGTCGATGAACAGCAGCTCCTGCTTGCTCAAACTCCAGTTAATCTGAAACACAGACACCCTGAATATGAAAAACATTGAGCAGCAATGACATTCAATAAGCCAGATAACTAGTACCAAGGAGCACTAGACAGTAACAGTCTAGTATTTGGTTGCTTGTATTAGTTTCTCACCTTAACGTTATCAATAAGCCACATGAGGGCACCCAGGGCCTGAGGCCAGGTATGGGGAGCTCCAACAGAATACATTGAACACTTGGAGAGAACAAATGGATACCTTTAACAAGAAAGGAGGAGATAGTCAGCAATGTTTCTTCAACTGAAGCATTCATTCAAGACATGGCACCGAATTCTTGATCCTGTGTATTCTGTTGCCTTTCTTATGGTTATCTCTGGTTTTTTGCAATCAGTTATATGAATTTATTTATTTGGCCTTAAACTTCAGCATCCGATGACTGTCTTTAGCCGCACAGTTTCTTTCTGCAGTCAAAATATCTACAGAGGAAAGTAAAGACTCTACATGAACAAAGCAATACTAACAGAAAATACCTGCAATTAGTAAAATAAAGTGTTGATACCTCAAGGCTTTAAGGATAGCTGGAACCTCCTCCTCAACTTTAGAGTTTGGCATCTCAAAAGTTGGGTCAAGCTGGCGATAAATGAACTCAAACATCTTCACAAACTCCTTACTAGAGGGGGACTGAAGAGTTTTGGCTGACAAAGTGCCCGGATAACCTTGCTCTGCCAAGAACTACAAAACAAAACAATTCCAACTTTTTTGAGTCTGTGCCAATAAGGGTCAAGAGATTATTTCATTTCACTCTGTGATACAAATCTTATTAGTATGATATAATAAAAAACAAAACAAAAAACAAACACGCAAGCCTTTTTTGGGTGTATATACTGTAGATTACCAATAATGAAAAAAATACACATCCTTTACCTCATGAAGCTGCCTGATGCATTGCTGAACAAATGATTTATCATGTAGAGGTCTGGCATCTTTGATCTTCTCAGTTCCTCCAAACCCTGACATGAGACTGTTGCGAGGCATACTGGCCCCACTAGTCCTGCAAACAATATATCAAAATACAAAATATCAATGGAAATTTTGCTGACTGTAAGTGCAAAACTATTTCAAACTACTTTAATCTAATTCACTGTATTGTAAAAATGCAATTAATGATAAAGTAATGTCAGTTTGTACTTAATGATGAATTTGACAGATCGTTAGTTTATAACAATGTAACAGTGATTAAATGTAGAAACTTGAGGCTGAGACCAGTCATGTATTCAAAAAGCATTGTTGTATCCTCTGGTTAAATAGACAGGATTAACATCACAAGGGTAAAACTTTAAATCATCACTGCTTACTGCATCTCATCTCACAAGCTACATTAAGCTCATTTTATGAATATATACAAAGGCCTTCTGTATGTTCTCAGTGCTATCCTAAACACTGTTACTAAGTTGTGTAACTTCATTGACATACCTGGCACCAAAGAAGCTGGTTCGCCTTTCAGAAGTCCCAGATGGTGGTTTTGTTATGCTGAGCTTTCCAAAAGAAGGCTGCTTACTGTAAAAAAGCGATCAGTCAGTTAATAATTTAGCCATACCATTTGGTGATTTACATTTTTTTTAAAAGGCACACTTTTTTTTTTTACCTCATTATTAATTAAGTTTTCACACATTATCTTTTGTTGACAATAAACCATAAATATAAAGGTTTATTATTACACACATTGGATATTAGTACAAAACCATACACCCAGATGTTACTCAAATAGAGTCCAAACTCTCAATTTAAGATCTCAATTGATCATATACATGATGAAAAACACTCAGTGCTAAGTGTGTTGTGTCATGTGGGTGTGGTTACTTGCTTAAAAAAGAAAGCTACCACAAATTTGTCAAATATAAAAGTGGACTCTGAAAAACAAAAAAAATTGCTCACTTATTATATACAAATATAATGTGAAGTTAGGTTGAACCAACCTCTGGGGTGTTGTGTACACCATGCTCATCCTGTTACTGTCTTGCACTCTCATCGGCATCTCCGATGGTCTGCTGTTTGCTCGGCTCATCCTTCCACTGCATTAAATCATTGACAAAAGAAAACCCCACCGCGCTAGTGAGCATTATGCTTCTCATGTTCTCATAACACATAAAACGATCCAAGATATCGGTATGACAGTGTTGGCTAAAGTTACAGATTTGAGTTAGTTCTGTAGCTAGACGTCAGAATCCATGTATAAAGTAGCTTAGCTAGCTAAGGTAACGGTTGCTAACGTCTGGTAACAAAAACAGTGACTAGTTGGTAATATTATTACTAAATGAGAGGGGTCGTAACATGTTAGAGTTTAGCTTGCTGCGTATATTGAAAATAAATAATAAAGAAACTGCTTTTTCTGGATAAGTTTGCACGTACCGCTCCATATTCCGTGGGTTTGAAGTTTACAAAAGGATCTAACCATCCGAACTATTCCCAGACCCCGCCAAAAAAATACAAACTACCCGATGTCAGTGACGTCATGGCAGTATGGTTAGCCATGTGGTCCAAAAATGTTTCGCTATAACTTGTCTACAGTGTCATATAGGCACAACCTCACGAAAGGAAAGGTGTCGTGAAAATTACACTACAATGTAATACATTTTTAGTAAGTGTAATTTTGATTAAGATAAAGTGTTAATTTTCTCACTTAAAGTTGCACAATATTAAAAATGCTGGATAAGTCCTCTGGCAAAATTATGCTTACTTAAAAACATATTGAATAACAAAAAACTAAATTTGACAGTTAATTCAGATGTTTCAAAGTAGACATGAGAGAACTAAATATATTACTAAAGCTATAAATAATGCAAAAACCCAATATATTCGGATTTGTTTTTGTTTGAAAGAAAAGTTCAAATACCATTTGTAGGTTTCTTTCTTTGACTTAATCATTACGAGACTGTGTAGTTAGTGTCCTGATCAAATATTTTAACACATTTGCAAAGTGAGAGGTTCATATCAACACTTTGAGCAGACAAGTGACAAAGAGAAGTAGAAAATTTATTGCAGTATTTGTTCCACCAAAAGGGTATGAATCCCTTTTCCTCTTATTACTAGAGTGACCTAATACAACAAAATCTACATTTACAAAATATCCTCCTGCAATAGGCCACATATACTGCATGCGTAGTTTGAAATAGAATAAATTATATTCAGAGGACTCTGCCATTGTACAGCATGGACAAATAAACGTGAACAAAAATAAAAATTCTTGTTTTTTTTTTATGATTTTTTCTTTTTTTTCCAAATATCTAAAAGCTAAAAGGAAAAACCATCAGGGTGCTAGAAGTATAATAAAACTCCAAAAAACACTTTAATAAGAACATCAAAAAGACTAATTTCCAACATTCACTTAAGGTTTTATTCTTTTTTTTACAGCTTTTTTGTATTCAGAGATATAAACATTTTAGTTTTTTTTCGTGTTAAACTATTATACAGTGGGAGTAGAAATGAGCGACTAGAATCTGCTGCACAACAGCGAAGGAGCTCCCACAACAATGTTGACAAACATTTCCCTCCAGGTCTCTTTTCTGATAGCCTTTTAAGGGATAATTTGGGTGAATTATTCCTTTAATGCCTTCAGGATTCTATCCTCTGAACATGTACACAAACAAAACACGAGCAGTCCCTCTAATATAAGTCTTATGTTTTGTGTCATTTTTGCAAGAATAACTCATGTAAAAGTATGTAGTGTCAAATATTCTTGCCCTCTTGGGTTCTCTTACAAAATGAGGAAGGAGGGGCAGGGTAGGAATCCAGTGAAGTTTGGCTGTGTTGTTGGAGGTGTCAAGTTGATGAGGAGGAGGAGGAGCAGGGAAGAGAAGGATTTTGATAAAGTAGAAATGGAGCGGGGAACCAAAAAACAAAACAAAACAAAAAAAAAAAAAAAAAAAAAAAAAAAAGAAAACCTCCCCCACCCCCCCCTCCCCCCACTCCACCCACTAAACGCAAAGCCT
>JBBBVU010000012.1:13303888-13330781 GCA_037177055.1 Atherinosoma microstoma | reverse complement strand
CAAAAAATCAAGTATGGCCATGTGCAGTTTGAAGAACCCCTGCAAACATAATACTGAAGAGGTTTTTTTTTTCTATAAATTTATGTAAGCAGTGTGCAAAGAAAATAGAAAATAATTCAGCCAACTGAAAAACTTTAAAACAGTCAAACACAAAACATTTGTCTGATGAAGCTGTATTACTTACATCTAGGTACTGTCTGACTATCCGCCTTTTTACATCCTCCGTCAGTGTGGCGTGAGCCATGTTGTTGGAGATGAAGTCAATGGTTTGCCGGGGGTGGAAGTGAATGTTGCTTTTTCTGTTTACTGCCTTATCGTACACCTTGGCTGACTCAGTTGGAGAGTACTTCTGAATTTTACTGTTTATAAACAAAACATTTTAATTTACAAGTGTTATGAAATTCTCAACTTTGTTCAAATGAACTGGTTAAATCCTCACTGACATAAAATGAGATTGAGTTTGGTGGTTCCTACCTGTCAGAGAATCCATACTGGTTCTTTAGATGCTGTTTGAGCACCAGCAGAAGCAAGATGCCCTGAACAGCATTGGCAAAGTCCAAGAGTCCTGAGGGATTGTCTGGGAGGAGCCTCATTACTTTTTCCGCATCTTCTACATTCAAATCCTCAAAATCGGATTCAGACTCTGAGCTCTCCGGGTTTGCAACAGGTTTTCTCGTCTTCTTTGGCCGCCGAATCACTTTGTCATCATGTTCATCATCATCACTGTTGCTGGTTTCTTCTTCGTCACTCTTGGGAGAGTCACAGTTCATCTTTTCATCATCTTCCTCACCATCAGATGTGTGTTTCCATTCTTTGACTTTCTTTTCCTTACGCCTCGGCTCCTTTAAAAGAAGCTACAAGGAAAAACAAAAGACAAATTTAAAAGTTAGGCAGAAAAAAGAAGTTGCATCCATATTTAAAACTTATATTTCTTATCATGAATAATACAGAATATAAAATACACAACCTAAACGGACAATACAAATGAATGAAAGTTTTTTCATTCATCCTACCTCTCTGAAGGTTTGCAACAAGTTGCTGCCAGAAACAGAGAGGGTAATGTCTATGTGGTGCATGATGAAGAGAGGTTCTTCCTGGCTCTGGTATGGGAAACAAGCCAGGTTGTCTGCGATAAACAGCAGCATGTTCACTTCTGTCTTCTGCAGAAAGACAGAGAGAGCAAGAATTCAAGTCACTACTGATACAAACTTATTCAGTATTGTTCATTTCTTAGAACTGATGGGATTTACCAAATTATTCTTTTTTTCCATTTTCATTAACACAAATGGGTAAAAAATAAATTTGTTTTAAAAAATCTATTTGGATTCAACTCCGGCATTTTAATTGTCTTTATTATAATTCCTTTCCACAAATTTGAAACAAATGGAAAGCATATTCCCACTTGACGTGTGCTTTATCCAAAAATATCACTTTACATTTAGCAGTGTTGAGAATTATAAAAATAAGTGCAGATTTACTCACAGCACTGTCATCAAAGAGGTTCAGCAGTGAGATGAGAAAAGCCCTGCGATGCTGGCGGTTCCCCCGGATCATAGAGTAGAGGTGGGAGCAGAGAGCTGAGTGGGTCTCATCCTGTCTGAAGCCTCTTATTATGGTTTTACGAGACGAAGCAATTGACTGCTGCAAACTGTATGACATCTTCATACCAGCAACTGCCTTCATCTACGATCATATAAGATGAAAAACTATTATATAGTAAGCATTTTAGATAAAAATAATTCAGAAAAATGTTTATATAAAATAAATGCACCAAAATGTATGTTCCATAATTTTAGTCTGTTTACAATGTGCATATATGTTGCTTAGTACTAAGCATGCAAGTGATAATATACAAAGAGATTGCAGTAAAGCAGCAATGGATCAAGATGTCTAAAAAGACATCAGGAGGTCCCCTTATGGTTCAAAATCATCGCTATATTTTGATATATAGAGCACATATCGTAAAATCCAATCAGTGTGTTGGTCAGCTTGCACATTCTGTCAAATGTTTGGATGCAACAAGATTACTAAATGATCATGTGTAGCTTATGTGGCTCTTGGGGATGAAAAGGCATGAACAGAAATTACTTATCAATGAACAAATGGGCTAGCTAGTCAAAGCGGCAAGTTAGGCTGTAATTCTTAAAAATGACAACACTGGACATCAACTCACATGAATGAATCCCGTGTATTTCTTGTCAATTTCCACCAGCTGCTGGTCAGCTTTGTTCCTCATGCTGGGCTCTGGGTCTGTTCCCATTGCAATGAGGTAGGGTACGCACTGCAGAGACAAGATGAACAAGCATGTGATTATATTTGTCTCTAAATATAAACTGAAGGTTTTGATTACAGTATAGTTTGTTTTTTTTGGTTTGTTGAGTTTTTTTTTTTTTTTTTAGAAGCTCAGAGCCAAAATGGGTGTTCATGGATATGTATATAAATGAGAAAATATCAACACCAAACACAAAAATGTGGGTTTCTCTTCTTACCTGTACAGGATGGATGAGACCCTGGTTGAGTGTGAGAGCAATGACGTTGAGAGCAAAGTGCCGTACGCTGGACTGGGTGTGGAAGAACGCCTCCAAAACCTGTTTTAGATAAAGCTGCATGATGGAGCTACTCATCCCTGAAGAAATGTCTCCCATCTCCTTCAGATCCTCCTGTTTGGACAGTTTTTTCCCTACAAAGACAAAAGACAGGAAGCTGAGTATTTTCATTTATACATTCATTTACCAAATAATATTTTAACAGAACCACTCTGCATAACTTTCTGAAGTCTAAAACAAGCAAATGAATTGAAATGAAATAAAGTAATCCGAGTACCACTGGAGTATGCAACTTACAAGTGCCGGGTAAAAGAAAGAACAACTGTTTTATGTGACAGCACCAGCTTTACTTACATTCTCTGTCTGCTTCCTGCATTCGTGTGTCCTCTTCCTGAAGGTATGTCTGCAGGTTTTTGAGGATCTGGATTTTGAGGTTGATGGAGGAGGAGCGGTCAGCCAGGATGCCATTGTACAAGGACTTCACCTCAGGCACAAACATCTGGCTCGGATGCATGATCACAAGGAAACCTGGAGGAAAAAATATTGATTCACCAGGTAAAATAATTCTACAAATCTTTTTATTACGCCATGCTTACAGTATACAATCCATGCGTTTAAATATATAGAATTTTTGTTGTAAATTTTTTGCTGGACTTTCAAACAACTTCATGGAAAAAGGAAGTGTGTGCAGCAGTTGATGGTTACACCCACAGGAGATGACTCTGACCAGTTAATGCTCTGCACCGTTTCAACATCACCATATGGAATTGGTCCTTGGAACTATGACCAAGGTACTACCAAGAAAGCACAGCATAGAAACTAGTTCCGTTAATTCATTCATTTTCTATTCCGCTTATTCCACTTCAGGGTTGCGGGGAAGCTGGAGCCTATCCCCACAACGGAGGAAAAAATTTATCGAAAAAGCATGCCAAGCCTATACCACACCAGTGTGGTACCATTAAATGGAAAAGCACCATCACCTTTGTCAAACCTTACCACATCCAACTACAATTACAAACTTGCTCTTATACGACTCAAGCTACAAATGGGATGGATTGCTGAGGTCATTCAGAGCTTGACCTGACCACGAAATTTACATCAGCTCCTCCTTCAGTCCAAATGCCTCATGTCAATATTGAGATACAGCATCCATGAAAAAGGTACAAATGGAAACTCAGAACAGAAAACAGAATATCGGCAGCTGTGGGAACTTTAGCCAGTAAAAAAGGGACAGAAACAGTCTTCTTACCCAAGCCAATGATGGCTTTGGTCTTGACTTCTTCATCCTCGTGTTTGGTAAAGTATAGCAGCAGCTCAAGAACTTTCTCCTTGATAACAACCTGCACACAATTTTAAAAAGTGTAATTGTGTTGGAATATTTGGCTGCTGAAACCTTTTCTCTTAAAAAAAAACAACAAAAAAAACAATATTCATTTTGATCCCCAAAAATAAATAATTAAACTTAAAGCTGCAATCTATCGCTCTGTCTGCCTGAAAATGTTAAATATCATAAATATAACAATTATGATCCTACCTTGTTAGTGCCCTTGAACTCTTCAAGATCAAAATCGAAGTGTCGGGCCAGGGCACCCACAGTGAAGAGCGATCTCAGCAGAAAAGGCTTGTTTGCTACCAACGTTGTGCTGTTAGGATCGTCCTGATGCTGAATCTTGAGCTTGTTAAGTGCACCTGGGGAAAAACACAGATTTAAGTTTGTATAAGGCAACCCTGCTTATTGCTGAATCTAATTGTATCTTTTAAAGTTATGTGTTTTCTGAACCACTTGCATTAAGATCAAACTCTAGAGCCACACTTGTAAAGGTACATAAATAATACACTATTCACAAAGCTGCGGCTCAACTTAATTAGGTTTACAGTATTGAGGTGTAAAAGTGCATATCTCACCATAGAATTTGTTGAAGCAAGCCCACACAAACTTGTAGTTGTGTGTGACTTTATTTACAACAGCTCCGAGACAGCTCACACAGTGCTGGACCACCTAAATAAAAAACAGGAAAACCATTATGTCCCCCCTAAGGAACATTTCACACAGCAAACCAATGTAAACTTCTAAAAAGCCAGTTCCACACACCGTCATGCCATATTTGATGATAAGCTTCATGAGATCTTCTTCGATTGTGGCGAGGAAAGTTTCACTGGGGTGTTCCATCAGAGGCACCACGAGCTCCAAGATCTTTGCCACATTACAGATAACCATGAAGTCATTGGCAGTCTGCAGGGTAGACACAAACATAACAGTTATTGCTGGAGAACCACCTGCGGATTTGACACCAACAATAGCTTGAAGGGGTAATATATGACATAAGGTAACTATATTTTCACACTTAAGCACCAGGACAAAGGCCGTGCAAATCAAGAGTAAAAAGTTAAGGTTTAAAAACAGGCAGTAAAATTCTCCATCTCAGATAAAACAAAACAAATTCAAACTCATCCCTTACAATAAGAGTCTTTTTAACTTAATTTTTTTTTGTCCAGTACAGACAAAACCAAAACACTGCTTGCTCCAACACAAACATGGACACATACATTTGACCATAACAAAGTAGAATATAAATGCTCCACAAAAACCCTTTTTCTACCAAAGCAGTTCCAGAACCAGTCCCAGTTTGGAATTAAGAAATATTTTTTTCTGTTTCCACAATTAAACTTACGTTACACTTTGTGGTCAGGTAAGGTTGCATGGTCATGGCATGTTTGACCATGAGCTGGGCTCTGATCTTGCTGAACAAGTACAAGGTGGTGATGCACGCTACAAGCCGTGTTGAGTTTACCCCCTTGCTTTCTACAGGGGGGGGAAAAAAGGGGGTAAAAAATCCACAGAAGCATTATTTACTTTTGACCTGTACAGAAGTACCATATTTAAGTACAAAAACACATTTTCATTATATCAAACCTAATGAAGAAAAACTGAGTCCTCTCAAATTCAGACAACAGATACACAGAAGCTGCATATTGATACAGCCGAGATTGTCAAATTACACAAATACATACCTGCAAGAGACTCCTCATATTTAAGGATGTGCTCCACCAGATTGTCAACCAGCTGAACACAGGCCTTTTTGGCTGGCTTATATGACGCATCTTCTTCAGACTTCAGAAGCTAAAGAAGAGACACTGTTAGCTTTATACAACTTTAAATTTTTTTTTAACAAAACCATAAACTATGACTTACGTTTTGAAGAAGCTGCTCAAACCAGTCATAGCCAGTGTCTCGACATGCTGCAACCTGAAGAAGCCATAATACAGTTGGATGAGCAATACTTGCTGAAGTTTACCATTAAACAAACCTGGGAGGTTGACTAGAGATTGGGCTTGCTTATTGAGATAGAATATTTCTAAATCAAACACAACATGATTGGTCAGTTTAACTTACAACATCAGTTATGTTGAGAATCTTTCTGGTCATAGTCTCTTTGTCATGTGCTGGAGTTGGAGTAAACCACAACTTCTGGAATGTCTCATTTACCAGTTTCTGTGAAGAAGTTTAATGCATTAACATCTTTAAATATCTTTATAGCGCAAGGTTCTGTAGAAAAATATGTAAAAGCAATTTCTTTCTGGGATTAATAAAGTATTTTTCATCTAATTTCATTTGATGTTGCAATAAGACAGAAATGTAAACAAAAATAATGACAAATCAAGCCAACGAGTCAACAGACAAAGATGCAGTTGATCCATACCTTGATTCCTTCTTCATCATTGACCCTGCGGATCATCTTAACACACATCTCAGTGATCTTACTGAAGGTTGGCTGCTCCAGACAGATGTCTCTGAGAATCTTAATCACCCGCTTTCTTACACTGATACCAGTGTCCTGTGCATAAGAAATATATCATAATTAAAATTATTTTATTCAATTCTTTAGTACAGCATCAAAAACAAAACTCTGATTTTCTGATAGAATACAATCCCCCTGCATGAAGTGCTGAAGCATTTGTTTGCCAACAGGTGGCAGTATAAGACTGTAATGAGAAGTGAACTTCCCATGAACCTTCTTTCACATTTCCATGACAACAGGCAAAACAATGTCTACATATTCACTTCCCAGACGGTTTGTTCAAAGAATGAATACTATTTTTTGTCTTTTTTTTTTTTTTGCTGTTGTTTGACTGCATTTCACCACACATAGCCTCCATCATCTCAGCATAGACCAAAGATCTTAGTTAGTCACTGACCCCAAAATGTTGTTGATTCTAAATTGGCTTCTAACTCATTTTTGTGTTTAGGTAAATACTTATCAGGTTTAAATAATAATAATATCATTGTTTTTCTCTTCATTAGTTCCTGTAGTGCTTATCCATGAGTTTTATCTGTGAATTTCAAGTGTGTTTTTGTTTTAAAACTCAATATATTTACTTTAAGACCCAAAAAAACGATTGGCAGTGTGCAGCTTTGAGGGGGAAAAAAAAATAAAAATTTTGTGGGTTTGTGGGTGCACAGAAGCAGAGTACATATCAACTGTAAGACGTGTGCAATAATAGGATTATACCAGGAATCTTATGTACCGATAAGAAATAGATCAGTGAACTGACAACTTTTTTCCGAATGTTGGGCATCATACATTACAAAGACACATTTGTGTTATTGGCCACCATGGCAGGAGAGACAGAATATTCATCTGCACAGCAAGTGTACGATTGTAAAATTTGATGGGGGATTTTGCAAGGGGGACTGTTACTGACAAATCAATACTTCTACTGGTACTAATGACCAAGAATTTGAGTAAGGAAGGAGGCAACTTACCAGTATTCTCTCTATGAGCATGTCGTAGTACTGCTCTGTGAGTTGGGGTCTGCTGAGCACAAATTTGCCCAGCAGCTCTACAGCTGCCTCTCTCACACTGGTGGAGTTGTCCATCAAACGACCGTGGACGCCTCGCTGCATGTCAGACTAAAGATGTGGACAATATCAGAGTGTCAGTACACAGAATAGAATTAAAAAGGAAATGATAACTTCAACAGCAACGGAAAACAGAAGACTTTTGAATAGAATAAAAATATAAATTCAGTCAAGTCACATGATGAACAGTCTATTAAATGCTATAGTTCAACCCTCTTTGCAAACAGATTTGGACATACCCTTGCCAGTATGCTGGGATCAACAGCCACAACCTCAGACAGACATTTCATGGCTTTAGTCCTTACAGCGATGGCACTTTCCCCAAGAACTCGTAAGATCTATTAAAAAAGATTTGTTTTTAATTAAAAAAAAACGATGAGAATACAGTCATCTGTGGTTAAAACAAACTTGTCATTCTTCGGTTTTCAGCTTAAATGTCAAGACAAAAAATTCAGCCCCATTATTAACAGTAATAATCCAAATAAATAGCTAATTGTTTATTTCATCGCTGTTGTGCTTCATAAAAAAACAGATACACTGAGGGTATTTGAGTCTTACCTGTGTTAAATAAATATCAAAGCTCTGGGCAAACGGCCTCATGGAGGCCAAATAACGCACAATCAGACAGGAGTCATCGTAGTCCACAGTATCAGAGTTCATTCTGAGAAGAAGGGCAAAGAGGGAGAAATTTATAGGTTGGCACAGTCATACAGCTGGCAGTGGTGCTGACAGATGTCTGTGACAACAAAGTAAAGAAAAAGACAGGAAAGTCAACACAGGAAAGATCAGGGTAATCAAGTTTGTCACGAAGAGCAACACTGAAACATCTAACGGTCCTTACTTTAGTGTGGTGAAATGAGACGGCATGGTCTTAATGATGTTGCGCAGGAACTTCTTGCGCTTCTCTGCACGCTGCATAATTTCACCAGTTGTTTCCATCTCCTTTGCATGTTGTGGTCCATCTGATGAATCGTCGTCCTTCGGATTCTGGTTTCGCATGGACTTCTCAGCTTCTGTTGTAGCATCACGGAACCACTGGGCAATGTAGAACTTTCTAGCAAACTAGAGAACAACCAATTTATCAGTATCAGATTCAACTGACTGAAAGAAATCTCTCGAACAAAAATGTAAATATATAAAACATTTCAACAACACTAAGTGACAATTGTTGCACATGGCTGTGACGTCGTTATTAAAGGTACAGTGTGTAACTAATTTGACTTTTTATTAGCAAAAATCAAGTATCGCTTTCATGAAGTTTAATCACAATCGCATCCAAATGAAAGTGTTCTCGTAATTTAGAATGAGTTTTTTTATAAATACATAGGTGGCGGTGCACCCAACTGAAGGCTGGCATGTTCCATGGCCATCTATTAATACAATAGCCGTAAGGGGACGAACTTGTTAGCCTTGCGTGTTTTGACGGTGAATCCAGTGTTGTCGGGGGAGGAGGAGAAACAAGCAAAGACGACATGGATCATTCAACTTAAAAACAGGGCAGGGTAGTCCAGCAACTACTTTACCCTCCCGTTTAAGTCGGAATAATTCACTGTTACTTGCTATATAAAATGGCAGAGACGGCTAATTTGTTAGTTAGCCTACAGTGGAAAAGCTCTGTTACAACAGTTACAGCACGGGATCTTCCTCTTGCAGCGCTGACAGGTCCACTGCCTCTGCTTTGCCTGCCTCTACCTCTCCCTATTTGTATCCCTCTTCCTCTCCCTTCATCAGATGATCTCTGAGTCTGCAGGTCACGAAAAACGATTTCACACGATGACATTAGCTGTTAGCAGTAGCTCGGTACCAAATACATGGGCATGCTTGTAACTTATCGGCATCAATAACGAAACAGAATTATGTATCGTTCTGTACCTCATCACTTGACGGGACACTCCAACTGTGTAAGATGTTGACATTTTCACATTTCAGACTCTGCGCGGCTTCTGTAGTGGTGATAATGCACTTAAACGGCGAGGCGCCAGAGAGCACTACTCGGTTGTTTGCAATCAACGGGAGTAATTCTCACACACTGGGGCTTTAAACGCTGACGTTAAAAGGCAAATACTTGATAACTTTAAGCAGAATATAGCATTAAATGATAGCCACCAGTTTCATAGATTTTTCAGTGTTGTGCTTGCATACAGCCATTACCTATTTATGGCTCAACAGCCCATTTAAAATAATGAAACTCAAACTAAAGCCACTGTGATACTAAAAACATGTAAACCGATTTCTGATATCTACACTCGCAGAATTAGTCTGATGTATACCCACCACCAGTGAAGGATCCGTCTCAGCGTTCTCTTCCATATAGTCCAGTAAAGCTTTCTGCAGCTGCTGGGTCTCATCATTGCCTTGTGACTGCATAATCAGAGTTACAGATTACACACATATCCATATTAAATAAAAAGCTAGGAATCAATCATAAGATAAAAAAGAATCATAAGATTAAAAAAAACAAAAAAACACTTAACTGTAAAACATATATCCTGCCTTTCATTTTTTTTTTACTTTTGTCACCATGGGTGGAAATGTGGGGGCCAAATCAACACTTAGAACCTTGTGCCATGTTTATCAAACTATTTCATAACCATTTTTGCAGTGTGGCAAGGTGCTTTATCCTGCTGAAAGAAGTCATTCCCATCACAGAACACACACATTAAAGGCCAACTGAACTGTAACAATGTCAAAATAGTACCTGCATTAATGGCAATACCAAATTTTGCTAGCAAGAAGCTGCCCAAAGAATCAATACCTCTGCCAATTTGCACCCTTGGGTGCAAAATTCACACACACACTCAACCCTGGGTTGCTACAGGGTCCAATTCTAAAACTAATATGTCCTCTGTACGTGCTTGTAGCAGTCTTTCACCAGTCTGCAACTTAAGCAGAATGAAATGGAACCATGCGTGAAGCACTGTATTTTCAGACACCTTTCTTTTATTTTCATTCATTCATTTTTTATATCAATTCCAATGCATGGTTACATGGGGTTGGAGCATATCCAAGTAATTACAAGGCGAGAGAGGGTTCCCCATGGACAAATAACTCACGCCTAGACAAAAAAAAAACACTCACACCCACTCCTAAGCAGAATTTAGAGAAAACAATTAACTATCGGAACAGCGCTATGGATTGCATTACTTTTTCTAGTTTCTAACCACCAAATACCTCATACAAGACTATTCATTTGGAGATACTCTAAGTGACTGATCAATGCAACACTGTGCTTATTAAAGCCACTCAGAACCTCACACTTTTTCAGATTTCCTGTTTCACACATTAGGCTTTAAGAACCGAGCACTCGCTTTGTGCTTTGCAAATTCCACTGAAAGTTTCCAGACAAGACCACCAATGTCATTCATTTTAACTTGTTATAATGTTGTGGATGGCTCCTGTATGTGCTAAATGAAAAGTTGATGTACCTGTTGTAGAATACGATCAATTGATCTCTGGTCCATCTTGCTTGTAACTGCGTCCTTTCTTAGACGGGCAGCCACTGTCCCAAGGTAATCTAAAGATGCTACTCTTAGAGCCATCTCTGTCTGTTTATTACTGAACTGGTGTACCTGATAAGAGCAAAAACAGAAAAAAGAAAAAGCACTGAAAGATCAGATTTCAGCAAGAAATGCAGCATCAATCACATTTTTTAAACACTGACTTTCATTTGCATAGTGTATTAGAGAAAAAACGAGTCATTAGCATTTCCAAAACACTTGATGATACTAACCAGCAGTCTACCAAGCAGACTGAGCAACAACTCTGCAGCAGGCCACTCAGGCTTGTTTACAGTTGAGAGCAGGTCCTGGACAAAGTTCTCAAATAATGGCCGATAATCTTCTTCTCCTTGCTTGCTGCCACATCTGAGGATGAATAAAGGTAGGAATTAAAATACAATTTAAAAGGCCACAAATAATCAAACAAAGCTGGAAAATGAAATCAGCTGAACAAGTTGGCAGATTATACCAACCAAACCATGTAAAGCTTGGTGGACGGTATCCTGATCAGGCTGTGTCTCATGCAGTTACAGCATACACTGTTCATAGCAAAGATGTCACACTATCAGGTTGACAGGTCTGATCACTATTTCCTATGACAAGCAGTGTAATACATTATGGGAGTAATCTGCATAAGTAATTATATCCAAAGCACAATTTCAAGCAAGAATAGGATGAAGCGATAATTACTTTTTGAGGAAGACTGAGAGGAAGTTTTGTGCTGTTCTCATTGCAGTCTCATAAGAGTTGGTTATCAAGACGTCCTGATCCACCTATAAAAGAAAAGGGATTTTTAAATGTGGCATTTGAATTCATGAAATAAATATACTTGCATGTGTGGTGTATTTTGTCCTCTTACCTTGGTTTCATACTCTTCAAAAACATCCTTGTCATTGGGGAGATGCACCACACACTGGATCAGCTGCAGCACCAGGGCAGTTACCATTTGGATGTACATTGGCTCTCCATCCTGGTCTGAGCTGTTGAGCCTAAAACACAAGAAGTCCGTAAAACTGGTAAGTTGTCATTATGAGCAAAATGATGGACTTGGGTTTTGGAACACAATGCTAGACCGAATTATCTTTTCCAGTCCACCATAAATATAGTCCTTAAAATAAGCATGGCTCAAAACTTTTGCATTGTCTCTGCAACAACTAATAATCAGTGTGAGGAGATGTTTGACAAATTACCTGAAATTCCTGAGAGAGCGTTTGCTTGTGGGCAGCCTGGCCAAAGAGGTAAAGATCTCCTCCAAGATCAGCTGCCGGTGCTTCTCATACCTTGAGAACACCTGAGAAGAAAACAAAATTGGAAGGAGAAATTTGACAATAATCAAATTGTATTATTTCAGAGAGACCCAACAGGATGGTTCCTGGAAGTGTCTTTAGATAAATAATACATTTCTGTACACAAAGACTCACCGCTGTAACTAGTTTAATGGCACACAACTGTAGCTCACTGACATTCTCCACAAAAAATGGAGTGATTCCCATTGAGGAAACCTGACAGAGAAAAAAAAGTGATGAGTCATCATCTGGTCTGGAATGAAATTTCTGACTTGATTAACTAATGACTAATGCAGCACTGTTTATATATGCGTTTAGTTTTTACCTGGAGGATGGTGGTGTCTGTAAGTAACTGAATCTCTAGGAGTTCAGAAATGTTGCTGACAATGTCACACACTTTGTTGTACAACATGACAATGACACGCTGCTTGTGTGTGGAGCACTTTGCACGTTTAGCCTTGGAGCTCAGCATGCCACCTATAAAAATCAGAGTAATCTAGATGTTAAAAAATGTAAACAAACACAACAAAGTTCAGTGTGGCAAGCATAGATGCACATTTTTACTAGGGATACCGCAGTTAGGGCAAAATAAATTAGGCACAGTTCATATTTTTTTTTACAGAAACTAATGTCTACCGAACATAATGTCATGTTGTTGGTGAATCCGACACCAACATCAGCTACTCACAGGCAAAATAAGATGAGACTGATCAATCCTTAAAAAAGATTTTAAAAAAATAATCAAGACAGCTGTCCTGCTATGTTAGGCTGACATTCATAGTCCAGTCAAATGGAGTGCGCTGCCCTAATAATTATCTTTAAAGGTTATGATAATCAGAAAAACAGCCTGTAGGAAAAACAGTGCCATGCCATCCCTTCATGTTGTAGTCACATGCCTGGACTCATGGAGATAGGAGGTATGGACCTGCATGTTTCAGCCTTCTGATGAAAACCCTACCACTACACACAATAGGAAAGGCTTCAACTGGCATGTTCAGCAAGTATATCTGCATTAAGAAATCTGTTTACATGTGCCACTTTTGGTATAAATACAATATGTGATACTTCAAGCTTAATCTATTACAACTATCATTTCTGTCAGAGCTTGTAATAATTGCATTTAATGTATGTATCTATGTAGTAATGTAAGATAGAAGCTAGGGGCTTGTCTTTTTTTCCTTCTTCGAACAATAATTTTCATTGTATTGTTCATGGAAAGTCCTCATACAGTCAAATACATGAAACCATCAGTTTTGTTTCACTTAAGTTCACAACAGTGAAACAAAACTGCTCATCTTCAGCATCATGATCCTGAGAGCAGGCAGGGTGACTCAATTTAAAAATGGTTTTAAAACTAAATAAGGTTGTGTAATAATGTTCACCTCCATGCGGGTCCACCCTGTAGACAGGATCATACTGTGGATACAGTGTGTTCTGAAGGTGGAACTTTGTGTATTGTAGCACCCGCTCAATGACATCTTCTATGTAGACAGCTTTCGGCATGTGAGTTGATGTCATGATGTTAAGAGCTGTCAGACAGGCATCTGCGGACTTTGTGACTCTCTCCATTATCAAGTCTCTCCAAAGTCGTTCCTCATCTTCAGCATCATGGTCCTGAGGTTAGGAATTAAACGAACGTGAATACCTTTTCCAACGAACTGTTGACAAGCTGATGACAGTTTTTACTAAGTTATAGAAGAAATATGTAGCTTTTTCAAAATTACTTTGTATTAACAGTAACAATATGTTGCTGATAATAATAATAATAATAATAATAATAATAATAGTGATAACAACAAAAGAAGAAGTAAATGGAACTCACATGATTCATCAAGGTTGTCAACTTGGATCCATCCTGGATATTCTTCTCTAGGATGTTCAAGAGCTTCACTAACTTATCTGATGGAATCTACGACGACAGAAATCTTATTTAGAGCTACATCTGAAACAACCTCACATTTCCACAATAGTTCAAATAAAGTTTTTGCAGTAATATATATTATACCCTGCTGGAGATGCCCATGGCCTTGATTTTGGCAGACTCGCTGCCCAGCTCATTCAACTGGTGTTTACCAAGCAGCAATTCCTGAGGTATCTCATCATCATCTGCTGCTTGAAAACACAAAACAAAAAGGTAACAGAAATCCCACTGTGAAATTAGGGTGACCCATGCCTGCAAAGCTGGCACTTGAAAGGTGTAAGGAACTAATATTTACCCATGGTGGTGAAATCCACATCCTCTAGATTTTCCAGTATGTTATCAATGCTTGTTAGGAATCTCTTGAATGTGGATGAGTCCATTAGTTCTTCTTGAGTCAGCTTGGGTTCATATGCTTTCCGTTTCTTCTGCTTCTCTTTCATCTTCATTTTTCTGGCAACTGAAAGAAATAATTTTATTTTTAAGTGTCAAGCTTTTTTTTGTGTGCCAGATTTGAAGATTTGAATGAGCTAAATTAACCTGGTATTGATGGAAATGCGAGTGCATTACTTTAAACACATAACAGTCTCCGATGTCACGCTATTATACTGAAGCACTTTGAATTGTCTTGTACATGAAATGTGCTAAACAAATAAACTTCCCTTGCCTTATATTGCAATAAACATAAAAACACAACCACTTTATCAAATGAGTCCTGTTTGACTAAAAAAAACAAAAAACAATAAAGATGCACTGCTCTTAGTCATACACATTAAAAGAAATAAAAATAAAAAACAAAAAAAAAAAACAACTTGGAATGGTTGAAGACCAACTTTCACTCATGCTGGGTGGTGGCGAATCTTCCTCAGACGAGTCTCGGTAGCGGCTCCCTGAACCTCGTCGGCTGTCTCGGTGCCCACTTTTTCGATGTTCCCCTGAACCCCGTCGCTCTCTTTCTTCAAATTCCCAAGCTCTGTCTTTGTCTCGGCGGTGCCGCTTCCTTGCAGCTGTAGAAATTTAACAACAAAGTTAGGTCCTATAATCGACAAAGCCAACATACAATGGTTAAACCGTCCATTGTAATCAACCAACTATTTTTTATTTTTACGTCTTATAATTAACATCAAATGAAAGAATTTACTCACACTCTCCATTTGCATCAAAGTCTTCATCTGAGCTGACTTCAGCATATTTGGGCTTCTCATTTACAGTGCTTCGTTTCCTCTTATTCATCTTTACCCTTTCACACAAAGGCATGGTCGACTCAATTTCTGCCAGCAACTCTGGGGGCAGCTCTTTCAGAACTGCTGGGTCCATACCACCTAAACAATTGACAATGACATTTTCAGGGTATTAAAAAAAACACAATTATTTGTTTTCATTGTAGTGTTCAGAAAAACAGCATTTACAGTCATTCTAAAAGGTATTTGAAGAGCTAGGCAAAGCAGCCTGCAGTTCCACAGATTTACGCGCTTACTTTTGCCAGACTTTCCCGAGAACCTGTTCTTTCCAGACTTGCTGTGCCGAATGATCCTCTGAATCTGGTCAACTGACAGCTTTTTCAGAACCACAACAGGCTTTGGTCGCTTCTCAAAATCCTTCACCAAACCCAGTCTCTCCAGTTTAACTTTAGGCTGACCCCACACTTGACTTTCAGTTGACCCACTGGTATCCTTATCTCGATTGATCTGTTAAAAAAAGGAAATGAGAGGAGTTAAGTCGAGTTTAAATGTCTATGAAATTCACTATTTACGGAATTTGACAGAAAATATGAATTTTGTTAACAAAAATTAAATCAAGATAATAAAATATAAATAATGAATGAAATCAACATGGAATTAGTGATTTTTATGTTAGTTCCCAGTGTCCCAATAGCAAAAGCAAAGATATATTCCACTGTTTTCCCCAATGATGCTTCATTTCCAGTTGAAGAACCAACAATGAACACTTTGATACATTGTCAACATTGCAGTGTAAAGGAAGCACATACCCCCTGCCACAACAGGTAATGGACCAAATACGTATATAGTACATGCTTACACCAACACCGAAGTAACTTACAACTCTGCTTACAACTCAATTAACAAGTACTGAACTTTACTCAAACTAATAAAAAATAAACTAATTCTAATTAGATTCACACTTGTATATCTGAAAAATTTGTGGAAGACATTTCTCAGATATATTACTACTACTACTACTACTCAACGGATGGTAAGACGTTACAGCTCACATTTAAATCATATAATCGCAACAATTTGGACCAATTATGTCTGCATAATTGTCATAGTTTCCATTGACGCATTTGAAAATAGTT
Organism: Atherinosoma microstoma; assembly: GCA_037177055.1. Classification (NCBI taxonomy): domain Eukaryota; kingdom Metazoa; phylum Chordata; class Actinopteri; order Atheriniformes; family Atherinidae; genus Atherinosoma; species Atherinosoma microstoma. Next base: position 13,314,356 of record JBBBVU010000012.1, on the reverse strand, counting down.
GGGTGAAATTGACAAAAAATGTCATATTTACACAATATTTTATAGAACTAATTGACTCGGGTTTACACCGTTTAAATGACATCTTTTACACACCCATCGTTTGCTGTGGAAATAGCATGGTAGTTTTCATTTAAAAAGTCTAAAAGGATTTAATCTTGTTTGACTACAATGTTATATTTTTCCCTTCCTTGAACTGATCCAATCTGGAAGGACAAAAAGTCTACTATATGTATATTCATTAACGCATTAGGTAAAAAAAAAAAAAAGGCTTTAGTTGGGTCATGATGCACTGCACTTTGCCTCATGGCATGTGGCTGGAGGTAGCGCCTCTGAACACTGTGAAGACAACTGATAAGGAAGTTAACTGAAAGAAATTATGCCCTTTTCAATTTAGATTTAATTATTTACCCACAGTGGAAAATTTCTTTAAGACTTTTTGCATCTGTTTGTACACCAACTACCGATACTTAAAAACAAAAAACAAAAAGACAAACAAAAATTTTGAAATTTTACAGATGATTGGGTGTCTGTTAATATAATTTGAAGACCAATACCAGAAATAAAAATAAGTCTTAAAAATGGGAAAACAAAAGAAAGAGTGAGCACTGGAGTGATTTGGCTTTGTGAGATAGCAGGCAGTGACAGCTGAATGATTGGTAGGTGGGTACATGTTTGGTTTGGTCAGCCCAGATCACCTTAGGGATCTGGAAGTTCTTCAGTGCTCCACTATGCCCTCCCAGGAGCTGAGCGGGGAAAGAATCTGGAATTTTAGCACCAGCAGCGGACGAGGCCGGTTTGGAACCATCTTGTCTACTGCTGCTCCGACCAGGCTCTCCAGTGGAAGAGGCTCGGAAGCCAGATCTATCTCGATCATTTCGAGACCGAGAGTCAGGGGACCGTCTGTCTCGACTGCCAGCCTCATTCCGGTGCCTCTTATCCCTGTCAGATTCACGGTCTCGGTCTCGTCCATGCTCCCCTCGATTTGATGACTTTGGCATTTCTCCGTGTCTGTCCGATGACTTCTCATCGTGCCGGTGCTTTGATGACTCTCGACCCTCTCTCCTGCTGTCATGTTTATCAACCCTGTTCTTGATGACTTCTGGTCTTCCATCTGGTTTCAACCGCAAAGCTGTGTCAGAACCCTCCACCGCAGCTGGCCCGCTAGCTGGCTCTTCAGGCCAACGTTGGGCCTCAAGGGCTGGAATAGGGGCAGCCAGACAGGGGTCGAGCTGGCCATCAGCTCGGCCCGCCTGCTGGAGGTCGATGCTCACCATGAGGGGAGGGCGGTTGGCACCATTTCCAGCTGCAGTGGCCTCTTGTGGTGTCAGTTTGCCTGCATTGCCCCCTCCTGTTGATCCGCTGCCTGGGGCACCTGTGGGGCCACCTGGTCCCCCTGCACCTGGCTCCAAGGGAAAAGAGTCCTGTTTTCTCTTCTTCAGTGGCTTATCTAGAAACAGAGAAATTAAGAAAGAGCATTACTCAACACTGATTGCACTTTTTGTTTGTTTTGTTTTTTAATCAGTTTAGGTATATACAGAACTGGCCTCTTAAGTCTACATTAGGATATCCTACATACCTTTATCTTGCACCTCCTTGGAACATTTCTCACTAGCTGCTTCTCGTTCTATCCTTTCAATTTCAGCAAGGGCGTCGAGCTCTGCCTCATCGTAAGGAGAACTGGGAGGCTGAAGACCACCGGCACTGCCTGTTTGCTGGGGCACCTGCTGTTGCAGCCGGGCTGCTAAATTTTGCTGGAGAACAGGAACGTGTTGAAAGCCCAACTCTGCCTCAATGTTGTCAGAGTTCTGATCCATGCCAGGCACAACATCACCTGAGAAATTAATTTAATTAATTAATGTATTACAACGAAAAATGTTATTTTTTCATTTAATGATATTTATTCACAGTGTGTACCTGTTTAAAGTACTGTGAATTCATTAAATGACTGTGAAACAGATTTACTACTAATAATAAATATTAAAAATAAAAGAAGGTGGGATCCTTCTATGACAGAGTCTTACTTGGTGGATCTGATTCATTTGACTTGACCCTGGACAGCTTGAGAGTGAGTTTTGTAGAGTCCTTGTTTGGTGAGCTGACAATGTCATACATATCTTTCTCCTCTTTAACTGAAGGGGTTTTCTTCCGTTGCTGAAGTTGCTGCTTCTGGTCAAGTCCTCCATCCCTTGGTGATGGTGCATAAGGAGGCGGAGACTGGAGAATCAGCGGTGGGCGAGAACCCGCTATGAGACAGCAACACCAAGTAAAGAAGATCAAAGTTATTAGAAAAATCATCCTTAAAAATAAAACAGGGTAAATAAATAACATCATTTTTACAGTGAGATAATAGTCTCAAACTATTAAGATGGAGTATATTTTAATCATGAATATTTCAAAGCTTAAAGCAACTTTTCCTTCAATGAAAAGAATTGGAGGGAAGTGTAACTCTTCTATCCTTACGTTTGGGTGTTCCCTCACTGGATGCTGGAGAGCAGCCTGACTGTGGAGACCTCAGAGTAAAAGAAGGATTCCTCACAGTGGAATCACCATCCTGGACAATACAGAAGTTAACATTAATAGCTTTACACAACATTTTCACTCGTGGCTTCCACTGTATAAACAAGCGGTAGCGCACAGATAAACTGATTTTGAGAGCAATGAATTTCTACATTTCAAGACTACAATGGCGACTTAATTTTGTACAAGCACTTGTGTGTTAATATGAATGTTTGCCATTTTGTCAAAATGTTTGTTTAAAATAATACAAAACTCATTCCCAAACATTAATATGAAATATATCCCAAGGTAAAACATGATGAGCTTATAAACGGTAAAATAAAAGTGACGAGATGCATAAAAGCACTGCTGACAGTTGCAAGCTTTCTCTCAAAGGAATGACAACAGGGACACCATATGAATGCCCTTTGCATGCTTTTCATATTCAAAAGAACTTCAGACTTGGAATTAATTATAGTCTGTAATTGCTATTGCAGTAATTAATCCCAACGGCTTTAGTGTTAATTTTTTTACTTTAAGTAGCAAATGCACAGTTTTCACTATAGTTTATCAGTCATACCTCACTGCCAAGTCGTTGCACAATATTCAGGTATTCCTCAGGACCATGCCTGTCCGAGTGGTGATTGGGAGCACTGGCCATCTGCCCCGATACTTTGCCCTCGTGGATATTTCGTATCCCACCAGGCACCATCGGGCTTGCCACAGACACTGAAAAATTAAAAAAAAACATGCACACAAATTTTAAAAAGAATCCACCAGTCAAGAGACGCTAACACTAATGATAATTACAGGAAAAATGCAGCACGTTACTTTTTTTCCTCCAAACACTGCTAATTAAGAGATGGTATTCATTACTGTTCAATTGTTACAAATTGTTAAATTCCCCACTGTTTAAAGAGCTCCAAAGAGCTCAAAATAGTGAGACACAACACAATGGTAAGGACATCATTATAACGTTAAATAAAAATTAAATGAATTTCAACACACTTCACTTAATGGTGGCACAATTATTTTTTTTTCATGTTTTTTCACAATAACTGAAAAATTATTTCTGCCTGTTTAATTGGGAAACACATCTATAAATCACTGTTTGGGTGAAGAAAACTTGTTCTCATTATTGCTCATCTACTGAAAAGAAACTTTAATTAAGCACATAAAGGCAGGATCTTTAAATGTAAAGCATTAATATTTTAATTGTATTTAAATTTTGGAATCACAACCATTAAGGATCCAAAATGTATTGTACAGATTTTCATGTTTGGAGGGCATGGGTTTTGTACACAGAACAATGCCCATTATATAAATCCACAACATTATAGATTACATTATAATAGCATAATATAATGCGATAAACATGAGTAAATCTTGGACAGTGAAATCCACCAGCATAAAATTGTGTAAAAACATATTCTTAAACTACAAATGCACACACACAAGATCAAATTCTTTAGCCAGATTCCACAATGATGACATGGCGATAGTACTGTTTATAATGTCAACACTTTTTGAACATATGGGTAATATTTGTGTGATAACCACAGCTCTCTATTGAGTTTAATAACTCTTTAGTAGTAATTATTCTAGTTAACTTTTACATATCTTATCCATTCCTACTTGTACAGCGTTTTTGTATGTCCATGGCTTCCTTATTTCGAACTTTGCAAAAAGGCTCCCTCGTACATATAATAATCATGTTTAATTTTTAAAACATTCAATTAATTCCTATTGAAATTGTTTAATAAAAATATTTCCCTGTGAAGCAGCTGAAGGGTTAACTTTACATAAATGGTGGCTTCACAATATGAGCGATTTTCTTTAAAAAATGAGAGCAGCTAAACTAAAAAAACAACACCTGTAGAGTTATTTTTTAAGATAGCCAAGAATTTGGTTTTGTGATTTGAACTGATCACAGGTTTTAGCTCTCTATAACGATTAATGTTTAGCTAAATAAACCGACCAGAGATTTCATTATGTCAGAAACTCCACAAGTCTAATAATTAAAATATCTTCTGCAGACAAGGGAAGCTTTACACAATATGTACTACACAACTAAATGCTGATCCTAAGTATGTGCATATATTTTAGGTCCCATTTAAACATACTTTAATTACCTGGTGATATACAGCAACTATTAAGTCGGAAACTTTGTTCTTTCTATGACCTACAAATACGTCTCAGCAAGACCCTCATGCAAGAAAGGATTGGCTGATCCACATTTCAGAACCATTATATCAATAGGGATTCTCACCTTGTTGTATTTGTTGGTGTTGGTTGTAGCTGGGGGGTTGTTGGTGGGGATACTGCTGAATGTAACCAGGTGCAGGGCTCTGAGGAGTGTAGGGACTGGGTACTGGACTATTCTGTTGGCCCATGTACCGACTACTGGATCCAGTCTGCGGTGCCACAAATCGGCTGGATGAAATGATGCACACAACAGGACAGGAGAAGGTAAAGTGCAGAGAGAAAAAGACATGAAAAAAATGTGAAATCAATATGATCATTTAACCAAATACACTGTTTTTATATAATGTTTAAACAATTATCCTAACAATTACATTTTTGAAGCTCTATTACATTGCAGTCTCCTCAATCTTGTAACTCACCTTGATGGATTAGGAGAAATTGCAGCTGGCTGGAAGTTTGCAGACTGGGCAGGGCTATGCATGGAGTTCTGGGTTATCTTGAACGGTGGTACCATTGGTTGCTGCATAACATCTGTTTCAAGAAACATATTTGTTTACAATCCAACACAAAACTTGTCTTTATATGTTCATTTTTTCATAAGCAACCATATTAGTGACACAACATTCCCATGTTGGATCAGGTATCTGTCTCCATACTTTTCTCCCTGAAAATGCCAGGGTTTCTGGCCAGCATGGTCTGCAGCAACAGTGGTGCATCTCCCTCTGGCTCATCGCTACCCAGGTTGTCCTTCAGCTCTCTGAAAACACACAAAAATGGCATAGGCACATTATAAAGTACTTACAGAAAGGTGGGAAGGAATAAAAAAAAATCAAAGTAATATGCAGGATTTAAAGGCTTTTTTTATTTTGATGTAGTAATTTACATAAATTTCTATGTGAATTTTACTGGTTTTATGTCAATACACACTTATGGTACACTTTACCATTTGCCTTAGTTTAATCCAATGCAATCCAAAAAAGACAGACCACATTTCATGTCATTTCATTTTGAAATTACATATAGGATTGACCATCATTTCAATACACGTGCACAATACTTGGTTTCTATGAGTGATACATCTAACAAGTTAGCCTCCGAGGAAAGTATTTCATTCTAGTAACAGTGTCAATTCTTTCATGTCTCTATTTCATTCATCTTTTTGTCATAAAACCTAGCAATGCTGTTGATGTTCAAAAGTCAGCAGTGGTATCTGTTCTATTATTACCCCATTTTACTGTCAAATTATAATTTAAAACTATCTAACATCTGATTAACAACACAATTCTGCCAATCAATTGCATTTATCTATTCACTCACATGTGCTCTGTGGAGACCTGGTTGAGGCCATGGGCTAGCTGGGAGGCCAGATTCTCATCTCGACAGCCCAGTAGACAGGTAACTTCCTCTGCAATCCTCCCATTGAATAAGAGGCTCTTAGTGGTGGTGGCAGGTAGAGGGGAAGGAAGGGGCAGCTGGTTCAACACTAGGGTGAGAACAGAGTTGTTGTTGTTTTGTAAGACAGACTGAGGTAGGTTAAGAAATAAAAGTGAGAGAGAAAGATTAAGAGAAAATCTTAAGCAGCGCAGGACGTGGTTGTAGAAAAGGAGAGTAGGTAGACAATAAGAAGCTTAAAATCAAAACGATAAATGTGCATTTGTTCAGACAGATTATCTTTGCTTGGCAAGTTACAGTGATGGAGAAGCTGGAGCAAAAACTGTGATAGTGTGTTTAGAACACGACTGTTTGACACTCACAGTCTGTGAGGCTAGCGATCCCAGCAAGAGTGGTGATGGGAACATGAGGCATATCCCCATTCATGCTGAAGGTGAGGGTGGGGGAGTGTGTTGATACACAGGTAGATCAGGGGGTCGATGGACAACACCCGTCCTCACATCTCCTGGCACCTTGGAGAGAACATCATTAATGAGGGAGGGTGACCAAAACAGAATAAGTGACAGCAGAAAAGCAAATACTAAGATAAAGTCGTGTTTTCTACTAAATGTGTCAACTTATAAGAGTTAGAGAGAAACTTATTCTTAAGAGTTTTTACTAGTCAATGCTTTTCAGGCACTTTTTTAAAAACAGACTTGTATACTGTCTGTCTTCATGCTGATCATCATCATCTGGACACACCACACAAAGTCCTACTAGATTTTGTCAGTCAACACAAAACGTGATGCACGTTACTTCATTACTGACAAGATCTCACATTATACAACTGCATATCCATTCTATTAATAGTCATATAACACCGATGTAATAGATTAGAAATTAATTCAATTTAGATCTAAAGGTTTGAACATTTCAGTAAAGACATGGCTTTATACTGATGTATGCTTATATTTTTTATTAAACTTTCAAGAGTTAGTCAAAGTTTCACCCAGTGATTGTTATTATGAGTCCCTCAAGTGTAATGACAGAATGATCAGTTTTTGGCTCTCTTACACACATTTTGATGGTTACCATGTAAATATATTGCAAAACAGATGTAAATACAACTGCATAATACTAACTTTCAAAAGTTTGGCTTAGTAGGTTTAACAAAAGTATTGTGTATAAACTCATGTAAAACAGGAAGTTTCCAAATGCAGCACAGGACTTGTGATCATGTATTCTGATACACAGGCCTTAACGTTTTGCTCATCCTATTTACAAGTGAGAGTCTATGCAAAACATGGGTATATACCACATAATGGAAGGCTGAATTTAACACATCACATATAATTAATATTGTCATTGTAATCCAGCTACATAGGAGGTCACTTTATACAGCACAAAATTAAATTGCGTATTTATGGTAACTACAATAAGCATACTATCCTACATATATTTCAAACTTTATGGCCTTTAGATCACATCTTACTATGACAGATCTGCACAAGTTGTTACACTTGTCCTAAATTCTTTTGCTTGTTTGATGCCTTTGACCTCTCAGGTAAAACTATGCAGAAAGTGAAATCAAAGAGGGGAAGTAAGCTGCAAATTTTCAGATTATTTAAGCATCTTTTACCAGCCTTTGTGTTGTGAACATTATCCTGCATGAAGCAAAATTCTGATACATATATCAGACAACAGAATTAAAATAACATGCACTAATCAAACCCTATGAACTGTAAGTGGTGTCAATAATGACAAGCTAATGACAAAATATCTCAAACCATTATAATGATACCTTTTTGAAGAATTCTGTGCAGTCTCTGGTGGACTCAATGACATTTCAGATAAAAACTCCTACACCTTCAATCTGCTGAAAGAGAACATGGCTCCACATCAGACTTTGTGGCATAAAACTGCATTTCATTTTTATATGGGGCAATTACATACCCAGTAGAAGAAGCCAACATATAACAACCTGGTAATGCCAGAGATAGTAACACATACTCACTGTCACACATGAATTCTTATTTGCAATGACCCAATTCTTACTGCTACACAATTTTCAAACAAGAAAAGACTAAAGTGGGCAGCACTGTTAAAGTTATCTTGAATCTTTAACAGTTTCAAAGATAAAGCAACAGCTTTTCTTTTTCAAGAAACTTCTGCATTTCACTGGAGCCATGTAAATCTGTAAACACAATGTTTCAACCCAAACAATCATGAGAGCATGCAATTGTTGAGCTTACATGCTTAAATGATAATGAAACTTATTCTGCACGTCTTCACTGTTCTGGAGGTAAAACAAATGCATAATACAAACAGCATAATAGCAAGAGGTAACGTTAGCATGCTCAGCCTGTGCGGTTTTCCTCTGCACGCAGGGGCTTGGCTCTTGGCTGACAGCTGTGAGACTGACAGGCAAGAGGCAGCACAAAGGAACAGATGCACTGTGATGGTGGCGGCAGTAGTGGGGGGCTGCATCCTCCAAAAGCAAACAGCCACCATACGCATTTTGCAAACTGAGTGGTTGGAAGCCGAACTCTGCTATTCCCACTCAAAACAATAATAACATGCCCACCAAACTCAAACAGTACAGTAAGTATAGCTCAGGCAAAGTAGGCTGTGCTCAGTCAAAACATATCCACACTGGATTGCAACCAAAACCAACACTGTCCTTCCCAAAGACTCCAGTGAGTCAAAACACATTGTAACATACCAATTACCCTAAAATATTGATAATCCTACAGTACAACCGACATTAGCATCCATATCAACGTCTATCTTAGCCGAACTGCGGAGCTGCAGCTAAGCTACAGAAAAACAACACCGCTATAGTGCTGAGAAGTTGTTGACCGCTTGGCTCTAACGAGCTAACTGCGAAACTACAGTTAAGCTAAAAATCACTTTCGACAACAGCCTAACATTCGCTAACAACAATAGTCGTGTTTTAATAGCTAGCTAGTTATGCTAACTAGCTGTAACAGTTATTAGTTAGCCCCTAACATTTCTCCTTGTTCAAATAAAAGAAACCAATTCAATAATACAAGGAAGCGCTAGTAGGGGTTAGTGAATGATAGTCAATTTCCACTGGGCTCGGGAAAAAAAGTGTTGGATTTGAGAGTGCATGTACGGGCAACAGTACGCTTCGCAATTCTGTGGCAACGGCCCAATCCCCGGGCTTGCCAAATGACATCCAGTTGAGGCCGTGCGCCTCAGCAGAGCAAAAACACACCTAGCTAGCTTGGCTGGCTAGTTCGTTAGCTTCCGTTACCTCCCGGTCAACGATTAACGACGCCGTAGGTGGTCTTGCAGCAGAGCTTTTATTAACGTTATGTATAATAACTGCAATTAAAATTAATATTTCAAAGACAGATATGCAACTATATTTACCTTCGGATGTTGCGTTCAAAGGGAGGGGAATGTTTCAGCTTGGTTTGTGTCCGTGTCCGTATCTCTAGCTCCCCCTTTCTTCTCTCTCGCAGCTCCTCCAGAAGGAACTCGACTGGCTCGCCAGCTAGCTGATGAGCTAGCTTGGTAGCTATCAACAATAATCCGGGTCGGACTGATTCGTTCTTCTTCCGTCACTCAAGGGTGAATGTTTCAACGTATATTCGTGGGGAAACATTCATTCTTCGGCGTTTCAGTCGGTCTCTACCGACATTAACAATGTTTTTAGCCAATTTCGACCATAAATGAGAAATATGACGATTGTTGCGATGATCAAGAGGCTCTCCCCTCGTAGAACAAAATGCCGACCGGAAGTTCTGTCGTCTGACTGACCAAAGATCTCAGGAGTGACTCCCTCCATCGGCGCCAAACAAAATGCCATGCAACGTTACGTATATGAACCGCTAGGGGGCATTGTAAGATAAATTTAAATTCTCTGCCTGTTTTTTTTTATGTTGTCGTTTTTTTTTACATTGAACAAAGTTGTATTTGAAGTTGTACTTGAAATGCACTAGGCATTCACTAACTATTCAAATGAAGAGTTAATTCAACGAAAAAATATAAAACAATGACAAATTTTCTGTTGGAAATGATGCCATTGCTTGAATTTATTCTTTAATTGCATATATGCTTTTTAGATTAACATGTGTTTAAGTTTGTAGTACAAATAATTAGTTGTAGCCTATTTATGAAAAAAAGTGCATCAAAAAGAGATTTCAGAAGTAATTGGGAGAAGCTCACCATCTTGTGAAATATTGTGTGGGCCAATGCTTAAAAGAAATTTTTTTTTTGTCTAAATAACAAAACGTGTATGAGGATTTAATCAAATGTAGTGGGAGACAAATTACTAATTTCTCTCTTTGAGGATTCTATCTATCTATCTATCTATCTATCTATCTATCTATCTATCTATCTATCTATCTATCTATCTATCTATCTATCT
>JBBBVU010000012.1:13258130-13270959 GCA_037177055.1 Atherinosoma microstoma | reverse complement strand
AAAAGGATTTGCAGATCATTGTATTCTGTTTTTATTTACGTTTAACACAACGTCCCAACTTCATTGGAATTGGGCTTCGTAAATACACTCTTGTATCATGTTACACTTCAAACATTGGTGTTCAAACAAGGAAATTACAACATTTTAAAAAAATGAGATGAGACGAAATATGTATAAAGGAGAATAGAATAGAATTTTATTTTAAAAGAGCCTGATGTTACTGTTTGCAGAGATAAACTCCTCCTCTTGTCTTTCTTCATTTGTTTCTTGGACCCTCCAAGCTGTCATCATGAACTCTTGAGATCAAATCCCATCATTCGTCACCATGAGTGGTGTCGCACTGTGTGCCGTGGTTGTGCTTGTTTTCTTCTTGGCCCTCTACCTCCTCCAACGTTATGGTGATGTGAGGAAGCAGCAGCGTATGGTCCTGTTAGGGACGCTGCTGTCTTGGTATCTCTGCTTCCTCATTGTCTTCATCCTGCCACTTGATGTCAGCACGGTATGACACCATTACTCTTTCTCTGCTAACTACCACTTCCACTGTATTTGTCCAGACTATCTCAATTCTTCTTCTCTCTTAGACCATCTACAACCAGTGTGTTCATGACAATTCAAACCACACGTTTCCTGTAACTCAGGCAACACAGCCTAATAAGATCAAGCCCAGCTCAAGGTAAATAAGATATTATTGTTGGATTTATCAGATTCAGGGTCACAGTCTGTTAACATTAAGGAAGTGTGTTCCCCTTGTGTGTGTCCCAAGGCCATCCAACATGATAAAATAAATCTTTTTTTGTTTTAACTAAGCTGCAGAAATTCTGAAAATCTGCTGTTGGGTGCATCTGTTTATCTTTCTCTTCCTGAGGTTTTTTAATGTACTCACTGTTTTGGAAGTTTCATTCTAAAATGTTTGGATTAAAGCATTAACAACACACAAAAAGAAGGGATGCATCCTTTTGCATTTTTTTTAAGCCAATATTTTCCAACTGACTTTGAAAAATTGCAAATGCAGATACAGGTATTGTAATGGAGTGTGTAAAAAAAGAGAACCTACAGTAAACTCTTCAATTCTTCTGCCATATTGGGTTTGATGTTAGTTAGTGTTCTATTTTTAGGCCTCAAAAAGTTCTTACTTCTGCTTACTCCTTTTTCCCCGAACTCAGTGTATTTAAAGGAAAATGGCAGGAAATTTTAATTGAGTATTGTTTGTTTTGTTTTTTTTCTTTGTTCCTGACTATGGACTTCTGTTTCATTTATGGCATCTTCCTGTTTTTTGTTGTGTTCTTTTTCTTTTTTAGCTTTGTTTTCAATATTATAATTGAAAATAAACTTAATAAACTAAACTAAATTATACTCAGAAGAAGAACATTTTTGGAAGACTGCGCTCCATTTATGTGCAGTAAACCAGCATCTAAGGAGATATTACATAATACATGTGCTCCACAAATCAAATCTACGTGGGCACGGCAGATTTTTAAATATGTTGTCAAATAGTGTGCAACAGTCTTACACACATTCTTAGGATGACTCAAGCCATAACATTATGTCCTCACTAATTTGTTGGAGCTGTGAGAACTTTTCAAAGAGCATCTTTGGAAAATCATTTGCTCTAAATGCCAAAACCTCCAGGTATAAATGAGCCTACCTGGAGGGCTCTATGAAAGTGTATGTACACTAAAGTAGTGCTTGCAAGTTTTCTCGTGCATCTGTAGAAGAGTATAATTGAGCTGTTATGAATATTAATCTCCACAATATAAGCCCACATCCTGATACAGCTGAGGTATACAGCTCACAGTAATGAAGAAATACATTTAGCAACTTAGCAAGATGTCTTTTCAAAAAATGGTTCCCTATTTAATCCTGTTTCTGTTGGATCTTTTGCATATTGAAGCGTGCTTCCCTTGCCTGAAAATTGAGTTAAATTACCCTTTTAAGTGTAGTAATTAGATGTAATTTTCATACCTAAATGTGCTTTCAACAGTAACGCTGTGGTAGAAATGGCCACAATGTTATTTTTAATGTTTTAAGTTCTGTGATATAAGAGTAAATTTCATCCACTAATGTGTTTGTCGTGCCTGTAAAGTTGCTGTGAAGAGCCTTATCTTTGCTTTATGTAACTATGTGTTTGTGTATGTGCACGGTGCAGTGTACTAAAGGTGTGTGAGGCACCTTGGAGTTATATTCCAGATGGTGTCCTGCCAGTGTTTTGGAGAGTTGTATACTGGACCTCCCAGTTTCTGACATGGTGAGATCTTACATCTTTTTGCTTCATTCACATATGGTGACTCTTAGCCTACTCAAATGTTTAAGTGTTTTATCTTCCAGATTTGAGTGAAATAGATGTCTTAATTTGGTGTATTGAGTCCCTCTCTCCTCTGTGTGTGAGTGTACAGGCTGCTGCTGCCCTTCATGCAGTCTTACGCACGGTCTGGAGCCTTCTCCAGGGTTGGAAAAATTAAAACAGCTCTTATTGAAAATGCTATTTATTATGGCACCTACCTCCTTATCTTCATCTCCCTGCTCATCTATGTGGCTGCTCACCCAAAGTGGAAACTTACATGGTATGTCAAGAGTACTGAAATAAATGAAAAGAAGTCAAAAGTGACATGTGTTGTGCTGTGGTTGTGTTTTCTAAGACAACATTATGTCAGCGTTCTGATTTATTTTTTAAAAACTCGTGCAGGACAGAGCTCCGGATCGTCTGTATTACAGCTGCCAATACCTGGGGCCTCTTCCTTTTGGTGTTGTTGCTGGGCTACGGGCTGGTGGAGATACCGCGTTCTTATTGGCTCTCATCTTCCCATGGTTACTTGCTGGCCAAGACCTACTTCAAGGTGGCAAAACTGGCTACTGAGAAGGCTGCGGCAGAGGAGAACCTAGCAGATGCTATGGAGGTGAGGGTTTCCGAATAGCGCTGTCCTCTGAAGAGAATACTTTTCATATAGATTTAAAAGTGTTTTCACATACTTTACATAAATGAAAGAAAATCTGTATGAATCACTGTATCACCTGAGGTTTTGGCTTCATCTGATTTTCTATTTTTATTTTGAAAACACAAACATTCCCAATTACCAGGAAGTTGCAGGTGTCCATGAATTTGTCAAGTACAGCCACAGTCTCAGGAGGTGTGTGGACACTATTTTGACAAAGGTAAGAAATGCACACGACCACATGTCCGCTTAGTGTGTTTATCTTCACAGTTCATACGTATTCTGATGTTGCATATCCAGCTCAGTGGAACAGCTTTTGCAGGAGTGTCTTTTCATTTCAGTGTCCCACTGAATACCAAGAAGAGTTGGGAAGGAATGTGGAAAGCTCTCGTGATGAACACAATACTGCTCCCACCAAAAGAGGCCTGATTAACCTTCACAAAAAAGTTAATCATTTTGATGTTGCACAATGATTTGAAAGGAAACGGTGCAATTGACATGGAAACTTCAATTCACTCGTCTGAATGTGTTTCAGGTCATCGTTGTGGTGCAGAGACACAATCAAACTCAGGTTCAGTGGTCTATCTTGTTGGATCAGGCCTTTCATCTAGAAGATGTAGCTAAAAGCCAGACCAGCCCGTTCCGTGTCTTCACCCGCAGCCTCCCCTTAGCCCACCATGGCTGGATCCAGAGGTTCATCTACACCCCTACAGTAGGTGGGTGCCAAAAGCTTCAATTCACAGACAGAGTTTGAACATTCACTCAACTACTTTATTTAGAATTTAAAAAAATGTTTGATAAATTTTGTGAAATCTAGTTTACCTGACCACATTTCTGAGATTATCTTTTTTTTCTTTCCTCTCTTTGGTGTTTTGTCTTCTACTGCAATATTTTCAAATACTTTTTCACTACTGGCCACATTTTTCATCTTCCATTGACTCCCTAATGTCTTAAATACTGTCTCATTTTGACTTTAGATAAGCATGAACTTTGAGGAGCATGATGACCTGCTGATATAAACAGTCTTTTAGTTTTTTGTTGTCACATGCAAACGTACACCTGTACAATCAGGAGAGCAGTCATTGTGCGAGATTAAATTGCCAGCGAGTTATTTGGAATCTAAAGTATTGCATTATGACATGTGTGACTCAATCACCAGTTTTGATGTTCCTCCAGTATTTCTATTCATGTACATGTGTGTGTTTGTCTTGCACAGAGTGGTACTGGGAGTGTGTGTTCAGACAGGGTTTCTGCAGGCTGCTGGCAGTGCTCCTGTGTCTCCTCTCTGCAGCAGTGGTCTGGTCTGAGTGCACTTTCTTCAGCACGCACCCAGTCCTTTCTCTGTTTGCCGTTTTCATTCAGAATGCCGAAAAACAATACAACTACATTTGTATTGAGGTAAGCATTTTTAAAAAAAATATAATTTTCTGTTTTTATAAACGTTTTCCTAATAGAAAAGTCTTCACCTCTCAGTCACATGAAATATCTCCTGTGCTTTTGTTTCCCTCCACCAGATGGCGTGCTTTGTCAGCATCCTCTTCATGTGTGTGTGCGTGTACTCCACAGTGTTCAGGATACGGGTATTTAACTATTATCACCTGGTGCCACATCATCAGACGGATGCTTACAGCCTGCAGTTCAGTGCCATGTATGTCCCTCATGAACACAGTATTGGAGATTTTAGTCCAAACTATCTAGAATTTCAACATTACTTTGCTTGCTTTTCTGCTTTAGTTGTTCAGTGAGGTTTATCTAAATACTAGATCTTATTGTAAACATAGATGAAGAGCACTTCTGAGTTTGGTCTTGCATTATGTTGAAGTCCCGTACAATGATATCCGGATGCTATTCTCTGTTTATCTCTGCTCAGGCTGTTTTGTCGGCTGACTCCACCTTTGTGTCTCAACTTTCTTGGCCTGATTCATATGGACACGGCCATCTCACACCAGGACAGAATACAGACATCTTACACCTCTGTGGGTTCACATTCATAGACAGTCATACAAACAAATATCTAAACTGCATTTATAACAGATAATATCGTAAATTATGAAAAATCTCTTTGCTTTTAAACTAATGCAATGATTCGGTTTCTCTTTTTTTCCTTGCCAGATCATGGGTTCTATGCAGCTGCTGCCTGTCATATCTGATGGGTTCTACATCTATTACCCCATGCTGGTGTTGCTGCTTTGCTTGGCCACTTTTTACAAGTAAACCTACAACTACTAACAACTGAATATAATCTATTTAATGTAAAGGTTCCATTCAGATGTAGTTCTATTTGCTGACTACATCTGGAAGCTGCGTACTGTATCTGCTGAGGTTTGCCGTGAAAGATCTGTCAGTATTGGTGTCACCATCACCAGATTTTTTAAACTTCCAGTTAGCGATATCTCAATCAGGGCTGTTTTACTTCAAGTATAGTATCCACCTCTTATAAGTGAATAATTGCATTTTGTTTGCAAAATTAGCACAAAATAGCCTAAATAGGTCTTTTTTTTTCTTCATTGTGTGAAATTTTAGAAATGATGTTCCTATCTCCTGTTTTCTTGTTACACAAGCACAATTAGACTGTTATATCTTTTTGTCTGGATGTTGAGAAATCTTTAATGTGATTGATTCTACTTCATATGATGAAATCTGATCTGAGAAACCTTTTTATACTCTTTATTTATTCTTTTCTTTTGGGTTTACAGTCTGGGTTCTCGCTGTTTGCACCTCCTGGGTTTCCATCAGTACATTACTGACGATGACTTTACTTCTGACCTTGTAGATGAAGGCAAGGAACTCATCAGAAGAGGTATTATAATCACAGGTTGACTGATGTGCAACATTATTTTTGTGTAGATGGTTGTGGTCATTAAAACTTCTCATTGCCATGGTTCTGCTTAAAGGAAGTGTATTTTTTTCGGATTGCTTGTTGACTTGCGCATGATGATTAGCATTATTATTCCAAAACTTGCCAACTGTGGTGCAAGAGCAGATGCCCTCGAGTTACAAGGTGTCCAGGTGTCCTGGCCATGTTTCTTTTTTTTCTTTTCTCTATTGTGCATTTAAAGGTCTGACACTGCTTATCTCACACGTCTACATCACCATTATATAAATATTCATGATGTTTGCTTTTTGGCTTGTTTGGCACATCTTAATGGTTTATGATTAATGTTAGGAGTCTTTGCCCATGTGGAGGAGAAATGGGAGCTAAGATAGAACATATTAGAAGTTGACAAGAGGTTCTATGCCTGGATAAATCATGGAAAAAAAGTTTGTGAACATTTAAGTATGTAACCTTATTCTACACCAAAAAAATTAAACACAATGTCTCTAAGGTGTTACATATGTGATGCAAGTCCTGTTGCCCTTTTTGACTTGGGGAGGGAGAAAAAGAAATGTGCATATTTTTTAACTATATGCTCAAAATTGTGCTCTTTTGTAGAGAGAAGGAAAAGACAGAAAGCGGAGAATGGAGAAAATCGAAGATGGGTGAGCTTCTTTTTTTTTTTCGGTTTCCTTTCCAATATCTTGCCTTACCGGTTCTACAATTTTATGTTTAGTGCGATTGGGTATTTCAGGTATTTATTTGATGTTTTGTTTTCTGCCCTTAGGCCTGGAGGGAGCGGTATGGTGCTCAGGCAAACTCGGAGCAGAGCAGAACTGGTTATTCCGAGTTAAAGGACAATCGGAACAGCCTTGTGACAGACATCAAGAGCAGTGGTAGGGATTATAGAAAATACTGCAATCTTTGAATTGCTTACGGCTCCTGCAAGTTATGTGACAGACTGTATTTAAAAGGCATGCTTTATTTTATGCATGCATCTAAACATAGCTTACTTTGAAGCCACATAATGTTTTCACATGAATGTTTTCTTATCTTTGAGCATAAGAAGCAGAAGTTAAAGTAACTTATCCTACAAATGTAAACATTTTTGTTGGATCACTCTGTTGTACAAGTCTAGATCAATGAAAAGCCATGTTGCATTTGTTTAATCTCACTCTCTCCCCTGTTTTTCCCTATTCAAATTAACCTTTTTCCTCAAGATCACTTGCATACTAGAATAAGTATGTGTGCTTACTATATCATGTTTACATTCTTCTGTTATTTCCATTGATTGCAGTCACCAGGAGAGATGGGAATCGAGATGAGCAGCAGACGAGGTTGCTGCAGGACAACTCAAGTGATGATGATTTGCCAAACAGAAGGTTTGTTATTTACTAAACTAAACTAATTAAGTGTTTTACTGAGGATGATTTTATTGTGTCCTACAGAGCTTAATCTTGTTCTATCCAAAAGATTTTTCTGTCATTTCTTACTCTGTTTCACTCCGTAGATCTGCTGGAGGACGCTACCTTTCTCTGTCACCTCCTCTGCCAGGCCTCTTTGATGATGTTTGAGAGATGGAGAATTTGGGGAAAGTGAAAAGTTAATAAATGCTACAAATGAGATCAGTTCTTTAGAGTTTCTATTTTCCTGAAGGAAATCTGAATACGAAGGACTATATTTCAGAAAATTAAAAAAGAAGTTAATCTGATACATGTATACTGTGACTTATCAGGTAATGGATGGAACTGAGAAGGTTCTCTTTAACAAAGGGTTTTATACAGTATCTCATCTTGTTTCTGTTACTAGTTTATCCAAAGAGATCAGTAACAGCAAGGGATGTTTTTCATCCAAAGCCTTAACCTGTGTGTATGTGTATGTGTATGTGTGAGCGCGTGTGTGTCTGTGGAGATCACATCATTTTTATATTAACAGTTTTGTTCTGAAAATTCACCATTGTCAGATTCTGTGGCATTTATACATATTTTCTTTTAACTTAATGAAACAGAGACCATTTCAAAACTTTAGTTTGGACATATTTGATGTTGAATACTTTATATTTATGGATTGAGTATGGATTGTTTTTGCAAAATGACACAACTTAAATTATTTTCTTGAGACTGTGATAAACAATGATATAACCTATTACATTAACTTGTGTTTGACTCATTGTTAGCGACCATTATATGTGAAAAAGTATGTCATTAAGATATTCTATTTTTCCCTTCAAGTTACAACATATTTATTATGTAATATGAATGAACATGGGTGAATATTAGAGATTAATGAAGGAAACCCAATTACAAAGTAAATTTAGTGTCCACGTTTGATTTTTTCTTTTTTCTTTTTTTTTTTGTATATGTTAAGGTTATTGTCAGGGCTCTCCATTTTTCCAGCAGAATAAAGATACTCTTACATTATTAAGACACAACTGTCTTGGTGCTAATTATTTGGGTGCATGACTCAATTCCAATTCATGAAAAATTCAATAATGCATACAAGGAAATTCATGAATAAAAATATAAAAGGAATTGATATGATGCATTAAACTGAGGAAGCAAATTGCTACTACTAGGGATGGACATTCGATTAAATTGTATTAATCGTTCATTGGGAGTATTAACGATTATTTTTTTATTAATCATTAATATTTTTATATTCAAATTTAGTATTTATAGGCTATATTAAGGTGCAGTGAAAGTAGAAAAAAGGTGTTTCCTCATTTAGATCTTTATTACAAGATGAACGACTATTGGGACAGTTAAATGGGATTCATTCAATGGTTACACCGGAAATTATGCACTCACATACAACTTCAGAACCAGTCTAAAGATGCATTAGTTTTATTGATTAAAAAATAATGTCGTTGATGAAAATTTTAACGATCGATTAATCATGCCTATCCCTAGCTACTACAGTACTTGGTAGGCATTTTGAGCTTAAGAAAATGAACTGAAACAAACAGAATGGTAAGATGTTATGAAATCGAAAAGAATATCAGTGCAACATGCTGCAATACATAAGCTTGATATAAAACAGAAGTACGTAACATCCTTGCTTGGGCATTCAATTGATGTTTGCCTGTAGCTGTGCTGCCTTTTCTTACTTTTCGTAAACTACAGTTTTCTGTAATACGTTAAATGTAAAAAAACAAGCAAAATGCTTTTAACTTTAAATATTAACATCAGTTTTGTAGCAAAATTATGTTCCTTTATCTAATCCTACAAACTGTTCTTACTAGAGGATTTTATATGTATCTTTTTATATATTACTCGTAAAGGCGCACTTCCACCTGAATGTCGAATATCATACAGCAAGTAAAGGCATCACCCAACTGTCCCAGTCCCACACAGGCACTTCTCTGGCTGGTTGTATTGCTGTAATGCTAGCTTGCGAGCCTTGTTGCGTTATTATATGTTAGTGAAGAGTGGTTGGGTTGTCAAATATATCATCAAGCATCACTCCATTTCCTGTAGCAAATATCAGTTTGTAATTTTGGACTCTACTACATCGGGTAAGTAGAAGGCTTGGCTGCTAACGTCGGCCAAAGCTAATGCCAACTGGGAGCAAGCTGCATTGCTAACGGTGTCAGTCTTAGCTTGCAATGTAGAGAATCTACTTTGGTTACTCAAGTAATAAAAGTGGCCAAATTATGGACAGCTCATTCTAAATATTCGGCAGCATTTGATATCGTATTTATTTGAATGATCGAACTTTATGTATCGTATTAACATCGGCAGTAGCACTTCAATTGTTGATCTTCCTGATCTGGATTTAGATTATCGATGATACGAGGGTTAATTTTTGTTGACTGTGTAATGTTAATTGTTACGAAGGTTT
The DNA here is from genome assembly GCA_037177055.1 of Atherinosoma microstoma. Lineage (NCBI taxonomy): Eukaryota > Metazoa > Chordata > Actinopteri > Atheriniformes > Atherinidae > Atherinosoma > Atherinosoma microstoma. The sequence continues at coordinate 13,261,374 of JBBBVU010000012.1, read as the reverse complement.
GAAAAATGTGTGTTTCCAATCATCACGTTGTCGATATAAACCCTCACCAGGCCTGCTCTGTATTTACTTTGTAGCATTCACTAGATTTTTTCTAATATCATTGGTTTCTGTTCTTTTCAGGTTGGGGTTGACTCCTTTTGGACAGACGTTGCATTACAATTACTGCTGCTAGGCGACAGGAAAAGATTTTCTTCCATATCGGTGTCATTTTCTAGGTTAGCACACCCTAGCACTTTCCCCTCAGGTAAATAATTGATTGTAATATTCGCAGCCATATTGCAACTTGGTGGTGGATTTGCGTTCACTTTAATGAGGTTAAACCTTCTCGAATATAATACAGTACTATTTCCGTCCTATTTCCACACTTTAATCATAAAATTGTATCCTGCATCTGTATACTCTGCATTTTGTATAAATATTTAATGGACAGTATGCCTTCCCAATATGATGCTGCACCAGTGAAGTGGAGTGATGTGTGCAGTATTACGCAGCAGATGGGTGTTGCACCAACACCCATGGCATCTGGCAAACTGTAGAGTTTTGACATTTGCCAGTTGGACCTGTTGATGCCATGTGTGTTCTTTTACATATAAACATGTTATGTAACAATTGTACATACACCTAGTATTTATATAGTGTTTCTGTAGGTTTTCATGTGGTTAGTTTTTGTTTTTAACTGACATTAAGGGTACAATCATTCACCTGTGAAATGCTTTACCACTTGCTGCCATGGCAGTGGGATTTTTTCATGTTTTAAATCAACTTTCAAACCTAAACATTTGTTCTTGTAAATGTGCTGTTCAACAAGTAAAATGACTTATTTTTTTATTGTATTTAACTACATAACTAATGGCAAGGATGCTGACCATTGTTGTTGATTGTTTGTTTGTGTCCAGTTTGTAGACTACTATGGGTGCACTAGGGAATGGGCGTCGTGGAGGAAGATCCCCCCCTCTAATGATCGCAGCTCTTATCGCCTGCATATTGGTTCTGGGCTTTAACTACTGGGTGTCCAGCTCCCGCAACCTGGAACTACAGGTAGGGTAACTTGCATGTGCCTGCGTTTTTATGTTTTTGTGTCATTAATTAATATTATTTGTTATTAGGGGTGTCACGATTTTGATTTTTTATCGAAATCGATCGAAATCACGTTATGGTCTGAAGCATCGAAATCAAAGAGAGAATCGACGATCCTTTTATTCCCTTTTTTTTGGTGCGCGTGTGTGTATGAGTGGGTGTGCATTTCCCCCCTTTCCATCTACAAAAGTGATTGTTTCAATCACAAGATTACAAAATTAGCAGGTTAGGTTTACATACATTAGGGAGGTGTGGAGATTTGGAAAATCGTGACACCCCTATTTATTATCATTAGATATTTAATTAACTGGTGTAAAACACAAGACCATAGCGTGCTCTGAAATAAGCATGTAATCAGTTGTAAGTTCATTGTGCTTTGATAAACATCATTGTGAGCCCTTATAAAATTCTAATATATTTAGGGTTCTTGGTGGATAAGTTATTGATTCTTGCTTCCAGCATCTGGCAAAGCTTGATGTGTTCACAGTTTGCATGCTCTAGAAACACGTCTTCATTGTTGCTTCATTAGTGCAGACTTGCAACACTAAATGCGCAATGTGTTATTCTCTGCAGTGTGGTTTGTTTGTGAGAAACTTCTTTGACTACTATTGCAAGAATTACACAAGACACAGAACAATTGCATGATGTCTAAGCTATGCAGTTTCAGATGAATATATAGAATTTCAAAGTACCTGTCTGCAGCATAACAAAGGCAAACATGTACTAATTTGTCTTCAGAAGGGACTAAGCATTAATGACAGTAAAATGCAATGCTCATGCACAGCTTTAGACATGTATCTTAACACCATGATTGTTCTGCACCTTTTATATTGTATAATGAGTTGGTCTCCGGCGTGTAAAACATCTATAACACCCCTGGAATCATTATATAACTCAAAATTCATGATAAAATAACCTCAACTGTACTGTTACTGTCACATCCTTGAAAAAAACCACTATCTTGAGTTTTCAAAATATGATCAAATATTCAAATGTTGGCCTCATATTTAAAGTCATTCATAACACTGCTGCTCCTTCTTTAAGAAAATTTGTAATTCTTACATCAGAGAAAACTCCAGGCTGAGTGTTCCCAGACATAAAACCTCATTTAGCCAATCTTCTTTCTCTTTTGGAGCTACAACTCTCTGCAACACTCTTCCAAAAGATTTTATCACATGCACAAACTCTAAGATGTTTTAGTATTCTGACCAAAAAGTGGCTCTTGTCCAAACAAACTTGTACACACTAATGGACTGTTGTGTGTGAATGTCTGTGTGTAGTCTATGTTTTAATACATATATGTTCTTCATTTGTTTGTTTAATATTCATTTAAGTGAGTGTTCTAACATTTTCCTGTCCAGAGATTATAGGTGGAAACTAGCAGCTTTGCTAAGCCTGGCACAAAACATATTTCCCTTAAAGTCAATGTATCGTTTTGCATGTCCATATCAAATAAATAAAATTCACATGCATCATATATGTTGTGAAGGATAAGCAGCAGAAGTTGGAGGAACTGATTGAATTGTTAAAGGGATACTGTGTAACTTTTTACCCAAACATTAGTCTATTGTGAGTAATAATGGATAATTTCTGGGGTCAACATACAGTTCTTGACACGTGTCTGCACTCCGAGTGGGCTGCCCTCTTCAGAAACTAGACATTGTAACTTTTCATGAGCGGATCCGTCTCTGATTGGATCATGTGACCTGAAGCGCTTTGCTTTAAGGCTCCCCCTCAATAAACACAGAGTGTTCTGCTTTGTGCTACCTTCTTCTTGAAGGTTTATCATGGCTGAACAAAGTACGATGGTGAAAACTGTGTCTGAGGTGGCCAGAAAGAGAGAGACTGTTTAATTTTGCCCTGTGGGAAGTTAGGGGTTTCAGCCCCCTAGTGGCCAAAACTTACACAGCATCCCTCTAAATAACAACAACAAAAAACTGAAGTGAACTCAATCTGGAGACAGAGAACAACAGCACAGCTTGTGTAGAGTTCATAGTTACAATTTAATCTGTTCTTTACAGTGACATAACTGCGCCAACCTAAATCAACATGCAACAAAAAATATTCTGATTTTTTAAATCTGATCATATACACACACAAACACACACACACGTGTATATACAGTATATATATATATATATATATATATATAAGTCATATGCAAAAT